>CM034153.1:160408348-160891915 GCA_019776745.2 Taxus chinensis | reverse complement strand
AAGACATTTTATTAACTTATTCATATTTCACTTTGTAATTTAAACGAAACCAATTTTTGAGTTGTTTTCACATAGCTCAGTGAGTTTAATTTATATATATATATATATATATATATATATATATATATATATATATATATATATATATATTATATATATATACACATATATATATATACATATATATATCTACATATATATATATACATATATATATATATATATATTAAATGTTCACGTTTCATGTTTACTGCATGTGCCCAAGCGTCCAAGCTTCCAACCTATGGCTCTGATACCAAATGTAGTGCCGCGAAGACGATGCCAAGAACTTGCTTCCACAACATACAACCCGAAATTCTGAATAAAGTTTTTTTAAATTTTTTTTTTAAACTTTGTTTCCATGATTCATGTCATGCATTCATTAGAGAAAGGTTTGTTAAACATATTTAGTGTCATAACATATGTCTCGTCATAAAACAATTGTTCTATATTCTTATATGATGGTCTGTTTGCAAATAAATTCGTTCAAGATAATGAATTTATACCTGCACTTGACGAACATCAATAGTTTTATATTTTACATTTGAGGTATTATATTTAATCTTTAGTTTGATTATATAGATACTATATATATATTTAAAATCTCAAAATGAGATATATATATACCACCAAGTTTATATGTTTATCAACCAAAAGACATTTTATTAACTTATTCATATTTCACTTTGTAATTTAAACGAAACCAATTTTTGAGTTGTTTTCACATAGCTCAGTGAGTTTAATTTATACATATATATATATACATATATACATATATATATATATATATATATATATATATATATATATATATATATATATATGTATATATGTATATATATATGTATAAATTAAACTCACTGAGCTATGTGAAAACAACTCAAAAATTGGTTTCGTTTAAATTACAAAGTGAAATATGAATAAGTTAATAAAATGTCTTTTGGTTGATAAACATATAAACTTGGTGGTATATATATATCTCATTTTGAGATTTTAAATATATATATAGTATCTATATAATCAAACTAAAGATTAAATATAATACCTCAAATGTAAAATATAAAACTATTGATGTTCGTCAAGTGCAGGTATAAATTCATTATCTTGAACGAATTTATTTGCAAACAGACCATCATATAAGAATATAGAACAATTGTTTTATGAAGAGACATATGTTATGACACTAAAGATGTTTAACAAACCTTTCTCTAATGAATGCATGACATGAATCATGGAAACAAAGTTTAAAAAAAAAATTTAAAAAAACTTTATTCAGAATTTCGGGTTGTATGTTGTGGAAGCAAGTTCTTGGCATCGTCTTCGCGGCACTACATTTTGGTATCAGAGCCATAGGTTGGAAGCTTGGACGCTTGGGCACATGCAGTAAACATGAAACGTGAACATTTAATCTATTGCAGAGTTGACTGTTTGTTTATATATATATATATATAAAACCACACTGTTGACAATTATAGGAAACAACAAATTTAGAAAACTAACATAAGACCTAGAACAATGAACTAACTCTCGCCTTGATCTGTGCAGGAGGTGTGGTTTGGGCAAGGGGTTTATTCATATAGACCTAGATATACCACCGCTAGAGCAGGCCATAGCAGTCATTGTACCTCAGATCTTGCATACACTCCAGGATGTCAATGCCGCTATACACAGAGAGCCCTTGGGAGGACAACTTGCAAGACATAGTTTGGAGCCATCAGTAGATGCCCAGGCATCCCCTCGACATAGAAAGGAGCACAAGGAAAATAACTTCCGTGCGGAGTCGGCTAGGGCAGAGTCACCATAGAGACGACATGGGGATAAGATCTCAGGACATAACAACAGGTCTAGGAGCCCTAGACAGAGGGAGGAGCATACATACAGACCTAGGATCTGTCATATGTCAGCTGTAGACCATATCAAGGAGATCCTGAAGCTATGACCATCTAACTATTCGGGTGATACAGGCGGTTTTCAGGCAGAGGCCTGGTTGGTGAGCTTGAGCGGATGCTTCAAGCTCTATCCCTGTAATAGCAACACGAAAGCTTGTGTTGCAACCCATATTTTGAAGGATGGAGTAGGAGTCTAGTGGAGGACCGAGGAGCACAAGATCCATGTTGACTCAGAGACGATTACCTGGGAGCTGTTTGAGGAGAATTTCAGGAGTAGGTATTTACCCAGGAGATTTATACAGCAACGGATAGACGAGTTTCATGACCTCTGTCAGGCATTGATGACAGTAGCTGAGTATGAGAGTATATTTCTGGACCTACTCCAGTACGTTGACTATATGCAAGATGAGTAGGTACGGATTCACAGGTTCATCCGGGGCCTAAACTTGGATTTAGGTGACGCAGTGAGCATTCACTACCCACAGACATTAGCAGAGGCCATGGAGAATGCCTATATTGCAGAGGAGACACGGGGGAAGACGCAGCAGGCTAGAGAAAGAGTTCGGAGCCATATCCAGTAGATGCAAGATGGTAGGTCGAAGGGGTCAGTTCCTCCTCCACAAGGTGGACAGAGTTCAGGGCAGGCTTCATTCAGGCCACCACAGCAGTAGCAGTAGACCCGCCCACCTTACCGACCACCTCAGAGATTTTATGCGTAGAGAGGACGTAGTATGGGGCCTCCTCCTAGGGGTCCCATCAGGACACAGGGTGCACCGAGAGCTCAGTTAGCAAGAGCTCGTTAGCAGAGACCTCAGCAGTCCATAGCCGGATCGTCAGGATCTATATCTCAGTCATCTAGAGTACCAGCTGGAGCTGCTTCCCACTGGAGGGGACCAGGCAGCTGTTATGGTTGTGGTGTTGTGGGACATCATTGGAGAGATTTCCCACAGAACCCTAACAAGGGTAAGATGCAGAGCTCAAAGCCTACTATTGGAGATATGGCACAGAGTCATCAGATCTACACAGCGGTCGAGAACCGCCATGCTGACCATCAGAGTACTGTGATTGAGACGACAGGTAGTATTGGTGGTATTTCCACCTCTATATTATTTGATTCTAGTTCTTCTGATTCTTTTATTGCACCATCCTTAGTAGAGCATTGTAGGCTGGCGGCAGCTAGGTAGGGCCGTAGTTTGGACATTGAGATGGCTTTTGGAGCTAAAATTTCTGTAGACTCCTTAGTTAAGGAGTGTGTAGTGGATTTAGGACCCTTCACCACTACTTCTGATCTTCGGATCCTTCCATTAGTATCTTATGGCATCATTTTAGGCATGGATTGGTTGTCTGCTCATAGATCTAGAGTGGATTGTTACCATAAGACTATTGCTTGCATAGATGATCTTGGAGTAGAGTCAGTGATATCAGGAGTTAGGAGGGCCGTATCCATTCACACCATCTCCGCTATGCAGCTTAAGCGGTGTGAGCGACGGGGATGTCAGTTGTTTTCTATTACGGTCAGTGACAGATCAGAGGATGAGTCAAGAGGACCTTCCCTCGATGACCATCCCATCTTATCAGATTTTGCTGATGTGTTCCCAGGGGAGCTATCGGGATTACCTCCCCCACGGGAGATAGATTTCCATGTAGATCTAGTTCCGGGTGCAGAGCCTATCTCACGAGCACCCTATCGGATGACTACTCCTGAGTTATGTGAGCTCAAGTTGCAGCTTGAGGGCCTTCTGGAGAAAGGCCTAATCCGTCCTAGTGTATCCCCTTAGGGTGCACTAGTGATCTTTGTAAAGAAGAAGGATGGATCTCTTCGGTTGTGTATTGACTACCATCAGCTGAATAAAGTAACGATCAAGAATCGTTACCCCCTTCCATGCATTGATGATTTATTTGATCAGATGAAGGGGGCTACAGTTTTCTCTAAGATAGACCTTAAGTCAGGGTACCATCAGCTCAGGATTGCGGAGACAGATATTCACAAGACAGCATTTCGTACGCGATATGGCCACTACGAGTTCACGGTGGTACCTTTTGGTTTAACGAATGCCCCCACAGTGTTTATGAGTTTGATGAATGGGGTATTCAGGACCTTCCTTGATCACTTCATGCTCATCTTCCTTGATGACATTCTAATTTACTCACACACACGTGAGGAGCACGAGGATCACCTTCGCCAAGTTCTTCAGTGTCTTCGCGAACAACGCCTTTACGGGAACTTGGAGAAGTGTGCATTCTTTCAACCTGAGGTGCAGTATTTGGGCCACATCATTTCTGGGGAAGGTATCGCAGTCGATCCTTCCAAGATTAGAGCCATCATGGATTGGCTAGCACCCACTAGTGTGACCAAGGTGCATAGTTTCATGGGTCTAGCAGGGTACTTCAGGAGATTTGTTTAGGACTTTTCTTGGATTGTGCACCCTATCACTTCTCTTAAACGGAAAGGGAAGAAGTTTGTTTGGTCAGATAGATGTGAGCAGGCCTTCAGTACACAGAAGGAATGCCTCAAGAGAGAACCTATTCTTGTAGTGCCAGATCCTCAGGGTGAGTTCTACGTTGCATAGATGCTTCCTTGGCAGGACTTGGAGGTGTGCTAATGCAGGAGGGTAGAGTAGTTGCCTTTGAGTCTCGCAAACTCAAAGATTATGAGCTAAATTATCCGACCCATGACCTTGAGCTTGCAGCAGTAGTACATGCCTTAGTGTGGTGGAGACATTTTCTTCTTGGCCAGAGATTTACACTCAGGACTGATCACTTGAGTCTTCGCCACCTCTTCACGCAGCCCAATCTCAATGCTCGTCAGCGGCGTTGGATGGAGTTACTCTGTGAGTATGACATGGAGATAGAGCATGTGAAAGGGAAGGAGGATGTGGTTGTAGATGCCTTGAGTAGGCGGAGACATGTGGCAATGGCCACCTCAGTGGGCACAGATTTGCGGAGTAGGATCTTGCAGCAGCTTCCTCATGATAGTTTCTACCTCACAGCTAGAGTAGAGATTGAGTCTCAGAGACCCCTTGAGGGGAGATTTGATGGATTTTCATTAGAGGTAGATGGTCTTCTCAGACCTAGAGGTTGGATATATGTTCCTATAGATGGAGGCTTGAGACATGACATTTTGACAGAGGCTCATCGTGCACCTTATTCATCCCATCCCGGGGTGAAGAAGATGCATGCCACCTTGAGATAGTTGTATTTTTGGAGAGGACTTCGGAGAGACGTGGCCTCATTTGTGTCCCACTGTTTAGAGTTCCAGAGGGTGAAGGCCGAGCATCAGCATCCAGCTGGCCTTCTCTATCCTCACGCCATACCAGAGTGGAAGTGGGACACCATTTCCATGGACTTCATCATTGGGTTACCTACGTCGAGATACCATCACGATGCCATCATGGTCACGGTGGATAAACTAACGAAAGTAGCTCATTTTTCTCCAGTGAAGACCACCTATACAGCAAGTGCTGTGGCACGAGTATATCTTGATGAGATTGTCAGATTACATGGGATTCCACGGAATATCATTTGCGACCGCGACCCCTTGTACACTTCCCATTTCTGGACCACCATGCAGTATGTTCTCAGGATGAGGATTAATTTCAGTACAGCTTATCACCCTGAGACAGATGGACAAACAGAGAGGGTGAATCATATTTTGGAGGACATGCTCAGGATGTACGTGATGGATCATCAGTCGAGATGGGAGGAGTATCTGTATTTTGGTGGAGTTTGCCTACAATAATAGTTTCCAGAGTTCTATAGGCATGGCTCCTTTTCAGGCATTATATGGTAGAGAGTGCAGGACACCTCTTAGCTGGGATAGGATTGAGGACAGGTTTCTCTTGGGCCAGCATTATTACAGGACATGGAGCAGCAGGTTACCTTGATCAGACAGAGATTGCAGGAGGAGGCGCAGGATAGACAGAAGAAGTATGCAGACCAGCATAGGACAGATCGCAGTTTTGAGGTAGGCACGAAGGTGTTTCTTCGTGTCAGACCGCATAAGAGCCCTATCCGTTATGGAAAAGGTTCTAAGCTTGCTCCTAGGTTTGTGGGTCCCTTTGAGATCTTGGAGCGCCTCGGCCCCTTAGCCTATCGTCTAGCACTGCCACCTAGCTTATCGCGCATCCATGATGTTTTCACGTTTCTGTGCTTAAGAGATATGTTTCTGATCCTTCTCATGTGCTAGATTGAACTACATTGCAGGTGCAGGATCAGGGGTAAGTGATGGTGGAGCCCGTGTGCATTTTAGATCGCAGGACCCTAGGCCTTCGCGGCAGAGAGATTGATCAGGTTCGGGTCCAATGGGACAGGTACGATGAGACTGCTGCTACTTGGGAGGATGCTACATCATTGCGAGCTCAGTTTCCACACTTATTTCAGTGACTTCCAGGAGGAAGTCTAGTCTAAGGGGAGGGGGATGTAATGCCCACTTCCCTATGACACTTAGTTGACTATCATTTTGAGTTATGTGGACCTTTGGTTATGGACATGACTTGTACTTACATTGATTAGCATGATGTTTTGTGAGTAGATGCATTTGGGTTATGATTGGATTTTGTTTTCAGTATGATCTACACTGACTCATGGACAGACTATTGGATACCAATATTATTTTTATATGGATGTATTGCATGTGTTCTAACATTGGATTTCTTTGCCATGATAATTAGAATGTAGTTGAATTTACATTACTATAACTTTGGATAATGATGGAATGCATGATTAAATTGTGATTTAAACTTTGAAATAATGGATAATTGAATTACGTATAGATGTTAATAAATTTCATGCATATGGTTATTTAGGACATTTTAACATGGCCGCAAGGCCGAAGGAGGTATTTTGTATTTTGCAGGAAACACAACATGATCACAACCTAAAGGGGGATTGGGAACCAAACACAACAGGATGTCGGGTGGTTACAACATTTGGTCGTCAAGGCAACTAGTAAATTGTATTGTATTACTTTTGTTTTTTTTATGTTGTTAAGAAAAATTTCCATGAGGGGGAAATTTTCTAATGTGACCAAGGGGGGTAAGAATTTTAATTACTTGTTTTAACTTACTTTAGTAGGTGATTTCATTTGTGATGTTGTTTTTTTTTTAATTGCTTTTGCTAAGTATGTTTAGATTAATGTAACATCTTGTCTTAATTTTTTTTTAATTTTGGAGGGAAGTCTAGTGGGTGTAATTAATTTTGATGGTTGGCTCCTTGAGCCTTGTGTTTCCTCATGTATTGAATGCTTGGTTTTGAGTGTTGACCACTCTAAATCCTTTGAATCTCGAATTTGAAATTTAGGGCAATTTTGGGGGACTTGTGGGATAAGTTGAACTTGTCCCACACTTCCCAAAACCCCTTACCAACCATATTTATGGGTTGGGAAGCCAAAAAGGGGATTATTTATTGTTTTGGGAAGGGAAATGTGACTTTGGAGTGCACTTGTCTTCCTTTTTGCATTTAATTGTACCTTAAGACACATGGGAAGGGATGGATGTGGATGAGAGATGTCATTCAACTCAACCACCCATTTATGGTGTTTTAGGATTCGAGTTGACTAAAGGGAGGTGGTCTTGAGGATGTGTGATGTGGCATCCTACAAGGAGCCACATCACCCTCACTCTTCCCTTTCGTCTATTTATGGAAACTTCCTCTCTTGTTGAGGGGGTTGGAGTTTTGTTTTTGTTTTGTTGAAGAGTTTTTTTTTGTTATTTTTTTGGGAGAGAAAAGAATTGGGAGAAAGAGAAAAAGAAGGAGCTTGGACTTGCATGCTTGGATTGTTTTGGAGGGAGCTTGGACAAAGCTTCTTGGTTTAGGCTTCTCTAATGGAGAGGTAGGAAACCTTCTTTGTTGTTTTGCTTTCATATTGTTGTTGCTTCTATGTTAAATTTGTGGATAATGTATGTTTGCCTTTGTGTATTGTTAAAATGGATAGAATGCTTAATGTGTAGTGTAAGAGAGGTCTATGGGAAAACTAATGAGGGAGACATAAGAATAGAATAGGAAATTGTGGAGAGAGTTTGAGAGGGATGCCCATCTTGGGTAAGAATGTTCACATTCTTACCTTGTCCTTGAGGGAGCCATAAGAGGAGGGAGGCATAAGAGTATGGGAGGAAAAAGGGGTACTTGAGGGAGGCATAAGAGTCATAGGGGCTTGAGTTTTATTGTGGAGGGTTTGGATGGGCATCTCATCTCAATGGGGAGGCATAAGGAAAACTTTCCCATAGTTCCTTCTCTTGTTAGCTTGGATGAAAGCCTTGTTGTGAAAAGTATTGTGTTATTTGTGTTTCCTTTTTGTTTCTTCTTTTAAACCTTGAATGTTGTGAAGAAAATTGTATTGTGGAAGCAAGTATTGTTGCCTTGAGTTGGAGACCACCCTTCATTGTGTTGTGTTTGGGGCTCGGGGGTCAATGGAGGAGATTGCTTCTCTTCTCCATTGAGTTTTTGGTTGGGAGGAGAGTGTTGCCTCTCCCCCTATCTTGGTTGTGATTTGAGCTACTTGGAACTTGGAGCATGGATGAAGAACACCTTGGAGCTTGTGAAGACTCTTCCATTTCCCTTATATACATTATTTTGTTGTAAATTTGTATGAGAAAGAAAGTTGTATCATCTTGTTTTTATTTCAAAATTAACGGACATTGTAATCTATAGTTGCCCCAAGAGTCGCATGGTTGAATGAAAATTTTACTTGGAAGGTGTTTACATTATTGTAAATTTGTTCCACATGAAGTAGAAAGTGTTGTAACAAATGTTGAAGAATGAAAGTTGTTTTTGAACTCCAATAATAAGCATGTAATATAGATGGAATCAAAAGTTGAAAGGATGACAATCTATCTATTCTCCTTCTTACTTGACGTGGAACCTCTCATGAGTATGTTAATCTCGTTTACATGATTAGTAGTTCTTGCTTTAAAACTTAATGGAAGTAATTTTGGAACCCTCTTGAAGGGTGTTGGGAAATTTTACAAAAATACATATTAAATTTTGTCTTATTACTTCAAGGATATATATTGAAAGGTGGGAATATTGGTGCAATCTTTATTCTTGTAATATAAATAAAAGTAGTTTATAAATAATTCGTTGCATACATAATATGAAATCTTTTCCCTTGCCCACTTAGAGTAGATCCATTCCTACTTATTATTCGTGAAAGAAATTCTAATGCAAAGTTTCTAGCTTAATAAATTCATTACCACATTTCATTTAAAAAGGAAACTAATATTTTAATCATTATCCATGTTTAAGTAATAGGAAGACTAACGGATTACTATTATAGGATTTCACTAATAACAAAATACTATTATTATTTCCTTCATATTAATAAGGCATATTATCATAAGCCATAGTCAATAAATAGTATCAATGAAATCTATAAACAATCTACGCTTGAACTGCCCTTGTCTTTTGCCAAACAAATTGTGCTTCATGAATATTCTGGCATGAAACATACCCACTTTTAGGAGATCTCTTCGTTTCCTTGAGCTGTACACTTTCCTGGCAAGCCTTCCATAGAGAATCAACATACTAAATTTCACCGGGTCCCCTGGGTAATATTTTTGCTGTCCCCAATTGATTTTGATAAAAATCTCGCAAAGGAGAATCCCAAAATTTGAAGTTACATTCAATACTGAAAAGATAACAACACAGTTGGACGGCCTGCTCAGTTAAGACGTCCTCACAGCCTGTTCTCCCCGCTCTCACCTTGCGGCACCCAATGAAAGTGGAAGTATCTCGCCTCCTCACGCGCCGAGCTCCATTCTGCACACCCTTTCCTATCCCACGCGCCTGTGACTGTATTTTCAACCTCCATGGAGGTTCACACGACCAGGGGCGGTTGAAATGTAGTAAAACGCCTCCCACATGCGCTGTAGCTTCCTTTTCGACCACCATGTGGTCTCCTACGCGGCCAGGGCCGAACCCAGACAGTTCCACACGCCTTCCTCTGGTTTGTAACTTCATATCAAACCATCATTCATTCCACGCGGCCCGGGGCAGAGATAAAATGGGTCAGCACGCCTTTTACTGGCCTGTAGCTCCGTCTACAACCTCCCTTCTTGCTGTCCACGCGGCCTGGGTCTTCAAGCATGGTCTGCACGTCTCTCTCCTCGCCTATGGCTCCGTCTACAGCCTCCAAGATAGTCCGCGCAGCTAGGACAGTGCAAAAACGGTGTGCTGTCTATGACTGACGTGATTTGCATGATCTAAGAAATTAAAAGAAGGAGGCGACTGGTTGGTTGTTTACACGCAAGGAGAGGAGACATTATGGTGGACAGGTGGTTGGTTTGAATACCCACCGCCCCCAACCAAACAAATTAAAGCCTGGGTGAAATACTTTCCCCCCCGAATTGACCCTTGATCATTTAATTTCAAATTTCAAAATGTATGTAAAATCATATAGACTGATTGGTGTATAAATTTGTTAATATATCTATATATATACCACTTGAATTAAAAGTAGCTAATCCCTTTAAAGAGATATCTAAGGACCTATATTAAAAGTTTCTAAGTGTCAACAAAATAGCAATATATGGGTTATCCTGGTAATATATCTCTACAAATATATATATTAAAATATATCAAAAAAAAAACATCGATAAAATTATAGTACATGCATCTACCCTGGTCACCTTTATCCTCCTATAAAATGGTTCTTAAAGTGAAAACGGGGTCAGCTGTCAAATACCCTTATGCAATCTAGTATCACCATGCTTGAAACTCGAAATTATCCACTAAGGAAGAGACGAATACAACAAATATTGAGTTAACAAAAAAAAAAAATTGTCGCATTTTCGGGTTGCATGGTTGTGGCGCGCCATCGTCGTTGTAGCGTCGTCGTCTTTTAGTGGCATTACAAAAAGGAGGTTAGATTTTTGCATTACACCTTTAACGCCAAAATGAATATTAGGAGACTTGTAGGTGTATAAAATGAATTTGATTAACAAATGAGTTATTGATAATTAATGGAAATTGAGAAAGTAGCCAACAGTGCATTAATTTTTAAAAGCTAATGCTATATGAAAATAAAGTATTTAAAGTTCTAGAAAAAAGAAAATTTACATCCTTACTATTTAAATTCACTAGAAACCTATAAGGTTATATAATGGAAAAAATAAATGTAGTAAATATGTAAACCATAAAAAGGCCATGTTGTCGAGTTTCCTATCCTGTGTTTTTTTTTTTTTTATCATAGTTGGGTCCTTGTCTTGGTTTACATCATTTGCGTAAGACATTGATGTGTACTCTATGTTATCTATTGTATTGGTGGCTCCATGCTTGTCAAAGTATCATATGTGATGTCGAGTTTCTTTATTTGGATCCCATTTGGTGTTTGTGTAGTGTGCAATTGAAGAAAACAAAATGTATTCTGATAATTTTGTTGTTGTAGTTTTTGTGTCAAATATGTGAGCTTTACAATATATTTGTGTTGGAATATCTGACATTCTTGATCCAGTGTTTAAATGAAATCTAATGGCAACGAAACAAAAAATCAATTGTGAACCGATGTGCAAGTGAAATTTCTTTGTGAGATATTTTTAAAAATGATACATTAAAACAAGATGTGATGTTAGAGATGGCGCATTTTTTTTTTCTTTTTAGTTTTTTGAATTTTTATATTTGTGTGTATAGGTTGTCAAGGAGATATATCATCTAGAAGTCTTCTAAGGAGTGGAATGCACAGGACATGTCGAAGAGGGTCTTTGTAAGATATTGTTGTTGGAATATCTGATATTCCTGATCCAATATTGAATTAAATATCACAGCAAGGACACAAAAAATTAGTCGAGAGATGAAGTGCAAGTGAAATTTTCTTTGTGAGATATTTTTTTTAAATTTATACATTAAAGAAAGATATTACATCAGAGATGGTGCATTGTTTTTTTCTTTGGTTTTTTGACTTGGTATTTTTGTGTAGGTTATCAAGGAGATCTCTCATCTAGAAGTCTTCCAAGGAATGGAATGGAAAAGACATGCTGAAGAGGGTTGTTGCAAGATATATCTATCAGAATATCTGATATTTTTGATCCAATGTTGAATGAAATCTCACAATAACGACACAATGAATCAGTCATGAACAGAAGTGTAGGTGAAATGTTTTTTGTGGGTTTTTTTTTTTAAATTTATACATTAAAACATGATGTGATGTCATAGATGGTACATTGTTTGTTTCTTCAGTTTTTTCTCTCATTTGGTATATTTATGTATAGGTGTAGACACCTAAAATATGCTTACACTTAGCATTTCATCTAAATCCATTCAATTAATGACACTTTGTTAATTCCCCTATCTTTGCTCCATTCTCAGATACCCATTTACAACATCTTATTGGTCGTATTCCTCCTATAATCATCTTATTTGGCTAATGTCTCTCTTATTAGCTAAAAATTCCTCCTTTCGACCATTCAAAATCTCCCTAGTTCTCTCTAGAAACCACTTTTGTAAGCTTCATAGGCTATCTATCAGTCACAAATGGTTATCCAGATCCCCTCCCAACTCTCAATGAGTCTAATCTTGCTTAATCAAGTTTAACTAATCAACCCTAGTTAACTAGCCTAAACCTAACTTAACTAAGCCTAAAGCATGTTTATCCTAATCTAATCTAAAAGTACTTTTTGAGCTTTAGTCCCACATGCACCTAAATTCCAAATCTTCCAAACCAAAAACTATAAATACAAGCCTAAGGCTTTCCCATTCAAATGGTCCATCTCTCTCATATATCGATATCTTGGCATTAGACCTCATTTGTGATATTAGCCAAGCTAATAAGGCATTTGATCTTGGCTATCCTCCATTGTTGAAATAGCTCTTCCATCTTGCATCCATAACTTTATAGTAGGTTAGTAGGAGGGTATCTAACTTGGCCTTGTAGCCATTTTAGAGAGACCTCTTCACCTCCATTGAAGCAAACAACAAATCTAATTTGATTTCTCATAGGTTTAACTAGGTTCAATTTATGTTTTAAATTAATCATAGAGTAGTTAGAGATAAAATGATTGTTTTTTAGTTTATTTCATTGTTTGTAGAAATTATCTTGTTACAATCATCATCTTTTAGTTTATGATAAGTTTATGGATTGATTATGGAACTACTTAGTTTTTTTCTTGTTTATTAACATAGCTTTTGCAACTTTCATGCATACATTTGGCAAGCCCCGGTGGGACATGAAGTCCATCCTCCATTAATGGAGTTTTTTAAAGCTATTTATTTTCAATTTCTAACCACTTTCATCTTTTTTAGGAGAAAAAACTTGTTATTTACTTGATTTCATTTTTTAAGTGAGCTAAATCATCTTCTTGTTCATACTTATTTTGTGGGTTTAGATTGAAATAGGATTCTTTACTAACTAACTAACCTGTTTGTTTTCAAAAAAAATTTCAAATTTCGTGAATTTTGTAGGTTTTTTAGGGGGTTTGCGTACGTGTCCTTAAAAGGGTCGCATCTCCATCGATACCCTAGCGTTGGCGGACAGGCGCATAGCATCTGTATCATCATTTTCATACTACTGGTTTTAGAAAACACATTTTATAATGGGCCAATCTCCACTCCAACCATCGTGTCTTCATCGACCCATGCATGTCTCCGTGTCTCTGAATGCAGTCGTGTTTGTATCATATACTATGTCTCTGGAAATTCAAATTTTTGCCTACAGAATACCCATTGAACTCAGAGTGTACGTGTCGAAACCCTAGCACACCTATCTTACATGACCACGTAGGTGATTTTGTCTACTATTAAAGGTAAAAAAACTATGAAATGCATCTATGTTTTTTTGGGGCACGTATCCATTGGCTGGGGCGTGTATTTGCAAAGTGTCGTTCTAGGTGTGCAAACATTGTGTCAAAATTTGAAATTTTTTCCCACCTGGATGTTTCATTTATTCCAATTTTTCTAAAGTTTTTCAAGGTATAAAAACAAAGTGTAGGGTGTTTTGATTTTTTTTTAAACTAGCATAACTTAAGTGTTTTCATTCCTTAACTTAAACAAGGTTTGTAAAGTGTGTGTATGCTCTCTCCTCACACCTTCTAGGTGATCTTGGAGATCAAAAAAACTTGCAAAATTTAAATTGTTCTAAAAAAAAAATTGTTTTTAAAACTAAAAGTTTTCCATATTTATGTTTTAATGGAATTTTCACATGTGTAATCTCTTCCTTTGTCCTTTCAGGTGATCTTAGGAATCAAAAACAATGTGTAAATTCTTTCTTGATATCATATTGAATGAAAATTACTAACTTGTCACATACAAGACCTAATGCTTGTCAAAGAAAATGTGTCAAAACGAAACACAAAACCTTCTAATAATACACGTGTTTTCATACAGGTTTCCAAATGGTGTGCTACTTTAAAAACCACATTAAGCTAAGCAAGAAAAAAAACACACCATTTCAAAACAATGTATTGCAAGTTTCAGAAAAGGGTACGTCCCTATCAGATCAACTGGAACATAACCCCTTTGGCATAACGCCTTAAGCTACAAAAAATGGGGGTGGTTCCAGGAACCCTAAAGTAATCCACCACTGAGTAACCTCGTGGATGAAACAGGAAGCGCACTTTGCTTACCCACTTGACTAGTTTTTCATTGTGAGTTAGAGTCAAAGATTGTCTGTATCGGACCCTACCCAGTACACATGGATAGTTTAGTTTCTCATTGTATCAGAAGGGGGTAAAGTAAAGTCGATATACTCCCCAAATCAGTCAATGTGACTATTTGGGTAAATCGATCTCGCTTTTAGACAAGTTGTAACACCTAGTTGAGAGATCTTATTAAGGAGCCATTTATCTTGGAGCCCACTTTTCTAGTCCTTTGTCACATCATTCAAGCCCATCATGAAGTGATGCCTTGTTTGGATTCTGAACCTTATTTTTCAAACAAGGTAAAAAGATCCATTAAGTTTGATCTAAAGTGTCTTTCATCATGGAAATTAAATGGCGTCTCACTTAGCTTAGGTTTCTTTCTCGCCTTCGGACGAGGCAAAACTCTTCCCAAGTGGGCTTAGTTTATTTTCATCCTTTTGATCTACACCTTTGCATTCTCTCTTCCCATTTGGAGTGAAGAGAAAGGAAGCATCTTTCGGGAGTGTTATTCATAGATAGTGTTCACCCACTTTTTTGTCCATTTACACCCATCCATGTTTTTGGTGCTGGAGCTTGGTGCCGTAATAGTGATTCCCAGAATGTTACCGTGAGTGCAATACCTCTAGATCTATCCTAGTGCTGGCTACGGATGTCTGTAGGTGTAAAAAAGACTCTGGTTTTGCTTGCATGCATCTCTCTCCTCTCCTCTTCGATCTTAGAATGCGCCAACCTAAAAACAAGGTTGCCAAAGTGAATAAATGGTAATTGACGATGGTTCCTAGTTGACCGACGTCACTTTTAGGATGACTGGCATCGATTTCAAGATGACCGGCATCAGTTAAGGTGGGATTCCCTAGGTTTACTAAAAATAACAGATCTCCCAATCATTTAGATCAGCTCTATCCATTTATTCGTGGATCAGAATAGACGTTATGTTATTATGAGTGGGAAGGTGGTTAGAGGAATAAAAGGCCTTTATTTTTAGGGTTGAACCAAATCTTATTCATTTATGGAAACATGCTTTGAATTGGTCTTTGGTGAGGTGTCTAGGTGAGGTTTCCATCCATTTAATTAAAGTAATTAAATTAATAATGGGGTGAGGATGGGTATTAATTTAAATGTAAATAATTAAATTAATGTTAATGTAGGGTATAAGGGTCATGATTAGGTGAATGTGTTTAAGTTGGTTCTTCAATAGGGGACCAAGGGGAGTGCGACCCAATTTTAATGTCTACATTTTACCCCTTTTTGTTACGTAGCTTGTATTGGTAAGTGACACTGACAAAAATAGGAAATGGTTATGTTGAGTGTAAATGAAGGTTGTGTTTCCCCAAGCATGGGTGAAGGTAACCCCCCTCAAACTAGGAACCAATGAGGTGAGAGACAGAAGCGGTGAGTGGTTTGATAAAATGAGGAGGTGGGAAGATGAATATCAATGGGCACATTAGGTAAAGGTAAAATGTCAAATAGGGTAAATAGGTAAATGGGTTGGGGTCAAAGGTAGTGGTAGTTGAACACATGCACATGTTGGAAACTACGGCATGGTACCAAGTTGAGAAGCTTTCAAACTCTACATCGGCTAAGGTCGATAAGTCTATCTAAATAGGGTTGAAGTGATTCCGGTATCCAAGGTATAGGATATGGTGCAAAAAAAAATAGAGGTCAGGTGCAGGAACATTTAGGTATGTTCTGGTACACCAAAGGTTAGGTTAGGATAAACATCATGGCAATAGGCAAGGTAAGGTCGGTAGGCCGAACAACACATGTAACCACATCACAAGGTACATCGAGCACAGAGGGTCAAAGGTCACAAAAAGTGGTTCAGGTCAAGGGATATAGGTAATGCCATGGGTAAGGTAAAGGTATAGGTAAAATAACAATGCCTAATATGCAACAAAGGCAATATAGGGGTAGGTTGGGTTTGTAGGTATGGTTCAATGGGTGTCCGAGATGATAAAAGGGTGTGTTGGCATGAATGGTTGTAGGAAAAAGGTAGCTTAGCATGACCAAATAGTTAGCGGGGTGGACCGGTGTTGGTTAGAGGGTGAATGATGTCAGTTGGCTAGGGCACAAATAGGACCGGCATCGGTCAGATCGGGTTGGGTTTATAAATTTTTTTTGTATTTTACGGAATCATTATTGCGTCATATTGTTGGAGAAAAACAACAAAGGTAGTTGACAGTTGGCACTTTTTGAGAGTAAAGTACAATGGAATGTACCTAGCTGAGGTGGAGAGATCCAGTTGGTGAGAGGAGCTTAGGTAGATAGGTCCACTAGATTAGGTGGACCAAGGTGGTTGGTGGAGAGATTCGAGGTAGATTTTGGCATGGCATAGGTAGGAGAGGGGTCAGCTAGGCCATCAGTGTAGTGGCTAGTTATGCCACCATGTAGACAATGCTAAGACGGGGTAAGATCTAATCCCATTCATCATTTGTTAGGTAGATTTGTTTATAGAAATCGGGTTAGCGTAAAATGGGTTTTAGGGGGGAAAAATTAAATTTGAATTTGGGAAGAAAATGGGCGAAATAGGAATCAAGGAAGGTGTAGTTAGGTGAATGAGGGTTGGGGAGGGGTTGAGGGGGGATTTGGGTAGGAATGGGTATGTAGTTAGGGAGAAATGGGGAATTTTGAGAAAAATAAAGCATGGTTTTGTAGATTTTGCCGCGACAATGATTGATGTCGGTCGAGGGTCGGCTGAACGAATCAGCCGACATCAGTCATAGATTGGGTGACTGATATTGGTTTTGGGAGACCAGTGCTGGGTAAGGAAAACTGATGCCGGTCGGTACTAAGAGAAAAATGGGTCAGGAGATGAGTAAAGGTGGGTGGGTGAGCTAGAAAGGAATTATTGAATGAAAATAGGAAAAGTAATAGTTATAGATGGGGGGTCAAGGGTGAATGTGAGTATGGTCAAGTTTTAATAATTTTATGGTTTATTGGATGTAGGTAAGGGACCAATTATGGATGCGGGATATTGTACCTCCCCTATCGCTAGCAGTGTGAGGAGACATGACTAATGAGGAGTGGAGACACGTGACTGGCATTTGTTTGATTGGTATCTAATGCTATGGGCGTATAGTGCATGATCCTAGTTTGATGGTTGCTCTCTTTAATAGATGGTATTCTGTGACTAAAATGCTCCATCTTCTGATAGGTGAGATCAAAGTCACCTTAGAGGACATGTACATGATCCTGATATTACCAATAGTGGGAGCGCAGGTGTACTCCATTTCATCAGAGGCCTCGAAGGAGCTGATGTTGACCATATTTGGAGAGGGGCTGGTCAAGATGAGGTTCAATAGTGTGAGCCTGAGATATGGAGAGATGTATGCAGCCCATCCTAAGGAGATGTAGTTAGTTATTTTGATTATGGAGGTAGTGTGCTATTTTGCACTACCGGATGCAGAGGGTAGGAGATTCCCACGGGAATTGATGGGAGTTATTCGTGATATGATGAAGGAAAACATCTAGTTTTCTTAGGCACCAGCCTACCTGGTGTAACTATACAGTGAGCTATGGGCCTATGAGAGGCTACAGAGGTTCAGTTTGTGGTGCACTTTCATTCTTCACTATTGGGCCTATGAGCACATTATGTGCATGTGGTTTTCCTCGGCTAGATGCATTTGAGCTAGGTAGGGTCCGAGTTGGTTATAGGCACTAGGTGCCAGTTGGTGGAGTGTTCCTAGGGGCCAGAAATGCACATGATGTGGCTCACTATAGGTAGATGATGGAGGGGTGTTTTGTTGTAGACATTATTTGGAGGCCGTATGTGGTATATCCATCATACAGCCGCACAGCCGTAGAGTTGGATGAGCTATAATTGCTCAGGTGGATAGAGGGGCATCGTTCCAGGGAGCATGAGATGATACCAGTAGATAGAGTTCGTTGATAGTTTGGGCTGCCCTAGGATGTGCCACCACCATTCCCTTAGTATAGAAGGGATGACGTGGAGAGGCCTATGCCTATACCAAATTCGACAATTCTGATAGGGTAGGAGGAGCAGCCGATGGACTGACAAATAGATGATGTCGACTACACAAATATAGATAGATACATATAGATGGTGATGGTGACTACACAGATGCATCTCTTTGGACTATGAGGGTAGACATGTCTATATGTGTGGTACATAGATACATATAGCCATGACTACCCTCACAATCCAGAGAGATGCATTACAGGGACATGTGGCCGCATTATAGGCCCAGATTATGGGTTTACAGGGGTAGATCACGGGGTCAAAGGAAGAGGTGACCACATTATAGGTACGGGTTACAGGGATGTAGGGCCAGTTGGCCATTGCATAGGCACAAATTATGGCCCTATAGGCCCATGGACAGGCACATGCACCTACACAGGCATAGGGACATGGTCCCATTTTATGGATAGGGGTGGGACAGGGTCCATTTGTACAGGTACATGCATAGGGATAAGGTCCTTTATTATAGGTAGTAGCGGGACAGGGTCCCAAAAGACTAGGACAAGGTCCGAGACTGATGACGCCTCCCCAGACTATACAGATGGCTAGGTTTAGGGATGCCCTGGGTGTGACACGATATTATTAAAACCACTTGATGGCCACAAGGATAGACGTCCCATCTTATGCTGAGTATAGAGCAAAATAGGCTTCGAGTGAGAGGACCAAGTCCCACACTCACAGTGTAGAGAGTACAGGGGCCGATGAGCCCAAAGATAGGAGCATGGTGAGGCTACTAGTGTACAGAGATTAGATCCAAGTGAGGGGCCATCAGAGGTTTTACTGAGGCCCATGGTGGATGGGGAGATGCTAGCGGGATGCCACACAGGAGCAGAGGAGGGGGTAGGTGAGACTGGCCCAGAGGATATCAGGTGGGGTGACGATTAGTCACTGGAGATGGTCATTATATTGATTTTTTGATATATACACTGGCCTGTTTGTCGAAGATAGTGAGGATGTATATGAGAGTGTTGAGATATTTGTATGGATTTAGCATTAGAGTATACATTGTATGGAAACACACACACACACACAAAGATATATATATATATATATATATATATATATATATATATATATATATATATATATATATACGATGATGATATTTGTGGTATGGATGGTGTACTTGTTTTTAATTTTCTTTTATTGTGTGTGTACATGATGGAAATAGGTGAATTAGGCATGACTGAGTCAAGGTCATGTAGGCATGGCAGAGTCAGGTCAATTTAGGCATGGTGGAGTCAGGTTGGTTTAAGCATGATTAAGTTAAGGTGGTTTATTGTCCAAGTTATTAGTAACATGGGGGATAAATGGTGATGTATATGCAGGTTATAGTTGAAATTTCAAAATATGTGCTATAATGGAAATGTGAAAATGATAAATGAATGGTTTGATGATGTGGTAAAAATGTGTATTAATTGATGCTTATTTGGTTTAATTTCAAGTTATTTGATATGAAATGGAAACTAACTAAAGAAAGATGTGAATAGGAAAGTGAAAGGGGGAATTGGTTAGAGTAAAGAGTGGCCAGGATAACCTCCAAGGGCCCCATGCCCTCGAAGTGCTACCTACATAGCCCCGGTGAAAAAGGGCCTTAGGCTGATGTAGTTCTCACATAAGCTAGGGAAGAATATGATGAAGTAGAGGAATGGGTTGGTAGGTGTTAGGCATGGTTGAATGAAGGTCATAGGCATGATTGAGCATTAGGTCACACACATTACTGAGTTATAGGTCTTAGGCATGAGTTGTGTTAAGGTCATAGGCATGGTTGATGATATGGTCCTAGGTGTAAACACCTAATCAATAAGCTAATGCTTAGGATTTCCTCCCATTCAGAATGGTTAATGACAGTTCGTTAATTCCCCAGTCGTTTACTTCCATTGATAGGATGCCCATTTACATGACCTTCTCATTCATATTCTTCCCAAATTCATCTTATTTGAACGTAAGATCTCTCTAATTAGCTAAACATTACTCCTAATGGACTATTATAGAAGGTGAATAAAGTCACATGATCAAGACCACTGTCATTGGCATTGGTAGGCTATCTATTTAGTCAGAATTGAGAAATCCAGAGGGCACAAAAGGCTCAATGAGTCTGAAAGTGGACTGGTTAAGCAAGTTTAACGTAGTGTACGACCCTCATGTTTACCTGGAAATAAAACCATGACCAAAATAGGCCTAAAGTCCATGATGAAAACTTATCTATTTTCTTCATTGCTTTTTAGTATTTTTAATCCCACATGCATCCAAAGTGCAAGACTCTTCTATATGGGAAACTGAGTAAATAGAAGGGTTATCCCTCCCCTCTGAACCTTACACCTTGTTTTCACAAAAAATCTGGTCTGACATGTGGAGATATTGGCATTATGGACGCTAATTTGCATTAGCTATTTTTGAATATGAATTTGATATAGGCTGTCCTTCAAGGTTGAAGATACTCCATCTTGCATCCATAACTTCATAGTAGGTTAGAAGGATAGTAGCTGAACTTGAGATTTGTAGCCATTTTGGGGGAGTCATATTCACCTCCATTGAAGTTTAAAACAAATCTAATTTGATTTGTCATACCTTTAACTAGTTTTTATTTATGTTTTAAGTAATCATGGAGTAGTTAGAGACTATATATGATAGTGTTTTAGGTTAATTCATTATTGTAGCATTTATCTTGTTTAGCACTCATAACATGATGCAAAGGTTGAGTTCTGAAAGAGGTGGTTGCGAGTGATGAATGACCATGGGATTCCATAGCTTGAAGAAGATGAAAATTGCATCCGATGAGAGTCATGTTATGAGTTTAGAGACATAGGTACTCATGGTTGAAGATAATGCTTTAAAGGTGACAGGTAATCACATGATTCTTGTGTAGTCATAGGATCCTCAAAAACAGGTAATGATGGAAGGTGAATAACGCTCAAGAGGATGAGTAAAAGATCAACTGATAGAAAGTTGATATAGAACCCTAATGATGTCAACAATACCCAAGATGGGCTTGAAGAACGTAAGGACCCTGAGGGGCATTACAGGTAATGGGTTTACCTTCGAAAGGTGAAGAAAGTCACATGATCAATGAAACGTCACATTTGTAGGCAAGTCCCATAGGCAAGAGAGTAATAATGTAGGGCCCAAAAGCCAATTAGCTGAAAATGGATTCCCCGTTTAGCTTTTTTCTTCTGTATGGTTACATGTTGATTTTCCTTTAGGATGTCCAACTTGAAAAATAGGTTCATTCCATGACGAACCATTTTTCATAGGCACATTTGATACATTTTTTTGTAGATTTGGATAGACTGGTCAATGTGAGAAGTCTGAGATGACATTCAGTCTAATAACTCAAGTTGCAGGTCAAACGATCCAAGCTGAAAGTCATCGTCATTGAGCATGTCTTGTAGTGAGATGTAGAGAGATGGAATATGGAGTTTGCAGATGGTTTTAGATGACCTCGGTACCATAGACCAGAGGAAAAAGGTGTGGCAGCAGTCGAAGTGCGAAATACTAGTGCAATAAGCTGCTCACAAGGTGAAAGGAATGTGCGTATGCCAATCCTTCCCAGTATCATTGACTACTTTCAGGTCCAGAATTTTGTTCAAGGTTTTAGTGGATCGATTCTAAGTCTTGGCCATTGGTTATGTAGGGTAAAATTAAGGTGATGTTTAGAAGACTAAGACCATGGATGCACAAAAAGGGTCACATTATGCTTGCGTAGGATTTTGTTTGATGAATTGCCATTAGATTCCACCTTATCAGTGATGAGGTGGTGAGGAACACCAAAGCGACAAATGATGTGATAGTTGATGAATTCATAGTGCTCATATTAACTTTTGTAGCTAAATGAGGGGGATGGCTAATCTACCCATGATTAGTATAATATTTAGTAGCGGATTATCAACCCATTGAGTGGCATATGTTAAGAATGGGGATTGATGCTCACCGGACAAGTGATCCAAACCCCATTGAGAGAAAGTGCCATATATAACTTGATGTCGAAAATACAATGGTCGATGATGCTAGGTATGTGATAGAGATTAGCATGTTGGGTTGTACCTTCGAGTCAAGACAAACGCTTAGCACATGAGTCACAATAATCACGGGTAACGATATAGGGTCCAAGCCAATAAGGAGAAATTTTCCAAGGTGAAGATTGTGTTCTTTGGTGACATCTAAATTTTACTTCAAGATGAGGTCTCCGAACTGTAAAGGTTCCATTCGTGAACACATTCCTTAATAGGCATGTAGGATACATTTCTAGTAAATTTGTAAGGCATCGTCAAGAGAATATCATTGAAGCCATTCATCTAATAACTCAAGTACTACGCCATGATGATCATAACGAGAAGTCATCATTGTTAAGCAAATCCCCATTGTCCATTGACGAGTAAGATCAGCGGGTATAATGGAAAGGGAAGAGATAGTTCTGTACCATAGATTTCTTATACCAAAGGTGTGGTGAGTGGTTGAAGTGTGAATGGTTCCAATGCGAGTAGATCCTCACGAGGTAGATAAGAGGATGTGCGTATGCCAATCCTTTTTATTGTGATCAAATGGGTAAGTGCACCAAGAATTGGGGGACAAGGTTTTATTGGTGGACATCAAATCCTTGGCCATTGGTTACATTAAAAACAACAAAACATCAAATTTAGTCTTCCGTGGACTTGAACCATGCCGAAAAGTAAAAAATATGTCATAAAAATGTTTTCCATTATTAGTGATGAGGCGGTTAGGAACACCAAAACGAAAAATGATGTGATGGTTGATGAACTCACATATTTTCTCAGTTTTTTTAGAAATGAGGGGGATGGCTTATACCCATTTAATATAATATTCAGTAGTGGTTATGATCCATTGGTGGCATTGTGATGAATGGGGATTGATCTCACCGACAAGATCCCAACCCCATTGAGAGAAATGTCAAAAGTCTCGTGCAACCTGCAAGGCATGATTAGGTGTGTGATGGAGATTAGCATGTTGTTGGAATTTCACACAACGCTTGACATAATCACAACAATCACGGTTTAGGGTTGAATAATAATAGCCAACTCAAAGAATGTGTTTTATGATAGCTAAACCACTAAAGTGGCCTCCGCAAATTCCATCGTGAACGAACTTAATGGTGTAGGGAATTTCAGAACTTGTAAGGCATCGTAAGAGAATACCATTGAGGCCATGCTTATAAAGAAGACCACCCATGATGACATAATGAGAGACACTTTTAAGAAAGGCCCATTGTCCATTACAAGTGAGATCAGTGGGTAGAATGAAAAGGGAAAAATAGTCTACACATTTCTTATACCAAAGGTCACGTGGGTCATGTGCAATGGTTCCGATGAAGTAGACCTCATGAGTTAAATAAGAGGGTGATTGTTGCCTTTGGATTGTGAAATTTTTTGTAGAGTCAACTGACAAAGTGGGTATCTAAGAAGCCAAGCATGCCATTGTATCTGCAAACTTATTAGTAGAAAGTGGGGTGCTTTGAAGTTTGTAACGGTCAAATATGGTCAAAAGTATATCGATGTGATGTTTATAATTTTCAATTATCTCATTACAACACTGATATATACCATTGAATTGGTTTACAACAAGATGGGAATCACCAAAGATATTGATGGACTTAATATCTAAGGCATAAGCATCCTAGAGGCTCAATACAAGTGCTTCATATTTGGAAATATGGTTTGTACAATCAAAATCGAGTTTGAAAGACAAAGAAATACGTTCACCATCAAGAGGAATGAGGAAAACACCAGCCCCACCTCCACGTTGACATTTGGAGCCATCAAAGAAGAGTGTCATTTGGTAAACGGGTTCGTTTAAGGAGAGGGTAGCTATGGATTCGTATGGGAAATTGAAGTTAGAGATGTGATTCCCAGAAAGAGGCACATCAACTAGTTGGTCAACAATAGGTTGGCCCTTGATGGAATTTTGATGAATGAATTCGAGGTCGAGGTCGGAAAGAAGCATAAGCCAACATGTGGCACATTGATGTTGATAGGGTTTGGCATACATATAGTTTAAGGGGTCAATATTAGTAATAATGAAGGTTTTGTCATTGAGTAGGTAATGGCGAGGTTTGGTAGGGACGAAAACTAAGGCTAAGAAGAGTTTTTTGGTGTGAGTATATCTAGTTTTGTAGTCCAGAAGGGTATGAATTATGTAATAAACTAGTTGCTCTCGGTGTTACTTTTTGCGATGAGCAAGTATGAAGCCTAAAGAATGGTCAGTGGTGGAAATATACAGGTAAAAGCATTGGTAATATTTAGGTAGAATGAGCACTGGTGGTTGAAGGAGGTATTGTTTTAAGGCTTCAAAGGCTTTATGGAATTCATCATCCCATTTGAATGAAACGTCTTTCTTGAGCAGATGATGAAATGGTTGACAGTAGTTAGACATATGTGAGATAAAATGACTAATGGATTGCAACTTAAATTATAGGCTTTGAAGTTGACAGAGATTAGTGGGTGGAGACATTTCTAAAGTAGACTTTACCTTAACAGGATCGACTTCTATGCCATGTAAAGAAATGATGAAACCAAGGAGTTTTCCTGAAAGTACCACAAATATGCACTTCTTTGGTTGAAGAAAAAACACAATACTTGATGAGGTGGTCAAAAATGACCTTAAGGATGGCCAAGTTTTCAGTTCGATGTTTGGATTTGGCAAGAAGATCATCTACATAATCTTCCAATATGCAATGCATGATGTCATGGAAGATGTAAGTCATGGCGTGCCGGTAAGTATCCTGTACGTTTTAAGGCCAAAAGACATGATTCAATAGCAGAAGGTTCCCCAAGGGGTGATGAAGGTAGTCTTGTGTTGATCTTCTAAATCCAATAATATTTGATTGTAACCGAAGAAACCGTCCATGAGTGATAAAATTTCATAGCCAATGGTGAGATTGACTAGTTGGTCAATTCCTGGTAGGGGAAATTCATCTTTGGGACAAGCTAGGTTGAGGTCACGAAAGTCTATGCAAATGTGGAGTCCCCCTGTCACCTTTGTGACAGGAATGATGTTAGAAATCCATTAGGGATAGTCAATCAGTAGGATAAAGGAAACTGAGAGAAGGCATTGAAGGTCTTCTTTGACTAGAAGAACAATGCGAGGATGCATTTTTTATAGCTTTTGTTTGATGTGATTGGCATCAGGAATGGTTACGACATTGTAGACCACAATTTTTTGGTCAATACTAGGCATATCGGCATAGGACCAAGAAAAATCATTCCTGTGGTCCTGAAGGAAAGAGATAAAATATTCTTGCTCAGTAGCATCTAAATATTGGCCTATCTTTAGAATGTGTGGGTCATTATGAGTGTTAATTTTGATTTCAATGGTCGATTCATTCAACATGGTTTGCATCTCAGAAGTTAATGACCGATGGATATAAGAATCTTCTGCACTCAGGTAGGTGAGGATGGACTCATCGTCCTGACATTGAATGCCATTAATAACAGGTGTATCATCATCAATCATGTCAGGATACAGGAATGGGAGAGAAGAGGGAGCCTCGCCATCACACTGATAGGTTAGAGGTCCCAGAGAAATTGTGTTTACAAAAAAAAAATTTAGGAGGAATAGGTTCGGGATCTATGGACTCCATGGGGGAAGATGGTGATATGGATGAATGAGGTGGAGAGGTTTTGTCTTCCTTAATAAGGTCGAAGTGAGGCCTCTTGGGAGGTTGTGCATCAAATACAATGCCAATATGGTCATTATGTTTACAAGTGGTACGGGAGATAATAGCATGGTATCCTTGTTCGTAAAAATTGAATCCAAATCCTTTCCACGTGTACCGCTGGAGGAAAGTGTGAGTGAAGTGGCGGTTAATAAGGGAATGTAAGTCAGATGAAAATGGTTGTGTTTGGGATGGAGGTTTAGGTTTATAGGTGGCAATATCAAGTCCCCCATACGTTAGATTAGTGTGAAGGTGGGGAGGACCATAAGGAAAACCTCACCTACATGGTAGTCATAACTGGGGTGCTAACATAGGTTCTCATACTCTTGTGGAGTGAGGAACATGTCGATATTATATAGGTGGTACTCCCCCAGAGTGAGGCATTGAAAAAAAACCTTCTAATGGGTCATTATTTTATATGTGGGTAGCGGGGATAGACGAATCACTTGATGATGGGGAAGTAGGTGAGTTAGCGGTAGAGGCTGTGGTGGCAATAGGGATAGATGGATTAGATGTGGGAGAGGTGGTGGAAGTCTTGGTGGATGAGCTTGTGGATGAAGGTGAAGTGTGGGTAATGATAGATGCCTTGACTAGGAAAAGTACATCGTTGGGTTGGTACAACATGTTATAGATCTTAAAATGTGATGGGTCAGCCAGGATGGTGTAATTATGACCTTCATGTTCAAATTTGAGGCAACAGTGTAAATTTGAAGGGACAAAACCCATGGCATGGATCCAATGTTGGATAAACAACAAATTATATTGGAATTCCCCTTCTAGGACATAGATAAGTTCTGGGACAGTGTAGGGACCCACACAGACATGGAGAACGATGATACCCAGGGTAGAGGTCATGACGTCATTGAAGAAGTGTAACGTAACTGGGTTACCATTCATGTAATTGGTAGGTTTGCACATTTAGTTGTATGCATGGGAGGATATGGTGTTAATACTAGCACCACCATCGATCATAACACATCATATGCGTATATTATCAATAAAGACAGAGATGAAAAGAGTGGCATCAGGGGTCATCGGACTGAAAGGGAGTGATCTCTTCATCTGAGAAGTTGAGGGTTAGCTACTTGGCAAGTAGATGGAGGTGTAGAGGAAGGTGACATCTTAGTGAGAGAGGCTACGTGATGAGGGGTATTTATGGAGGCTATGGTCATGGGGTCATTTAATAAAATCTCAATAGATTGAAGGACCTCCATGAGGGCTTGATGATGTGACTCAGAGGTTTGGATGAGGTCATATAAAGACATTGTGAGGGAGGATTGGTGTAATTGTTTTAGCATTGTGCAATGTGTGACCCCATCGGAAATAGGATATGAGGGACCTCGAATGGTGACTTTGGGTGTGGGTGCAGATGGTATGTTGGGTACATGGTTGGTTGATGGGCTAGCTACCTTTTCTTTTCCCTTGTCTTTCTAAGTGTGGGTAGTAATGTGGACCATCTTAATTTTGAATTTGGGGGGTGGATAAAAGAGTTAGGGGGGTGGAGATACTGGTCACTGAGTAGGTAATGGAAGAAGATCAGGGGAGATTGGTGAAGGTGAAATGGGGTCCTCATCAAGAAGAGTGTCATCATCAAAATTTTTGTCAGGAGGAAATAATTGGACAAGAGTGGTTTTTAAATCCTTGCAGTTCTCTACATCATGTCCTAGAACACAATGGTAGGCGTAAATTTTAGTTTCATCAAACCCTTTTGGTTTGGGTTTAAGAAGGTCCTAGGGTCTGAGTGGTGGTAATGTGATGACAAAAGTCTCTAAGGATATTGGTTAAGATCGTAGCTTAGGACCCTGCTAACGGATCACAATGGAAGGTGAGTGTGGGTTTGGATATAGGTGTGACCTGATTGTAAAGGAAGAGGTTTTACAGGAGGGGGAATGGGTTGGTCCACTAGTTTAGTAGGTGGAGTGGTCTTAGATCTTGTGGGAATCTGTTTGGGTAAAGGTGGGGCGGAAGAGATGGTGATGGAAGGTTTAATTGGTTTGACTACTTTATTGGAAGGTAGCGGATTCTTAGCTTTGGGTTGCACTTTCTTGGGTAAAAGGTGACATGGGATTATGGGATGTAGAAGGAAAATTAGATTATGGAAGAGTATGGGTTACCCACGAGGGTAAATAAGTTGTGGTGGAGGTGGTTGGTAGAGGTTAGGTAGAAGGTGTGAGTGGAAGAGAAGAGAGTATCATGGTTAGTGAAGAAGTTATGGAAGATAGTGGTGGTATGGGTTGCAAGGAGGTCATGGGTGATTACAGGGGTTGTGTGGCTCACTTGGCTATATTAGAGGTATGTGATGAGGAGGTGGGCTGCTACATTCTTGGTTTGCCAGTGGAAGAAGGTTACTTGGCCAGGGTTGATGGGTGAGGCCCTAGGATGGACGGAAGGGGTGAAGGTGATAACGGTGTGTAGGTAGGTTAATGGCCTAGGAGGTTCGGTCTTCCTTTTAGGAGCTAGAAGATGTTTAGTGTTGGTATGGGAAGATATGGCTAAATCTAATTTGATGGGTGGGTGAGTAAGGTTCGATGTGACATGACCCCTAAGGTAGTGATGGGTTTAGGTAAAGGAGATGATAAAGGCATGGGTAGTTGTTTGGGTATAGACGTGTGTTGGGTTGTTGGAAGAGGTTTGTATTGGGATATGGGAAATAACATGGAAGGTGTTCCAATAGCCATCATTGTGTCTTGGTTTGGTTGACTTGAAATGCTTTTAGATAGATTGTGGAAGTGTCAGTGAGTGACAACTACATTTGGATTGAATTAGGAAGTAGAAGACATCCCCAAAGTAAGGCTCTATCAACATAGTTTAGGTGATCAGACAAGCGTGAAAATGGTACTACTGTAGGCGGGGCCGATGTGGATCGAGTGTCAATCCCTATAAAATATGTTTGAGAAACATGGAAATGGCTAGCTTTAGACTCTGTGGATAAGAGAGCCAAAAACAGATGAGAAGGATCTTGGAAGGCTGGTGGAGAATGGTCATCTAAAGGAAATGGTGTTTCTATAGGATCTTCTATGGGTAGAGAAGATGATGGTCCAGATGATCTGGACTCTCCTTGTGATGGTGTAGGGAGTGGACATGCATCCCCTATAAGTAGGAGAGGTGATACTGATGACTGCTCGATAATTTGAGAGGTCATAGGCAGAGCACTAATTATGGGCTCTTCCATGGATGAAGGAGAAAATAGAGAGGTTTCCTTTGTAGGTGGAGGAGTAGATGAAATAGGTTCTTGTGTAGGTAAGGGATCTTGGGCTACGATTTCTTCTATGGAAGTAACAGGAGGAAAAATTAGGAAGTGATTGGTATGTCATCAAAAATATCGTGGACCTCACGGACATTGCCATCATTTGTTGAAGTATCACCAGTTTGGTTGGAAGATGGGGCATAATTAGGGAATGGTTTTTTGAAGATATGTAAGTTTTGGTCAGTAGGTGCATTTGGGTTATCCAAGACTAGATCTCCATTGTTTAAAATTTTTTTTGGACAATATTCTTGAAGGTGATGTAATTACCATTGCTATGACATTTGACATGATGATAGTTGTAAAATTCATGTTGTTTATACCATGTGGGTGTGGGGAAATCAGGGTCAAAAAACTAGTGTGTGGTTTTATAGCTGGAAGGGTAATGGCACCAGCCTTAATAAACTTTTCTAAAATAGAAGAATAAGGTTCTCCTATTGGGGTATAATTTCGTTGTTCTCATCTAAACTGGAAAGCTTGGATGGGAGAGAGATTAGAAGAAGGTTTGGCTTGGTTTGATGGGTGCAAAGATCTAGATATCCATTGTTTAACATTTTTTTGGACAATATTCTTGAAGGTGATGCAATTACCATTGCTATGACATTTGACATGATGATATTTGTAAAATTCATGTTGTTTATACCATGTGGGTGTGGGGAAATCAGGGTCAAAACTAGTGTGTGGTTTTATAGTTGGGAAGGGTAATGGCACCAACCTTAATAAGCTTTTCTAAAATAGAAGAATAAGGTTCTCCTATTGGGGTATACTTTCGTTGTTCTCATCTAAATTGGAAAGCTTGGATGGGAGAGAGATTAGAAGAAGGTTTGGCTTGGTTTGATGGGTGCAAAGATCCAGATTTGAGAACCATATCATTGGTAGATTCTTTGGGTTTCAAATAGTTATTCTGGGGGTTTCGAAGAAGCATAATTTGATTTGAACACGGTGTTCTTGTTACGTAGATGAATTTTATTCTCTTCGATAGCATGAATCTTTAATTTTCATGCCATGGTGAATGCCTCATGAAAGGTGTGGAAGGTCTTCACCTACAAGGTTAGTGAGATGTGTCTAGCGCAAGCCCGAGTAAACAACTTTATGATCTCAGTTTGAGGTAACTGAAATGTGATCTAGTTAATTAGGCTGCACCAATGAGTGACAAAGTCAGTGATAGACTCATCCTCATACTATTGAGTGGAGTAGAGATCAGTCATGGTGACTTTCTTGACAATGTTGATTGAGAAGTGGTCTAATAAGGCTTAGGATACTTGATTAAATGAGTAGATGGAATGTCTGGGTAGCCCACTGTACTAGTCTAATGTAGGTCCTATCAAGGACATGGGGAAGGTCCGTAGGAGTAAAGCGTCATCATGAGCGATCAAGTAAGACCCATGTTTGAAAGACCACAAATTTTGTTGCGGACCTTCTTTACTATTGAAGCGGTTGAATTTTGGCATTTCCCAATGTACATGGTATGGGTGAATAGGAATGGATGGATGAATGTGCTCATTAGAGATTTCATCATAGGTGAGAGAATTGTGTGATCCAGAAACTGATGCTTCTATTGTCTACATCCTTTTCATCTTAATTTGATGAGGTCATTGGTAGGTTGTGATAAAAGGGCATCTCCTATGGTGTAAGAAGGCTAGTGCTAAATATGTGATGTGGGTGGCATTCCAATGTATGGTGATGCTGAATAGGAAGGTTGAGAATAGGGGACCGACATAGAGGGCATATATCTAGAGTGAATGACAGATGAGATAGGGGGTTGTTGATAATATGTATATATAGGTGAGGTAGTCCCACTGTATCTAGTAGCGATTGGGGGCAGAGACTGCGGGATGGTGAGGACAAGATTCTGGAATGGGGTAGGGGTCACCAACACCATGAGAGTTTGTGCTAAAATTGGTATCTATGAGATAATGGGCATGGATGGGGTTATGGTCCGAGTGGTCAATGTGGGAACAATAGATACTACATGTGTGATTGATGTTCGAGATTCAGTGGTCATATCGGGTGTGGGGCCTAGCTACGAAACCACTGGGGGTAAAGCAGGTGAAGGTAATGCCGAACTAGTAGGGGCTGTTGCAGAAATGGGGATAAGGGCAGGAGAGATTGATATGGGCACTCCATATATCAATTAACTTGAGGAATCCCGAGTGGAAGAGTGGGAAAGGTATAATTCTAAGGCTACGGGATTCTAATCAAGGAGTCGTGCAAAATCCTTATCACCTGTAGCAATGGTGTTCAGCAGGGATAGATCCATGGGTGACAGGATAGAAGGTGGTTAAGGACTAGGTGGGAGTGACTGATGACTGACGTGGAATATAAGAGCATTAGTTTGGCTGCGAGTCAATGCCATGTGAGTAAGTGTTGACTTGGAAAGACTATTTTCTATAAATGACATAGAAAATAGCAAGAACAGAGGAAAAATGAGGTTGGGAGGGTGAATTTGGTCAGGTTTGAATTTTGAAAAGTAAACTAGACACCAATGTCGGTCAGGCTAACTAGTGATGGTTACTGGGGAACCCATGTTGGCTATAGAAACTGATGTTGGTCACTATAGAAGAACCCTAGTTTCAACAAGTGAAACAAGACTGATGAATATGTAAATGGGGAAATTGTGTAAGATAGAAATATCAACAAGGGGGAATAGGATGATTCCCTGAGGGAAAAAAATAGAACAGGATGAGTGATGAAGGCTATTCCAGGAAAAATAACTAGAAAGCCAGAAGCCAACAATGGTTAGGTTTAACCGATGATGGTCAGATGTGAACCGATGATGGTCGCTAGACCAACACCGATTACTATGAAATGAAATAGTAGTGAAGAAATTATATTTTGTGAATTTAAATCAAGTGAAAAGTCAAACTCAAGAATCTAAGAATGAAAGATGGGGTCCTGGCACACTCAGAAAAAGTCAGAATACTCCAACTACGATGGTGGAGTGTGCAAAGAAGAAGAATAATGTAGATTCATATTCTCACACCTCAAACACAAGTCAAGAAGAAAAAATAAGAAAAGAATGATCCTAAGAGTGATTTTCTTATGTTTTTTTAGCTTATGCTATTTAGAATTGACCATGTGAATTTAGAATAGATTTTTTTGTTGGGAAGGTGTCCTACAAAGAAGGATATCTAAAAGGTGAGGTTTCGGGTCATGTTATGGCAAGGGGGGGGGGGGGGGGCGGGGGGGTGCTCTTTGATAGGTGTACTGGACAAAGATAACCATCTGGGGAGTACCTACTAATCCTTTGATTGTTTGATCATTGACATGCATTCCCAGGTAAGATTTCATTTAAGAAAATGTGTATATTCTAATTTTTTGCAGTTTAGTAGAAGAAGAAAGAGAGTGCTTTCTACGGTTCTTTGTGTCAACCATCATCTAGGCATGTATTTTATCATATATGTTGCCCTCATTTTAATGTGAGCTAAATGCAGCATACAAGGATGAAATGCAACTGATTTTAAGACCAAATCGACAAATTACGTTTGATGAAGTAAATGGTGAATAGGTAGGAACTTGCTCTTTCACTAATGCAATGCACAAAAAGAAAGAATAATGTGTTCCTTTTAAAGCACCAAAAACATGATTGTTTTTAGACAGTAAAGAGAGGAAGAATGATTCCAGAGAAGAAAAATTAATGTGTAAGCTTTTTGAAGGGAAAGAAACACACAATTCTACCTAGGAATGAAGAAAATGCAAGGAACCTCGGATGGGTCCCACTGGGCGTGCCAAAATGTTTCACCATTTTCTTTATGTTCTTGGAATGTGATGAAATAAATAAGGTTATGGGTTGAGGAGGAATACCTATCATGTTGGTTTGGAGGTTGATGCGTGTGTTCTGACTTCTCGATTCCGATGCTGACTGTGAGAGCTTCCTTTTGGATGGGAGGAACTACCTGAAATAGAAAACAAGACCACCAACGAAGAGTTAAATAATATATAAAAGTGGAATGCCTAGCGTATGCTAGATCTAGGAAGTGTGATACTTCCTAAAAGGATTTCAACCCACTATTTTGTAAAACAAATTATGAAGTAACTAGATTGTGTACATAAATAAATCTAGTGCTAGTATTATGACTTGGGTACTTTAGATCACTATCAGCATCGATCCAATTAAATACTAAAAACTATGCGAGGTCAAGGTCTTCAGGTCAGGTTGCAGGTTGTTCAGATGGTCTGGAGGTCCACATACACAAGGTCTTCCCAGGGTTGGGTAAGGTGTTTGGGTTGTCTTGATATTGTCTGTGGTTGTTGGTTTACACAGTGTCAGTATACGCAAAGACCGATGTCGGTTCGAGGTATGACCAATCATGGTTGGGAAGAACCGATGACGGTTATGGGTAATTGACGTTGGTAGAGGTGGGCTGATAAGACTCAATAAGATTTTTTAATAGGGTTTGAGTTGAGGTTAGACAAAGATGACAAAGGGTGTAACAAGGTATATGGGGATCTTAGGAACATTGAGAAATATGTAGAGGTCGAGTATGGGTGGTTTAATGGTGTGGTTGGAGGAATGGTAGGGTTTACAGAAAGTAGTAATTGTGGGGGGAAAAGGGGATGCAAGTAGGAAACTTGATAACAAATATGAAAAAAACCTTTTAATAACGGGAAAAAGTTAAAATAGATGATGCAGGTGGTAAAGTGTACTTACTAGTGGTGCAGGTTCTAATGGCTGGATGTGGTGATGGTGGTGGATTGGAGGAATGGAGTTTGGTGCCACAGTGATAGTGCTTCCTGGAATGTCACCATGAGTGTAATACCTCTAGATTTGTCCTGGTGCTGGCTATAGATGTCTATTAGGTACAAAAATACTATGGTTTTGCTTACATGTAACTCTCTTCTCCTTCTCGTCAATCTCATAATGTTACCAACCCAAAAACAAGGTTTCCAAGGTGAATAAATGTTAATCAACGATGATTCTTCATTGACCAGTGTCAGTTTCGGGATGAACAACATTGATTAAGGTGGGATTCCCTAGGTTTTCTAAAAATGAATAGATCTTTCCAATCATTTGGGCTAGGTCTGTCCATTTATTCGTGGATCAGAATGGACATTATGTTTTTATGAGTGGGAAGGTGGTTAGAGAAATAATAGGCCTTTATTTTTAGGGTTTAACCAAGTCTTATTCATTTATGGAAACATGCTATGAATAGGTCTACGGTGAGGTGCCTAGGTGAGGTGTCCATTCATTTACTTAAAGTAATTAAATTAATAACGGGGTGAGGATGGATATTAATTTAATTGTAAATAATTAAATTAATGTTAATGTAGGGTATAAGGGTCATGATTAGGTGAATGTGTTTAAGTTCGCAACCCCGGCGGGGCGAATAGACCGGCCCGGCGCAGGGGCCAGCCGCCGCCCGGCGGGAGGGAACGCCCGAAAAACCCCATGGGCGGCCGCGGCCGGAGGCCGCGAAACCCGGGCGAGCACCGCTTGAAGCGGCCCGCCAAACCCGGGCGTCCCGGGGACCGCGGCCCGCCAAACCAGGGCGGGCCAGACCGCAACCATACGGCCGCCGGGCCGGGCCCGAGGCCGGAAAACCCGCCGGGGCGCGCGGTCAGCCCGGATGGGAGGGCACGGCCCGCCAAACAACAGGCGGCCGGCGCCCGCGGCCCGCGAAAGCCACGGCAGCGGGGCCTCGGGTACCGCGGCCCGCGAAACAGTGCCGCCCCGGGCCGAAGCGGGATGCACGGCCGCCGGGGGCGCCCGGGGCCCCGCGGCCCGCCAAACCAGGCGGGCCGCAGACCAGGCCGTGGACCGCGCCGCCCCGGCGGCCGGCACGGACCGCAAAATAACCCCAGCGGAGGCCGAGGCGGGGCCGGCGAAACCACGGGCGCCTCCCGCGGACGCCAAACCGCGGCCGCCCGTCCGGGCCCGCGGCCCGCCAAAACAAGGGCGGGAAGAAGAGACCAGGCCGGGGCTCCGCAGCCGCCCGGGAGGGCGGGCACGGCCCGCAAAACCCCAGGGGGCGGGCGCGGCCGGGCCTCGAAGCAGGGACGCGCCCGGGCCCGCGGCCCGCCAAACCCCCGGGCAGCCCGCGGCCCGCCCGGTGGCGCGGCCCGCCCAAACCCAGGGAGGGAGGAGCGGCACCCCGGAAGCCGGGCCGGGGGCCCACGGCCGCGAAACCCCGGCGGGAGGAGCGGCCGGCCGGCCGCCGGGGACAGAACGCCGAAGGGCGTGGCACGGCGCGCCAAACCCCAGGCCGCCCGGAGGGCCCGCGGCCCGCGGCCCGCCAAACCAGGGAGGGCCGCGGCGGCAGGCGGCCGCAGGGCGCCGGCGCCCGCGCCCGCCAAACAGGGAGGGCGCAGCGGCAGGCAGGCACGCAGGGCCGCCGGCGGCGCGGCACGCCAAAACCCGGCCCGCCGAGAGGGGGCCCAGGGGCCCCGCGGCCGGCCAAACCATGGAGGGACGCCGCGGCAGGCCGGCACCCCAGGCGCCCGGCCGGGGCCCGGGCCCGCCAAACCCCGGCCGCCCGGCAGCCGGGGCACCCCGGCCGCCGGGCGGGGGCCCCGGGGCCGCGGCCGGCCAAACCGGGAGGGCCGCCGCGGCAGGCCGGCACCCCGGCCGCCCGGGACGGGGGCCCGCGCCCGCCAAACCCCGGCGCCCGGCCAGGGCCCGCGGCCGAGAAACCCCGGCGGGGCGCAGCGGCCGGCCGGCGCCAGGGGCCAGCAGGCCGCCCGGCGGGCGGCGCACGGACCGCGAAACCCCGGCAGCCCGTCAGCAGGGGCACCCGGCCGCCCGGCCCGGGGGCCCGCGCCCGGGGGAAACCCCGGCGGGCCCAGCGCCGGCCGGGCGCCGGGGAGCGCCGGCCGCCGGACGCCCGGAGGGGCGTCTCACCGACCGCATAACCCCAGGCCTCCCGGAGGGCGGCGGCCCGCCAAGCCAGGGGGCAGCAGAGGCAGGAGGCCGCAGGGCGACCGGAGGGCGCGGCACGCCAACAGCGGCCGCCGGCGGGGGGCCCGGGGCCCGGGCCGGCAAACCAGGCGGGCCGGCGCGGCACGCCGGCCGCCGCCGCCCGGCGGCCAGCGGCCGCCAAAACCCGGCCGCCCGGGCACCCGGGGCACCCCGGCCGGCGCGGGGACAGCGGCCAGCGAAACGCCGGCGCGCGAAGCGGCCGGCCGGGCGCCGGGCCCGACGGCGCAGGGCCCCCGGTGGACCCTCGGCACCCCGGCAGGGCCACCGCAGGGCACGGAGGCGGCAAGGGAGGGGCCCGGGGCAGCAAACCCCTGCGGGCGAGCAGCCGGCCGGCGTGTGCGAGGCACGACGGCCCGGCCGGCGGCCAGGGGGCCGCCAAACCCGCCGCGAGGCCGCCGTGGGGCACCCCGGATGCCCGGACGGGGGGCACGCGGCGCGAAAAACACCCGCCTGCGCCGCAGCGGCCCCGGCCGCGGGGCCCGGACGGCAGTGAGCCGCCGGACCCGCGGCCCGAACAAACCCGGATGGGGAGGCGAGCGGAATGGCGGGGCGCACGGGCCACGACTGGCCGCCAGGGCCGACCGGCGGGCACCAGGGGGACGCGGCCCGCACGGACCGCCCGCCTAAGAAGCCGCCGGGAGGGGGGCCGCGGCCAGCAAAACAGAGGAGGGGCGAGAAGAAGGCAGGCAGCAGGGGCGCGAGGCCGCGGACATGTCCGGCAGAAATAACAAGGCAGCGCGGCCGCCGGGAACCCAGGCCGCGCGGACCGGGCCGGGGGCGCGACCAAACCCAGCGGGGGCCGAAAGAGGAGAAGGAAGAAGGGGAAGGAGGAAGAAAGGAGAAGGGAAGAGGAAAAGAAAAAAAGGAGGCAGAAGCGGGAAGGAAGGGAGAAGTCAAGACGCAAGGAAGAGAGGGAAAGAAAGGCCGAAAGGAAGGGAAACAACGGGGAAGAGGAAACGACAGAAAGGAAAAGGGAAGCCAGGAAGGGCGGAAAGCGGAAAAAAAGAAGAGGAGAAGAAGAAGGAAGGAAGAAGGGGAAAGAGGAAAGAAAGGACGAATGTAAAATGAAGGCACAGGTGATGTGGTCTCGATTAATAAAATACCCGGCTTTGAATAAGAAGTAATTAATATATTCACGATCAATAGCCCTTCAGCCATTTCCACTCCGGCCTCCCTTATGTTAACTATTCCATCACAAAACCCCTTAGTTTAAAGGCATACTTCATCCTTGTAAAGGACGTAATGACTGCTGAAAGCTGTCCACGAAGTCAAGACAAAAAAAAAGTACGCACGGAATGGGGGAAAGAGGTCTGTCTAACAAACCCCTCCTGTCGTCATCTAATCCCTATCCTCCTTTCCCCCTTCCTTATTTCCTTCTTGCCTCTTCCCTCCAAACCCCTTCTTTCATCCTTTTCAATCCTTCCTCCCTTCTTCCCTCTCTTCCCTCCACCCTTCATCATTTCCTTTCAAATAAAATAAAAAGAAAATAGAAATAATTATATTTTTTAATGTTAAGAATAATTATAAATAAATAGAAGGAAAAAAACACAATCCTAAAGATGTCCATGGCTATCCTTATGAGTTTAGAAGAGCTTTAAAACCCTTGCAAAAAATATATTTTATTTATTAAAAATATTGTAACAATACTTATAATATAGAAATGGCTAAAAATTGAAATCACACATTTATTAATGATTTACTAAAAACAAAAAATATATGCTAACTAGAAAAGAAGAAGAAGAAAGATACATGCTAACCACAATAAAATGGCGGATTGATAACAAAAAAGTTATAGGAAATGAAAAACATATATTAAGACCGTATGTGCCATAAGATTCATAACCCAATTAAGTAATATAGCCATAATCCAATAGCAATAATATAAGCAGCAAACGAGAGTGTTGGCATGTGACAATTTAATTCATACCATTAAAATATGATCTTATAGTTCTTCACCATAAATACTCATAATACCATAAAAAACAAGAATTTGAAAACCTAATTTCTTAATAGAATTCATCATAGATAGAAAACACACCAATATCAACAATTGTATAATATATTGATACTTGCAAAATTATAACTAAAATAACATGATCAAAATAAAGGAGTTGTAAATTTTTTTTTGCAGGAATGTAGTTTTGAAAAGTAATTTAGAATAAGGTATTTCATTAATTTCCAAATACTTTTTTCAACAAATTCATTCAAAACAGATCCGATTCAAAACTAAAAGTTTCCAAAGCACTTCATCTAGGCTAAGAGATTTTGGTTTGTTCTTGTAACTTATCGCCATCTATTCCATGTGGTCATAAATATGTAGAGTGATTATTCTAAGAAATAATTTATGCTCAGAAAGAGATTGATTTTCATTCATTATTTTACCAATGAAAGGATTCCTAGGTTATAACTTCTTACAAGGCACATCACATATGCTGACTTATATCAATAATATCTTGTAATTATTAAAAAAACTTCCAGACCATAAAATTCCACACAAGTCTGTGGGGGCAACAAATGCACCCAAAATTTATAATTTAAGAATGCGCTGAGAACATTATATGCATTATTAGGAAAATAGAAACATAAAATCCAATTCAACCATAAAGCCGCAATCCAATAGCAATTTAATATAAACAACAAAGATCTGTTGCTTTGATCATCTGCGGTTTAAATTTCTTCTCCCAGATTATATAATGAGATTTTTCCGTAGAAAATACAAAAAATTTCACAATAGATTCACAAGAAGATGTCTTAGAAGTAACTGTGAGAAAAATCTGTTGCTTCGCAAGATGCATTTAACTCTTAATTTCTAAGTTGGGACAACATTTCTTAATTTCTTCCAATATCATTAAAGCCAAGAGTATGGTATTTGTTCAATAAAAACTTATATGCTCGAAAACATGATTGTATTATTGTATTTAGTGTAGGAGTAGGTATCCCTAATCTAACATTATAACCATGTCCTTAGCTTGGTCTCTGTTTTTGGTTTCAGGCAGAGTAATCTAAGCATAGCCACACTAGTCCAAACTCTTACTAAATTGTGCATGATAAATTGAGAGTAGGGAATAATTAGCATGGCCAAAATAACATGGAAAGGATGTGATAGTTAAAAGGATAGAATAAAATAGAATGAAGCAGGCAGCTCAACAAATGATGGAGAATGATTTAAAACAAATCATGAAAACAAATCCATCATTAAGCAATTTAACCTCAGAAAAATGAGATTAATTTTGCAATCAATGAACAAAAAGCTAAATGGTTTACATGCCCCTCATGAAGTTAAATTAGAGCATGAAGACTAATATAACCACCACCAATTTAGAAATTGGTGGACATCAGTTGAAAGAGAGAAAGTTTTCTTTTAATCCATTAACTAAGGGCATTAAAATGAGGGAGAGTAAGGTCACATGCCTGGAGATCCCTACCTCCTCTTCCTTTTTATGCATTTGTGGTTTACCTTGCACCTCAACAGCTGAACATCTGAATGGAACGTTATGTTTTCTTCCAAGGCATCCCCTGCTTGTGGTATGGTGTCTCATATTGCCAAAAAGACTTGTATTTCACTGCACACTCTTATAGCTAGTCAACAGAACTTGTCCATAAACAACACTAGCACACGTGTTATGGTAGATGGCGTATAAACATAAATAATACCTTCTAAGAACAATGTATATATACATCCTAACAAGGGCCTGCCCTGTGGACTTGTTCAAAGAGAAGAGTAGGGAGACCCAAAATTTTTCTCACTCAGTTGCTCTAGCTCTCATCCTCCACCCACTGCTGCATAAACACACAGACAATGAATATATATCTAAAAAGCTGGCACACACTGATATCAGAAGAAAGCTATGAATCACCATATAGAAAAAGCTCCAATACTAGCAAACAAATTATAGTTTAGTATATATTATGTATATACATGGGTGGAGTTCATTGGGATTATAGTAAACTAGCTTGACTCTTCCATTTCAGATACACAAAGCATAATCAAGTTTGGGCTTGGATCAGAGCTTCACAATCTATCCCTATGGAAGGCTGCGTCTGTATTGCTTTACCACGATCAGATGTTATTAAGAGCGGTGAATGTACATACCAAAGCAATGGGAGAGTAGAGACATAAGATGAACCCTGTAAGAATACCATGCAAAAGAGACAATGTAAATATGAAATCTGTAGCAAGTGAGGTTAGAGTGAATGAACCAAATGTCTTTCATGTGATCTGATCTGTTCCGTTACCAAAAAAATAAATGCAATAAATATAGACCATAACCAATTTAGCTATGAATTCTGCATGAAAGATAAAAATCTGACGGTGATTGTACTGCAATAGGTGATAACAATGAACCATGATAAATGGATCAACATATATGGAAGGGTAACCATTCTGAATGGATCTGACAGCTCCATCCATTGCTGATATAAAAAATGTTCGCACAAAGTGATATAAAATAGAAGCAAACTATTTCCATCAATTAAGAATCATCACAGACATTGTAATTAGGTATTGTAGTAAACCAGCATGACTCCGCCAATGTGGAAGGCCGTTGTGATTGTGTTGATTTAGCACGATATGTTACTGAGATGCACGCTGAACCCTATAACAAGACCATGCAAAAGAGGCAATTAAAGTTTGAAGTGTGTAAGAAAGATAAAAAACAGGCGGTGAAATATGAAGTCAGGTGAAAACTATGAACCATTCTGAATGGATCAACATATATGGAAGGGTAAACCTGCATATGGTCATACAGAGATTGAGTAAAATACATTGACGAATACATCAAAGACAACCACAAATTCATAGAAAGAAATGAAATGATAAAAATGTAGCTCATAATCTGATCAAACTGATGTAAATTGGTCCTAAAATGAAAGAATCCGACGAAGTGATATATGTGCGGCGAGTGATTTCAGGGTGAATGAACAAAAAAATACAGAGCATAACCAAACTCACTCATCTCTCAATCGCTTGCTACACAGAGACTTGGCATCCTCCTCCGCCCCAAAAGCCGATTTCTAATGAATCTGACTGTTTCTTTTTTTACCGTTGGGAGCACGATTTTTTATTTGCTTTAAAAAATGAAAGCATTTCCTCAATGGCTCAATTTACATGAGTGTGATTGTTTTTCTTTAACCATTCAGAGAATGTTTTTTATTTTCTTTAAGAAAAGGGAAGAACATTAGCACATGTCAAATAATTACCAAAGAAAAATTAAAATGATTGAATAAAAAGTAAGTCCATTTGACGTTATAAAAAAAAGCTCTACACGGATTCATCTTATATATTATAATATCAAAAAACTCTACAATCAACTATGTATACCAGCTTATATATATAGAAAACCTTATAAAATTACTAGCAATCTCATGTGCACAATATAATGTGAATGCGAACCGTATATGTTATTTGATTTAGAGGAATAGTTATTACTTTTGTAGTTGATGTTGATAAGGGGTTTGATTGATTTTGTAAGTGTAGGAATATAGATGAAGCATTACATTTAAATGTTTTATCTTTACATTTCAAATTTGTTACAAATTCGTACATAGACATTTGCAAATCTTATATCATGACTGGTAGTATTTTGTAGACTATTTTATTTGAATTAAACATGAATACATGAAGACTTTCGTACATTGAGGTGCACAGAAAAGGCTATGAGAAGAGCCTTGGATTTGAGGGCTACTTTTCAAAGGTCCGCATTGTAGTAATGGAGAAATGGTAAGTGATTCAGTTTGTTGTTATGTGTTGGGGGTCTTTCTTGGTGTTTCCTAGCCCATTATGATAATAGATCTGCTGGGGTTTGTAAGGGCCTGCAATTCTATCAGGAAATCTTTGATATTTGTTTGTCATGCAGAGGCCTTGCCAATTGCGTAGTCCTCTTTTTTTTTTCGGGTCTTCATGCTTTGTTATTTTGGATCTATTCATGGTTATTGATGGACAAATTTAATTTTCTCTACTTCCATAAAGGGCTAGGTTCTCTACTAGGATTCAAGAAGAGTCCAACCCAGTCCGACAGATTGTGTAGCCATCTCCTTTAGTTTTTGTGCACGTTTCCTCGTCTCTTTTCCTTATTCAGTGCCCAGGAGTAATCTTACAGATTTCTCCACCTTCACTTGACAAGGAATCTCTTCTCTGTGAAGGAAAGACCTTGAACCATCTTAGATTGTTGGTTACAACTATTGTTGTTATTCATCTGTTAAGCTACAATTGTGGTTCATTTTTCAGTATTCACAAATGAATGAATGCCAACTTCTTAACATTTTTAATTGTTTGAAATCACATTTTGAGCCCTTTTTAATGAAAATCAATCTTATTGATATGCATTATAAGGTATTTTGTGGCTACAATTTTAGTTATTTTTTGTTTAGTTACAAAAATTCTATGTTGTGAGCACCAATTAGTTACTTTATTTGATTTCTTGTAGGTTTCTGACATGCAGGGAGGGGATATGTTTATAGTAACTATATTGTAACTCCCTTCTGCTTAATATAATGAGGGACACACACATATTAAATTGTTTCGTGCCTTCCCATATCTCTTCATTTTTCCAAATCTTCTAACAAATTTTTAGTAGTATATATGCATACATAGATGTCTGTGTTGTCTATGGATGGTTATAGCATCATAAGGAAACACCATCTTTTGGTTGTTGGCAGAAAATAACCAAAAGAAGGTGTTTCCTTAAAAATTGGCATAGTGATAGGTGGTGATACAGGATAATGTACACAGGGACTTATGGACAAAAATACAATGTAGCAATACTAATTTTGCATCGATTTTTATTGCTATATATGCATATGTAGATGTTTCTATTGTCTATAGATTATTTTACATACTCATATATAAAAATGCATACGTAGAATTAGTTCACACCTTCTATGGAAAAGAAACCCGCACATCAATCCCCATATTGAGATAACCAAGAGCACCACATGTTAGTGTTTAAGCTAAAAACAATTCATTAAAAGAATCTTCCTACCACTTAAATGTCACCAAGAACATTAATGGATTCTTGTAAAACCATGAATCATAACATTTATACAGTTGCTCCTAAAGCATCACCTATAAACTTGATATTGTACATACAAAAAATTCTAATTGTAAACCCTTTTTATGTATTATGTGGAAAAAGTTTGTAACCCATTCTACATCATCTTTATAATGGTGTATGCCTGGAATTGCTTAGGAGAGGGTGGATGTCGAAAGCTATTTTTAGTATCAGACTACAAAAGTATACTTTGTTCTTCTCTGCAAGTAGAAATCTTATTTTTTCTATTGAAGGATTTATGGAGACTATCCTTCCCTAATGATAATCCTATTGTACAACACTATCTTAATGATAGTTGTAATATTAAAACACTTTCATCAATTCTTGGCATATAGTGTGTGTTTCTTCTATGTCACTTCACCTGGTGCATCTTGCAATAGATTTTACTGAAAATATCCATGGCCCTTCGAAGAAAGGTTGTATCTCTTTGTAAACAATTAAATGTAGTATTTATATAACACTACTTTGTTTTTTAGTTGATTCAGTCTACTCATTAAAATCTAGTGATCAATAATACACCAGTCTGATATGCAAGGCACATATTTCTTCACCTAGAATTCTAGGATCTATTTATTTCCATGCTACTCGATGTGTCTTGGATACTCATTCAAATCCTAACAATGTTACCTTTCTTTTTTAGTTTCCAACATTAAAGAGACAACTTATCAGGGGGTGGTTTATAACAGTTTTTTTCCTCTTGTTTGAGATAGATTTTGTTCCACTAGACTGAATTCAACATTCTTAAAAACACTATCTTGATTTGATACTGGTGCTAGCAATCTTCCCCATTTTTCACATTAAAACATATGCTCCCCACAAAAATTTGTTGACTAAGCAATAAGAAAATAAAGATGAAAGGAAAATCATCTAAGCATCTACATCTAAGGCAACCAAATTATAATTCACCTACAAACAAGTTCCGCAATTGCAATTAGGACCAACTTTAGACTCTTTTAGTTCAAATAAATTGTCTGGATAGTCATTCTCCTGAATCAAAATCACCATTCCCATTCTGTCCACATAATACCGTGGCACATAAACTTCCTTCTGGTGTGGCACATTGGAAAAGGAAATAGAGCAATACAACAAACAGGTTGCTTCAAAACCTCAAATTTTCATTCCTATAAATTCTCACCTAACATCTCTCAGCCTCCTAAAGTTTTTCAGCAGCACCTAGTGAGAATTATTTTAGGACAATAGCCTCCCTTCCATGGAACAACAACCTTATAATTGTTTTATTGATTTCTCCATAACTTGGAAGTTTAAAAAGGCAACTGAATAAGCTTTAAGACACAATGCAAGATGCCACATAGCACTAAACTATGAACATAATATATTTATTTAACTTACATTTCCATACTCCACTCAAAATATTTTAAAATATTAGATGGAACATGATAGTTATCGATGGATAAAGATAGTTATTGATTCCTTTACTGGAATATAATTTTTTAAGGTGCATCTGTTAGCTATATAAACATTGCTATGCTTCCCAATAATTGATACAACTCTACCAAAACCACCCCCAATAATTAGGACATGCAATAAACAAAACTAAGTAAAATACAAAAACAAGAAGGAGTTGCCAAAACACAAAAAATAGTTATCATATTAGGATAATAGATCTTCAAAACATATAATGTATCAAATAATTCTTCATCATTTTATGTTGATTCAAATACTACTTACACTCTAGCCATAGTTTCTATGAAAATAGCAAATTTGAACCAAACCTGATTTATATTTTGACTTAAAAAGGAATTCCTACTACATACAATAATCACAAAACAAAAATCATGTGTTGGTTTCTCTGGTGTAAATCTGCTAACTTGAATGGGAAAAAATAATTTTGATGGATCCTCATGCCATAAGATCTTTAATGGTCTTTTGTGCAAGTAAACCATTAATATGAATCACTAGACAGAAGAAAAGTAAATGGAAAATATCTAGCTAGTTATGTGTTATGTTGTGAACCTTACACTAACCAACCACAAGGGGAGAAATCGGTAAAAAATGTATGTGTGGAGAGAGGAGGCGTGGACCAAGTTTTCATAATCTTGAGCCGAGTAGGAATGAGGAAGTGGAGTCCTATATAGATTGAAAACCCACTTCTATCTGTTTAGTATACTTCAAGCTTTCTCAGTATATAGTAGATGCACACCACCTTAGGCTCAACTTATGCAAACTAACATCCCCTACTCTCTCATATTGGTTTGTCCATCAAACAATCCTATGTGATTTTTACTATGTTGAGACTTGTGGAAGCAATGGAAGGATGATTCAGAAAGAGATGATGATAGTTGTATTATTTGATATGTTATTTTACGAGCCGAGGCTCGATGTTCAAGTGCCAACAAATCATTTATTACCCCTTTGGTGGCTGTATAAGACCACATAGTTATTTTGAGGTGTTATTTCTCTATATGTATTTTATTCATAAATTGAACATTTTCTTTTCTTATTTCTAGTACCAATAGTTTTCTTGATTAATGTGCTCTTATATTTTGGGAATTTTATTTGGTTGTTGCACTAACATGTGGATCTTTGCACTAACTATGGCTATTTGGCCATTTTATTTACCTAGTTTTAAATTTTCTTTTCATGTTTAAAGGTTTTATAGTCTAGCCCATGGCTTGGGATTTTTTCCACTTGGTGTTTGAAACAAATTGTTAAGCTGGTTCTAATATTGTAATGTGTGGAATATGATCATGGGATTCACCATGGAGTGGTGGAACCTATGGATCCGTTTTGTTGTATGGGTGTATGCCCCAAGGAGTTACAAATAACTAGTAGGTTGTTAAACCATGAATTATTATGTCACTTGGGTTAGAGGTTTCCGTACTCTATATGCCTAGGGCCATAGGGTGACCGACCTCTTTTGGGGAGTGAAAAGGAAAATTTATCTTTATGTTATTACTTGAGAGGTATATGGAGTTGTTTGTGATGCCTTGGGAGGTATATGGAGTTGGTTGTGATGCTTTGAGAGGTATATGGAGTTATTTTGTGATGCTTTGGGAGGTATATAGAGTTTTTTTGCGCTACTTCGGGAGGTATATGGAGTTTTTTTATGATGCTTTGGGAGGTATATGGAGTTTTTTTTGTGATGTTTTCGGAGGTGTATGGTGTTAGTATTATGATTTATGCATACTCATATGGGTTCGGTTGTGTTTTGTAATGTTGAGGATTGATGCTCCTCATTGAGGGTACACTTTTTTTATTCCCTTTTTGACATTATGTAACTACAGTTATTTTCCCTAGTTAGGTGAAACATTTATATGTCTACATGTTGGGAATTCCATTTTATAGTAGTCTTCTTATGTTACGAGTACTGTTGTATCAGGGGAATGTGTAATAAGTACTATGTATTGAAGGATATGTATATTATTTATGAGTTCTTGTGATGTAATATAGTCGTGAAGGTACATATCATGATGTCTTATGAACCATTGGTGTTGTGTTTGGACATGATGTGGCATTGTGCTGCCAGTTTCTGTTGGGCACCCATGAAAAATACATAAAATAAAATCCTAAGAATTGAAATATTAAGAGCTTGAGATTAATAAATATTGTTTAGGGAAAAGACTAACTGAGTAATAAAGTAAAAGAGAACTACTGATCTTCACATAACATTAAAATTTAAGGTATTGCCAAAATTAGTTTGCTTATTTGTGGTTTCTTTGTACCAACAAGTTTTTTTGTTGATGACATGTGTCATTATTGACTTTCTTGCCTATGTATCCTTCGAGATTTATTATTGTGTCACATCAAGGATGATGCTCTTATAAGGGGAGGGAAATGTAATGCCCACATCAAAATAATAATAATAGTAATAAATAAATAAAATGAAAATAGGTGATGAGGGTCATCAATCCTCACCATTAATAATGTCAATCCAGGGTTGGTGTCTGATGGCTGTATGCATTAAGAGAAGAAGATCTTGGAAAGCAACTCCTTTAAACACAAACCAAACTTGCATAAAATAAAAGCACACATGCGGAAATTTAAATGCACACTTGCAGAAATGTAAACACACTTGCATAAATGTAAAATGTAAACACACTTGCATAAAGGAAATCACACTTCAAACTTGATAATAAAACACACTTGCATAAATTGAAATTGTTGAATGGGAAATAAGCAAAATTAAATGAAACACCTGCAGGTTTACAACAGACTGAATTTTCACAATACGAAGATAAAAACAATACAATAGAATGAATTAAAGACAAATGAATAAACATAAACATAAATACAAAGATCCATCTTCCTTGGAATGAGTGGCTAGCTCATTCCTTGGAAGAGAATTTAAATCATACTTCTGAGATCTTAAAACTACAGAATATTTGAGAGGAAAGAACAGATCTTTATTTCTTGGGAGAAAAACATTACATATCTGAGTGTGGAAGGTTGCATTTATAATTTATGCGTCCAACCAAATCCTTATTTTAGAAAATACAATCTGATCTTATCTTTATTCCAATCCTAACAACTAAGATCTCCATCTCCACAAAATATGGAGAGAGATATATTATTGAAGTCAAAGTCTTATCTCACTTATTTTAGGAAGATTTGCTCCCAAATCTTCTCCTTGCTTTTTCGGTAACAAGAATCATAATGATTTTATTCCTCTACATTATTGGAAGGAGGATTTCCCTCAAAATATGATTTTGACCAAATACCTTTCTCATATTTTCCATTTGACTTTGTTGTTTTTGATTGTGGAACTTTTGACGCTTGTCTGATACACTTTTTCCTTGGACTGCAGTTCACTAAAAGTTAGATTTATCTTCATTGGTAAAACTTGTTGCAAATCTGAATGAGGTTTTTGTTAAAAAAATTTCTATGAACAAAAACCTCTCTCAGATTTTCTGTTTGACTTTTCTGTTTCTGTTTATGGAACTTTTAGCACTCGTCTGATACACTTTTCCTCGGACTGCAGCTCACTAAAAGTTAGATCTCTCTTCATTGGTAAAACCTGTAGAAAATCTGAATGAGGTTTTTGTTAAAAACATTTCTATGAACAAAAACCTCTCTCATATTTTCCATTTGAATTTTTTATTTCTGTTTATGGAACTTTTAGTGCTCGTCTGATACACTTTTCCTCGGACTGTAGCTCACTAAAAGTTAGATCCCTCTTTATTGGTAATACCTGTAGCAAATCTGAATGAGGTTTTTGTTAAACACATTTCTATGAACAAAAACCTCTCTCATATTTTCCATTGGATTCTCTGATCTTTCACAATTCTCAAAAACTTGTCAAAATCTGCCAATGAGTTCCAAAACTAACTTTACGACTTCCAGAACTAACTCTACGAGTTCCAAAACTAAGCCTACAAGTTCTAGAACTAAGTGTGTGAACTTAAAACAGCTATAACTTTTGCATACGATCTCAAATTGAGATGATTCTTTTTTTGAACTTGCATAATTTTTTGAGAGGAATCTAAATATGAAATCATATTTGAGTTTAGATATACCATCCATGATCAATTCCACTTTTCTCAATACTAGCATTATCTTTCCTTTATGGCCTGCATACATAAGACATTGCATCTTTTCCCAAATAATCAATAGGATTAGTCAACAAAATAGATAACAAAATATTTCTAAAGAATGAACAAGATATATATCCTATATTCTATCTTAAGCAAACTATAAGTTCCTAGATTACATTTAAATCCACTTTCAAAGGTAACCTGGAAGGACAAAATAATGGTAATTTATGGCCAATTTATGGCCTCATCATTGCCCACACTTAATCTTATGCATGTCCTTATGCATTATATTATTATCTCATTTTCTTAGAGTCTTCTTGGTGTTGAGCTTATACATGTATGCATTCCATATATAGTTCAAAGACAAGTTCTTATGGATCTCTTTCTTTTTTTAATGATGTTTTTGGATCTCATTCTATTTTTTTATTTTCTTTTACAACAGGTTCTTGTGTGGATCTCCTTCTGTTGTTTTTTATTTTCTTTCTTGTACAACAGGTTCTTGTGTGGATCTCCTTCTGCTATTTTTATTTTCTTTCTTGTACAACAGGTTCTTGTGTGGATCTCCTTCTACTGCTTTTGATTTTTCTTTCTTATACAATAGGTTCTTGTGTGGATCTCCTTCTGCTGTTTTTTTATTTTCTTTCTTGTACAACATTTCCTTTCTTGTACAGTTCTTGTGTGGATCTCCTTCTGCTGTTTTTTATTTTCTTTCTTTTGCAGTAGGTTTTTGTGTGGATATCCTTCTACTTCTTTTGATTTCCTTTCTTGTACAATAGGTTCTTGTGTGGAGATCCTTCTGCTTCTTTTGATTTCCTTTCTTATACAACAGGTTCTTGTATGGATATCCTTCTGTTGTGTCTCATATCTAAAATCAAAATGCATACCTTGTGCTTCTTCTTCTCTCCCACACTTAAGCTCATGCATGTCCTCATGCATGTTGTTTATTCATGGCTGCCCATAAATTAGACTCTAAAATTTTGATTGCAAAGAGGTGCACATATTTTTCATATAAGTAGGGGAGATATGAATTTTATCTTTCCTTCCTTGGAGATCTTAAAAGTGGATCTAGCTGTAATAAAAAAAACTTACAATAAAGCTTAAAAATAAAATAGTAGAACAAAATAACTTGATCATACCTCTAGTTGTCCCTGTCATCCTATTGTTAACATGGTCAAATAGTGTCGAGAAAGAAGCCACCAGGTAACAGTTGATTTCTTTTGAAGAAGATCCGCTCTTTTTCTTGCCTTTGATTGGCCAACAACCTGGTTTTCCAATCAAAGTTATTTTTTTTTTTTTTTTTTTGCCTTTGATTGGCCAGCAAGCTGGTTTTCCAATCAAAGCTTTTTGTTTTTTTTAGCCTTTGATTGGCCAACAAGCTGGTTTTCCAATCAAATGCTTTTTGATTTGGTTTTCATTTATTTTTGCTTTGCTAAATGATAGCATGAGAAGGATTAGAGAAAAATTTGATCCATCATAAGACTATATTCATCAAAGTACAACTTGTGTAAAATAGGAAGCAATGTCTGAGATCTCATAAAAACCTTTTTGCATACTTGGTAACTCCAAGAAGATTTCCAAAAATTGTGTAGATAATTTCTAGGTCTTCAAAGCCCAACTTGAATTGTGCAATTTCAGAATCACCATAGTAATCTTCAAAGCCTGGACTAGTGATCTCAGGAGATGGAGAGTTGTTAAAAGATAAAGTGAAGGTATCCGTGGGTCCCTCCAAAATCTGCATGCTCCTTGGTTGATACTGTTGGTGTTCCAAAATCTGCATGCTGATATCAAGAACAACTCTAGAAATTCCTATAGATCTAGTCCTCAGATGTTAGTACGAAAAAATTTCTTTCCTTGATATTCACAATAATTTCTTCTTAACGTTATACAAGCATATACAAAAGTGAAGAAATTGAAAGACATAAAAACAAATTTTTCTAATGGATCTGGTTCAGGGATTGAATTTTATCATGGGATGAAAAACTGATTTGGATGGGTGGATTTATTATGAGTGGGTTTTTATTTTGGCTCTAATGAAATCCCTGAACATGGATGGAGTTAATTAGAAATGCTACCACTTCATTATTACAAACTGGATAAGCCAGTTTTTGACTAAGGTTATGTGTAATAAGATCACTGAGCTATTAGTTGATACAAGGGGAAATGGTGGTGGTTATCAAAAATGGCATATGATATTTCATCAACTGGATCTACTTCCAGATTCAATATCATATTCTACCATTTCCAGATCTGAATTCTTTGTTCATACCATTATACCTCTTGATCAAACATCACAATCATTTTTCTTATATACAAGAGTTAGTTTGTGGGGAGATATTTACAATCTAATATTCCTAATTGTAGAAATGAAATTTTAATCTACTTGTAGGAAATAAAAGTCTAAAGAAACTACTTACCAAATTCTTCCTGTCACAGAATTGCTAAAAGGTATTCTACTGTCACTAGAATATTCTTTTAGAGAACTCTGAATCTCCTAATAACACCATGTCCCCAGTAATGACGCCAAAATGATGAGGGTCGTCAATCCTCACCATTAATAATGTCAATCCAGGGCTGGTGTCTGATGGTTGTATGCATTAAGAGAAGAAGATATTGGAAAGCAACTCCTTTAAACACAAACCAAACTTGCATAAAATAAAAGCACACATGCAGAAATTTAAATGCACACTTGCAGAAATGTAAACACACTTGCATAAAGGAAATCACACTTGCAGAAATGTAAACACACTTGCATAAAGGAAATCACACTTCACACTTGCAGGAATAAAACACACTTGCATAAATTGAAATTGTTGAATGGGAAATAAGTAAAAATTAAATGAAACACCTGCAGGTTTACAACAGACTGAATTTTCACAATACAAAGATAAAAACAATACAACAGAATGAATTAAAGACAAATGAATAAACATAAACATAAATACAAAGATCCATCTTCCTTGGAATGAGTGGCCAGCTCATTCCTTGGAAGAGGATTTAAATCATACTTTTGAGATCTTAAAACTACAGAATATTTGAGAGGAAAGAACAAATCTTTATTTCTTGGGAGAAAAGCATTACATATCTGAGTGTGGAAGGTTGCATTTATAATTTATGCGTCCAACCAAATCCTTATTTTAGAAAATACAATCTGATCTTATCTTTATTCCAATCCTAACAACTAAGATCTCCATCTCCACAAAATATGGAGAGAGATATATTATTGAAGTCAAAGTCTTATCTCACTTATTTTAGGAAGATTTGCTCCCAAATATTCTCCTTGCTTTTTCAGTAACAAGAATCATAATGATTTTATTCCTCTACATTATTGGAAGGAGGATTTCCCTCAAAATATGATTTTGACCAAATACCTTTCTCAGATTTTCCATTTGACTTTGTTATTTTTGACTGTGGAACTTTTGACACTTGTCTGATATGCTTTTTCCTGAGACTGCAGTTCACTAAAAGTTAGATTTATCTTCATTGGTAAAACTTGTTGCAAATATGAATGAGGTTTTTGTTAAACACATTTCTATGAACAAAAACCTCTCTCATATTTTCTGTTTGACTTTTCTGTTTCTGTTTATGGAACTTTTAGCCACTCCTCTGATACACTTTTCCTCGGACTACAACTCACTTAAATTTAGATCTTTCTTCATTGATAAAACCTGTAGAAAATCTGAATGAGGTTTTTGTTAAACACATTGCAGCTATGAACAAAATAATTCTCATATTTTCCATTTGAATTTTTTGTTTCTGTTTATGGAACTTTTAGTGCTTGTCTGATACACTTTTCCTCAGACTGTTGCTCACTAAAAGTTAGATCCCTCTTTATTGGTAATACCTGTAGAAAATATGAATGAGGTTTTTGTTAAACACATTGCTATGAATAAAAACCTCTCTCATATTTTCCATTGGATTCTCTGATCTTTCACAATTCCTGAAAAACTGTCAAAATTGCTGTTCTTAGTTTCCATTCTTGCGAACTAAATCTGTGAGTTCCAAAAAAATAAGCTAACTCTGAGTTCCAGAACTAAGCCTTGCTAAACTTAAAACAACTATAACTTTTGCATACGATCTCGGATTGAGATGATTATTTTTTTGAACTTGCATAATTTTTCAAGAGGAATCTGAATATGAAATCAGATTTGAGTTTAGATATACCATCCATGATCAATTCCACTTTTCTCAATACTAGCATTATCTTTCCTTTATGGCCTGCATACATAAGACATTGCATCTTTTCCCAAATAATCAATAGGATTAGTCAAAAAAATAGATAACAAAATATTTCTAAAGAATGAACAAGATATATATCCTATATTCTATCTTAAGAAAACTATAAGTTCCTAGATTACATTTAAATCCACTTTCAAAGGTAACTTGGAAGGAACAAAATAATGGTAATTTATGGCCAATTTATGCGAATACTCCTAGATTGTGCCAAAAATACTAGCGCTAGAACAGGGCATGGACGTCCAGTAAAGCATAAAGATAGATGAATTTTGGCAAATGTTATAGTTATGTGGCCTCATGGACTGCAATGATAGCATGATATGTAAAAAATGGGTTTTCTGAAAAGGCCTTGGAACCTTTCAAGAAAATTCCAGGCTTCATAGCCTTTTCCAACATCCTCCACCCTATACCAAAATGGAGGATTTAGAACAGGGAATGGACATCCATCAAAGCATAAACATGCACATGATCTATTTGACATAATGTCTTAAAGAAAAGAAAACATGGATTTAGATCTGCTATGTATTGAGGAGGTTGTTCCTTGTTGTTTCTAGTTTTTATATTTGTGCCACTTCCACCATTTTTAATGTACCCAGAGCTCTGTTTTTGGTTTATTCCCATGGCTCAACCATTTCCAAATCTGCGTTGCCATGTATTTCACTAGCTCCATAGGATTTTGGTCGAGTTTTGTTCCCTGTAGCTCAACCTTGTTTATTTTCACAATTTGGTGGTTTCTATTACTAACCAACCCTAATCTCATTTTGTTTTGATGTGTTTTCTATTGAATTAATACCCAACTCACCAATTTTACAGTAGCTCATTGTGTGGCTAAAGGGGCTAGCCATATAAATCAGGTTGGGTTTTGTATTATGGAACTCTCTGTAAACTATGCACAATTCACTGAGGTTTCTCCTATTTCTAGACAACTCTCACTATATCAACTGTGTAGTTTGCTATTTTCAGAGATTGTTGGTGGCTGGATTAAATCCAATTCTAAATAACTTCCCAGCAATACCTCAACCTGTACTATAATGGGAGATTTTCAACAGAGTATGGATATCCACCATAGTGTATTAGAGGATGAAAAATATTCTAGCAAGTGTTTGTAGCTACAAATATTGGGAGGACATGTATGCAAAATGTAGAACCTTACTCTTGGCATGCAAACCATTTGACAAAATGCTTGGAAGAGGGATGAAATCTTGTATAATGTGGGTGAACTCACCTGGAGTACCTCTTGCCTTGTGGATGCAAATATCTCCTAGGCATGGTTTATCTCACCTTGTCCTTCATAATTCTTGTACTTTAGTTTTCCATTTGCAGCGTAATAAATTTAAAACCATTGGATTATCATACACTTGACTATTTTATATAAATTTTGGTTTGGTAAACAATAAACGTCATCTAGCACTTATATAACCTGAATAACACTTGGTAGTCAAGAATAAACTTAAATCCTCCTTCTGTCATGATTTGGAAAACTTTGTAGCCATATTAGATAGTTGCGAAACCATTTTATTGACAAGATGAGTTCTTTCCCTCGCAAACCCACCAGTTGTTCCGTTGTGAAATTTGGTAAATCACAATATTCAAGGACCCACAAAACAACCTCCTGAAACCTGAAAAAGGGATGTAAAGTCTCGTTCATGTCCCTTGTTATGAGGAGAGTCACATAAATATTTAGATTGACCCCAATCGATTGTTTATACTCTCTTCGCTGCTCCTCTAGGAGCCCTGTTACCCCATTTTGCACTTTTAGGAAGTTGTTAAAATTGAAAAGTTGGGTTTTGTATCGGCTTGCCATTTAGATCCTGAACAATGAAATACTTGTCCGCCTTTGCAAACCCATATATTTTTAGTAGATAGCTACATGGAACCTTCAGTTTGGGAAAATAAAACGGTAAAAGCACAATAAACTGTCCCACTTTTTGGTATGTTTTGTACCATTATAAACATGAATTTTCAGTTTCATTGATTTTCTAAAGGTAATAGCCATAAAACCATACACATTCATGAAATTCCACAAACTAACGAAATGTTGTATTTAGAGTGTAGAATACATGTAAATTTTTTATTAAAAAAAATTACAAAAAAAATGGTCTTTTTCTTAATTTTATTCATACGTTGTTTCTTATGTTATAAAAGAGGAATGACTGTCCCCGGGTGGTTCTTTTAAATGAAAATTTATTTTTTCACCATGAAATTTTAGATATATGTTTAAGATTTGAATTTTGAGGTGCTGTCAAATTTTCATATTTTTTAGACTTATATTTTTTTTTAATTAATTATTTAGTAAAAATATTTTCAAATAAATGGCATACAAATGTTTATGCCAATAACTTTTGAGATTTTTCAAATTGGGTTGATTGTGTACAATTGATTGTCCTAAAATACCATATGTTAGCAAAATATAAAAAATAAATAGTAAAACATATTTTTTAAAAATAGAAATTATATTTTTAGAAAGCTAATAAAATTCTGTATTTTGTGTTAAAATTTTGTAATTTTATTCATTCGTTAACCCTAATTACATGGCACCTAAGTGGCACTTTTTGGCATAAAATTATCCTCCAAATGGATTTGGTGCCAAAATGTGCCATAAAGGTGCCACATAGGTGCCACATAGGGGGGTTCGCGCGAAGGGGGTTCACGTGAAGGGGGTTCGCGTGAACCCCCCTTTGCCCGAACCCCCATAAACCTTAAATCCGCTGCACAAAACTATATAAATATCTACATATAACTCTTTTCCGCCAAAATTATTTGAATTCGAGGGGTTCGCGCGAAGGGGTGTTCGCGCGAACCCCCATTCGTGCGAACTAGTTTTTTCATCCTACGTGGCAGTTCAGGCGAGGGGGTTCACGCGAAAGGGGTGTTCGCATGAACACCCTTGATTTCCGATCCCGCCCAACTTCTTACTTGCATTTTTGGGACATGAAGTGGGACACAACATTGTGCTTTGACCCAAAATTCCTGGTTAATTTGGAAAAGGGGTTTCATAGGCCTCCAGTCTCTGTTTGACTAGGTCAAACTTGGCCGATTATGACCAGTGGCTTCGAAAAATGATTTTCCAATTGTACACCATTCGCTAGTTCTGGATTCTGTCAGTCCTAGTATTCGACAGTCTAGATTTATTGTTTTCCAATGGTGTACAATAAAATGTCATCCTGGTATATAGATGGACACGTAGGAATTCACCCGTTGTGAATTTTCTTATCTAAAGACAATTGTTGAACGGAATTTATTAGCCTTCGAGCCAAAATTTGGTGTTTTTGCAACTAGCAGGAAAATGTAAATGAAATTTAGACCCTAGTCAAGTTAGAAAACTATCATGGAAAACTTATTAACACTTGTAAATAACTGTTGAAACTCTACCTTGTGGCTTGACACATAAAATTTGAATTTCAGAAAAATAGTATTTCTCTCTCTCTCTCTCTCTCCTTAGTTGTGAAATGAAGTGAAATAAATATATGTCTCTAACCCTCTACTTTCGAATGTAAATGATTATAATTATTATGTAAATGTGAAACTAATAAACTTAATTATGCTAGATCTAGGTGGATGCCATGCCAAGTATTTATCACTGATTTCATGTTCACATGGTTTTACAAGATGCAAGTAGGATGGTGGAATGACGTGGTTGTAACTCATTATGTATTATTATAGTTTATGTATGTTAATGAAATATATATATAAATAAATGCATTTCTATGTTATAGTAAAGACTTGATTTGAAATTTGGTAATACATATGAGATGCTAGTTTTAGGGGTGCTTTGGGAATTGTGCATTAAACTATAGGTGTTCTTTTGATTAAAATTTTCATATGGTAGAAACAAGGTTGGATATATACCTTACGTGAAATTATAGAGGATAGTTCAACATTTTACAAAATATTGACGGATTTATTAGTGAAGTTTTGTAACATTTTTAAGATGCTAGTGTTTAAGGGAAATGTTAATCTAAATATGGGTGTTATTTTGATTCCAAGTTTTGTATTGTAAAAGTTGGATATTGTGTTAAGTGAAATTGAATTTAGTAGCTTATAGTGCAATTATAATGTGTAATTGATGATAAAATAATTGATGTGTTGTGTTCTTACCTCAAAAAGGTAATTATAGTGACCACTCCTCTTCGACATTGATCTTACTATAATTTGTGCTTACTTTGGATTGAAGGCATAAAATTTGTTGTCATATTTGATCAATAGACATTGATAGATGGAAATTATTATATTTGATTAGTATTTGGATAGACATTGTAAATATTTTGATTATGGATATGTGGTGACTCATAGTGTGAATTATATGCATGGATTGATATTTAATACTGGTGATGATCTAGAGTTACTACTTTATATATATACTGACACATTAGATTTTGATACATAGATTTTGTTAGACGATCTAGGTAGTATTGTGATTTCATTGTCATCGATGAAATGAAAGAATTGAAATATCTTGAAATTATAAAAAAATTGGTGAAATTAATTGATTTTAGTGATGATTTAGTTGTGTTAATTGATGATGTGAATTGATATGTATATGTGTGTTTTATTGTTTTGATGTCCTTAATATGGCCACATGACTAGAGATGTATTGCTTTGATTTTACATGAAATTGTAACAAAACAAACAAAAGGGGATATGAGACAAACAATGAAAGAATTTTGGGTATTAGTAACAGGTCACCTTGGCAACTTGTGTTTTTGTATGTTGTTATTTGTTGTTGATATTTTGTTAGGAGGTCCCCATGGGAGGGTGGCCTCAAGTGTGACATAGGGTAGATGTGTTGTTTCCCTTTTCATTTTAATTATTTTGTGAGTATGTGATTTATTATTGTAATGTGTTCTACTTTGTTATTGTTAGTTAATGTGCTCTATTTAAGTTGATTAATCTTGTTAATTAAATTAATTTGAGATGTGACCAAGCAGTATTAAATTTTGGTAGATTTTCCTTGATATTATTATGGATTTGAAAATGATTTTAGTGGTTTTAGTGTTATGTACTCAACCTTACATGTCAAACTCAGATTTTAGCTTAAAAGCTAATTTTGGAGGCTTGTCGGATAAGTTAAGCTTTTCCCACACCTCTTAAATTCACCTACCAACTATACCTATAGGTGTAAGGGGTCAAAATTAGGCCCAATTATGTGATTTGGAAGTTAAAAAGGTGAAATTATTACACCTTCTTACAAAATATTTTAATTTTGTCCTTTAGAGTATGGTTAATGGTTTGTGTGTGGAAGGAGAACTTGTCATTTTCTCATCCACCAATGTATGAGCTTTGGGTTTGGTGTTTGACCATGTGATGTGGAGTTGAGGAGAAGTGATGTGTCATCCTACATGGAGACACCTCACCCTCCTCTTCCTTTTTTCTATTTATACAAGTTTATTTGAAGGTTTTGGGGTTACATGTTTTAGTTTTACTCTTACATTTTGAAGGATATCATTTTGGAGTGATTTTTGGGAGCTTGGGAGATTAGTTTGTGCTTGTATTAGATTTGGAAAAGCTTGGATATTTTTCTTGTAGTTTGGATATTTCTTGCAATGGTAAGGTAGGGACTTCACCCATGCATTTTTATTTTTATTTCATGTGCAAACAGTTGTAAATGAATGATTGTTGTATGTTTTGGTTTGGGGATAGAATGACCTTAAGGTTATGTATGAGAAAGAAAATGGGGATCTATTGAGGGAGGGATAAGATTTTATGTTATGCATTTGGAGGGAGTTTAGGTTAGGTGTCCCAACTTGTGATAATAAGAAATATTTCTTACTTATCTTGATATGTTTATTGAGGGAGGGATAAGAGTTTGTGGGAGACATAAGAGAAATTGAGGGAGGGATAAGAGTTTGGTTGTAGATGTGTGAATGAAGTTTTGGAGGGTTTTAAGGTGGGTAATTAACCTATTGGGAGGCATACGTGATTCCCCATGTTTCTTCTCTCTCTTAGGAAATTGTATGTGTATTTTTATTTTTGTATTGTTCTTTTGTTTTGAAAGTTTGTGTGAATGATAGTTGTTGAAGCCATGTTAAAGTTGCCTTGGTTGATTGATACCTTCTATTGCTTATTTGTTGGGGCTCAAGGGAAAATGAGGAGGATGGATTCTCCTTCTCATTGGATTATAGGTTGGGTGGAGAGCATTGCCTACTCCCCTTTCCATTGTTGTTGTGTTTAGATATGGAAGGGATGAAGGAGCTCAATTTTAACCTTGGAGAGTGTTGTGTTGAATAAGATCAAAGAAAGAGATAGTTATTTTTGTAAAATTTGGCCATTTTGTTTCTATTTAAGTGGAAGGATTGTATACTCTTGAATTTTAAAAGAGATTATTGTAAATTTAATTATCAAGTTATGTATTGGAAGTGATTGGAGAAAGACTCTTGAAAGTTGTATTTGTTGGTTATGTATTTCCTACAAATATGAAATGTATCAAGTTGCTTGTGCCTACTTCTTGAATTTATTCTTGTTCTCCTTGGAAATGGATTTCATTGTATTGAGAAAAGAAAATAAACACTTTCTCATTTTATTGTAAAAGTTAGTATATTGGAATGTTGAAATTATAGTCAAAATTTATACAAAGTTGTAAGGATAAAGTTTTATATTTAGAGCTTTAAATCAAATAAGTATTATTATTTACTTACATCGGGTTAAATAAAAGGCCATTAGATTTAACTAATCCACATATAAATTAATGGTAGAAAACTATACCTACTTTTCCTTATATTTATTTATATAATAAACTTGATTTGAATGTTTAAATTAAGGTAGAACAAAGTATACAATTGTAGTTATATATACTTATATAAATTTATATATTTATATATATTTTAATATTATATATATTAAATAAAATTATTAGTTTATATCATATATATGTAAAACTAAATATCCTAATATTTTAAAAAAACTACCATACTTAGCCGAATGGCTCTTATATCCATTAAAAGTTTTAATATTGAAAATCCCCATATAAAGCCAAATGGATTTATTAGATAAACATTTATATTATAAAAAAATGAAATTTGTTTATTTGAATGTGGTTAGGGCTGTATGGCCTGTATTATACAATGCAAAACCTACTGTAGCAACAACCTCTATTATAGGCGGTGTGTAGTTTTATTTGTTTTATATTTCGGCATTTGACATATCTACACACACACACACACACATAAATCCGGAAATCTGACATTATATATATACACATACACACACACACACACACACACACACACACACACACATACATATACACATACACATACACATACACATACACATACACATACACATACACACACACAGAGAGAGAAATCCGGAAATCTGACATTACACACACACACACACACACACACACACCTACATATCTACATGTACATATGCATATACATATACATATCTATACCTATACCTATATTATATCTATATCTATATCTATATATTACACACACACACACAATGAAACCCTAGATCTATGTGTATACTCTATTTTAAACCAGAAATAAAATGGGGACAAAACACCCATACCAAAATGGGTTGAATAAATAAATAAAATTAATAGAATAACAAATAAACTGTAAAGCATACCCTAGGAGAGGGATGCAAAAAAACTCTCCAAATGTGTGTATCCATCCAAGAACAACGAGAAACCTTCCATGGCCTCCATGCTCCCAAAACCTACAAAACAAAAATGAGATAAAATTAGGGCAAAAGGGAATAAGAAAGAATTCTTAAGGATTTTAGGGCATTTCTAATCCAAGGGCCCAAAATGACTTAACCTAATGGATGAGATTTCACCCTATAACTTTAAGTGATGTGGTTTTTGTGGAAATGGAAAATTAATTAAAAGGAATGGGTAATGGGTTGAATGAGGCCACTAAATGGTTAGGGTAAGTTAAGACCCTTTGGTTAAATTTATAAATAGAAAAATGATTTTGGGTTAGTAAGGATAACTTAAATAATCTTGTGAAACATGTAACTTAAATAATGATTTATAAGAGTTAAATTAATGGAAATTAACGGGAACCCTAGAAGGGAATTTAAACCTAAAGGGATTGGAATGAAGAAATAATACTTAATTGTTAATTTGAAATTAATGACGTTATGAATATGTGAAATTTATTAATCAAGAAATGTTTAAACCTAGTGGTTGGCCATCCTGTTACAACCCCTTTTTAAACAAAAAAATTATCCCGTAATTTTTTCCTACTTAATTATTGAGTTTTGCTTGGGTTTTGTGTGACAGAAATGTGGAAGTTACACTTGGTATCAGAGTTGTGCATTCAACGCTTGGACCCTTAGCCATACATGGAAACACAAACAGTCAACGGTGCACAACCTACACCTAGAACACATAACATTGCATGATATTTTAAAATGTAGAAAACCTAGAATACTGAAAAAAAAATCTAGATGATGATAAAATAACTTCCATCTTGGTTTGTGTAGAAGGCACAAACTAGACGAGGGGATATTTCACGTGGAGTTAGATATAACAATCCTAGAGTAGGAAGTTGTCATTGAATTGCCGTAGATCCTACAAACATTACAGGATGCCAATGCAACTATAAGAAGTGGGGTAGTAGTGGGACGGGCTAGCTAACATGACAAAGAGCTATCAGTAGAGGATTGTATCCCTTCATTACATAGTGAGGAGTATAAAGCAAAGAAATACCATGTGGATTCAGCTAGACCAGACTCACCACAAAGAGGACATAGAGATAGGGCTAGAGGACACATAGATAGATCTAGGAGCCTTAATCTAAGGGATGATCATGTAGAGAGACCTAGGGGAGAATAGACATCACCTGTAGATCGTATCAGAGAGATATTGCAGCTACGTCTGTCTCATTATGCTGGTGATATAGGAGGATTTTAGGAAGAGGCTTGGTTAGTGAGCTTGAGTAGATGATTCAAGTTGTGCCCATGTAATAAAACACAAATGCTTGTGTTGCAATTCATCTTATGAGAGATGTAGCAGGTTTTTGGTGGAGGAATAAGGAACATAAGCTCCACGTGGATTCAAAGACTGTTACATAGGAGCTCTTTGAGGAGAATTTCCATAGCCGGTATATTTCCAAGAGGTTTATTCAATAGAGGATCGATGAGTTTCATGATCTGCGACAAACATCTATGACCATGGCTAAGTTTAAAAGTCAGTTTCTGGACTTGCTTTAGTATGTCGACTACATACAGGATGAGCAAGTTAGGATTCACAGGTTCATTAGGGGTCTGGAATTAGATTTGGGAGGAGTAATTTGTATTCATTATCCACATACCTTAGCTGAGGTCATTGAGAAGGAATACATTATAGAGGAGACCAGGGGGAAGACACAAAAGGAAATGGAGTGAGGAGCCATATTCAACAGATTCAAGATAGTAGGTCGAGGGGGTCAGCTCCTCCTCATGATGAACATGGTTCAACATAGCCTTCTAGCAGGTCACCACATCAGCCACCTCAGTAGCAAAAAATTAGACTCGTCCAATATTTTGACCTCCATAGAGATTTGATGCGCATAGAGGACGAAGTATGTGACCTCCTCCTGGAAGACCTATCAGGACACAGGGAGCACCTAGAGCTTAGTCAACCGGAGCTCGTTAGCAGGGACCACAACAATCCATGTCAGGATTATCGAGATCTACTACATAGACCACTAGAGCACCAGGGGGAGCTACTTATTTTTGGAAAGAGCCTGGTAGTTGTTATGGATGTGGTGTACATGGACACCATTGGAGAGACTATCCACAAAACCCTAATAACAAGGGTAATGGACTTATTTCAGAGCATATAGTTTGTGACATGGATAGGAGTCATAGGATTTATGGAGTAGTTAAGAACCTGCAGGAAGAGCACCAAGGTATAGTAATAGAGACTATATTTAGCATTGGTTGTATCCCCACATCTATATTGTTTGATTCTAGCTCTTTTGATTCATTTATTTCACCATCATTAGTAGAATGATGTAGGATGGTGGAAGTTAGGTAGGGCCTTATTTGGGATGTTGAGATGGCTTCTAGATCTAAGCTCTAGGTGGAATCCTTAGTTAAGGAGTGTGTAGTGAACCTATGACCCTTCACCACAACCTTGGATCTTCGTATCCTTCCATTAGGTTCATATGGATTTATCTTGGGCATAGATGGGATATTTTCGTACAAAGTTAGAGTGGATTGTTACAACAAGGTTATATCTTGTGCAAATGATTTAAGGGTTGAGTCAGTGATAGTTGGAGTTAAGATACCCATATCTATTTGCACCATATCCTCTATATAGCTGAAGTGGTGTACGTGATGGGTATGTACCCATAGATGGAGGATTTTGACAGGACATCCTTCTAGAGGCACATAATGCACCCTATTAAGCCCATTCAAGGGTGAAGAAGATGCACACCACATGGAGAAAGTTGTATCATTGGAGAGAGATTCAAAGAGATGTAGCTCGATTTGTGTCTCGTTGTTTGGAGTGTCAGAAGGTGAAGGCTGAGCATCAAAATCTAGCTGGCCTTCTATATCCTCATGCCATATCGGAGTGGAAATGGGACACCCTTTCCATGGATTTTATAGTAGGGATACCAATGTCGAGATATCATCACGATGCCATTATGGTCACGGTTGATAAATTGACAAAAGTGGCTCATTTTTCTTTGGTGAAGACCACTTATACATCTAGTTTAGTGGCATGAGTGTACTTGGATGATATTTTCAGACTACACGGGATTCTGCAAAAGATTATTTATGACCGTGATCCTGTGTACACCTCTCATTTTTGGAAAACCATGCAACATGCTCTTGGGATGAATATCAACTTCAGTATAGCCTATCACCCTAAGGCAAACAAAAATATTGAGTGGGTGATTCAAATTTTTGAGGACATGCTTTAGATGTACATCATGGATCATTAGTCGAGATGGGAGGAGTATTTATACTTGGTTGAGTTTTCTTACAACAATAGTTTTTAGAGTTCCACAGGCATGACACCATTTAAGGCACTATATGATAGGGAGTGCATGACACTACTGAGTTGGGACAGGTTAGAGGACAGGGTATCTCTTAGGCTAGCTTTACTACATGATATGGAGCAATACTTTATCTTGATTAGACATAGGTTGTAGGAGGTACAGGATAGGTAGAAGAAGTATGTAGATTAGAGGAGAGTTGATTGCAATTTTAAGATGGGAACGAAGGTTTTTCTTTGTGTCAGGCCTCATAAGAGCCATATTTGTTACGGAAAAGGATTTAAGCTTGCTGCTAAAAATTTTGGGTCCCTTTGAGATCTTGGAGCGGATCAGTCCCTTAGCCTACCGTCTAGCCTTGCCACCTAGATTTTCTGGCATCCATGATGTGTTTCATGTTGCAGTTATTAGGAGACACATTTCAAATCCTTCTCATGTATTGGATTGGACCGCATTGTAGGTGCAGGAGTAGGGGTAGGTGATGGTGGAGCCTGTGCACATTTTAGAGCATAGGACCCTGGGCCTTAGAGGATGAGAGAATTATCAAGTGTGTGTCCAGTGGGACCGATATGATGAGACAAAAAATAATTTTGAGGAGGCCACACCTTTGAGAGTACAGTTCCCACACTTGTTCTAGTTACTTCCAGGAGGAAATTGAGTCTAAAGGGAGGGTGATGTAGTGCCCACTCCTCTTCGACATTGACCTTACTATGATTTTTTCTTACTTTGGATTGGAGGCATATAATTTGTTTTCATATTTGATCAATAGAAATTGATAGATGGACATTATTGTATTTGATTATTATTTGGATAGACATTGTAGATATTTTGATTACGGATATGTGGTGACTCTAAGTGTGAATTATATGCATGGATTGATATTCAATATTGGTGATGATTTAGACTTACTACTTTATATATATACTGACACATTGAATTTTTATACATAGATTTTGTTAGACAATTTAGCTAGTCTTGTGATCTCATTGTTGTAGATGAAATGAAATATCTTGAAATTGTAAAAAATTGGTGAAATTACATGATTTTAGTGATGATTTAGTTGTGTTAATTGATGATGTGAATTGATATGTATATGTGTGTTTTATTGTTTTGATGTCATTGATATGTCCACAAGGCTAGAGAGGTATTGCTTTGATTTTACAAGAAATTGTTACACAAGAAACAAAAGGGGATAAGAGACCAATAATGATTTTTTCTGGGTATTGGAAACATGTCACCTTGGCAACTTGTGTTTTTTATATTGTTTTTTTGTTGATATTTTTTAGGAGGTCCCCATTGGAGGGTTGCCTCAAGTGTGACCTTGGGTAGATGTGTTGTTTCCATTTTCATTTTAATTATTTTGTGAGTATGTGATTTATTATTATAATGTGTTCTACTTTATTATTGTTAGTTAATGTGCTATATTTAAATTGATTAATATTCCCAACTAAAGTAATTTGAGATGTGGCCAAGGGGTTTTTAGTTTTGGTAGATTGCCCTTTATTTTATCAAGGATTTGAAAAAGATTTTATTGGTTTCAGTGTTGTGTACTCAACCTTGCATGTCAAACTCAGATTTTATCTTAAAGGCTAATTTTGGAGGCTTGTGGGACAAGTTAAGATTTTCACACACCTCTCAAATTCACCTACAAACTATACCTATGGGGTAATGGGTCAAAATTAGGCCCCGTTATGTGATTTGGAAGGTAAAAAGAGGAAATTATTGCACCTTCTTACAAAATATTTTAATTTTGTCCTTTAGAGTATGGTTAATGGTTTGTGTGTGGAAGGAGAACTTGTCATTTTCTCACCCACCAATTTATGAGCTTTGGGTTTGGTGTTTGACCAGGTGATGTGGAGTTGAGGAGAAGTGATGTGGCATCCTACATGGATCCACCTTACCCTCCTATCCCCTTTTTCTATTTATACAAGTTTATTTAAAGGTTTTGGGGTTACATTGTTTATTTTCACTCTTGCATTTTGGTTGAGATTATTTTAGAGTGATTTTTGGGAGCTTGGGAGATTATTTTGTGTTTGTATTGGACTTGGAAAATCTTGGAGCTTGTGATTGTTGATTGAATATTTCTTTCAATGGCAAGGTAAGGACTTCATCCATGAATTTTTATTTTTATTTGATCTGCAAACAATTGTAAATGAATGATTGTTGCATGTTTTGGTTTGGGGATAGAATGTTCTTAAGGTTGTGTAGGTGAAAGAAACATGGGGATCTATTGAGGGATGGATAAGAGTTTATGTTATGCATTTGGAGGGAGTTTGGGTTGGGTGTCCCACCTTGTGATAATAATAAATATTTATTACTTATCTTGATATGTTTATTGGGGGAGGGATAAGAGTTTGTGGGAGACATAAGAGAAATTGAGGGAGGGGTAAGGGTTTGGTTTTGGTTGTGTGAATGAAGTTTTAGAGGCTTTTAATGTGGGAACTTAACCCATTGGGAGACATAAGTGATTCCCCATGTTTCTTCTCTCTCTCTTGGCTTGGATATTGAGCCTTTTTGCTTGGAAAAATTGTATGTGTGTTGTTATTTTTATATTGTGATTTTGTGTGAATGATTGTTGTTGAAGCCATGTAAAAGTTTCCTTGGTTTTTTGATACCTCCTATTGCTTCATTGTTGGGGCTCGGAGGCCAATGAGGAGTATGAATTATCTTTCTATTTGGATTATAGGTTGGGTGGAGAGCATTGCCTACTCCCCTTTCTGTTGTTGTTGTGTTTGAATATGGAAGGAATGAAGGAGCTCAATTTGTCACCATGAAGAGTGTTGTGTTGAATAAGATCAAAGAAAGAGATAGTTATTTTTGTAAAAATTGGCCATGTTGTTTCCACTTAAGTGGAAGGATTGTGTACTCTTGCATTTTAAAAGAGATTCTTGTAAATTTTATCATCAAGTTATGTAATGGAAACGATTGGAGAAATACTCTTGAAAGTTGTATTTCCTACAAATCTGAAATGTATCAAGTTGTTTGTGCCTACTTGTAGAGTGGTTGTTGTAATGAAAAAGAAGAAAAAAAAATATGTTGAAGTTATGGTTGTTCTCCTTGGAAATGGATGTCATTGTATTGAGAAAAGAAAAGAAACTCTTTCTCATTTTATTGTAAAAGTTAGTATATCAAAATGTTGAATTTATAGTCAAAATTTATACAAAGTTGTAAGGAGAAATTTTTATATTCAGAAATTTAAATCAAAGAAGTATTCCTATTTACTTACATTGGGTTAAGTAAAAGGCCATTAGATTTAACTATTCCACATATAAATTAATAGGTAGAAAACTATACCTATTTTTCCTTATATTCCATTTACAATAAAATTGATTTGAATGTTTAAATTAAGGTAGAACAAAGATATATAATTATAATTATATATACTTTTATATATATATATAGATATATATATAGATATCATTATTTTATATCATATATAAAACTAAAAATATTAATATTAAAAACAAAACTACCATGCTTAGCGAAATGGCTCTTATATCCATTAAAATTTTTAATATTGAAAATCCCCACATATAGCCGAATCACTTTATTAGATCAAAGTTTACATTATAAAAAAGGGAATTTGTTTATTTGAATGTGGTTAGGTTTGTATGACCTGTGCAATGTGGAGATTAATAAACAATATTGGGGGTGGGGCGACCCCCCACCCCAAACCCCTTTCTTATAAAATGCACAAGTTATTATAGCTACGACCTCCATTATAGGCATAGTGCAGTTTTATTTGTTTTATATTTCGACCGACCCGTATTATAACCCTATATATATACTCATGTAAATCTGGCCGAAATACATTTATAAATACATCATTTCTTCTATCTTGGATTTTCTAAAATAAATTCAAAACTAATAAAATATGTATATATATGTATGTTTACACACACACACACACACAAACCCTAGATCTATGTGTATACTCTATTTTAAACGAGAATTAAAATGGGGAAAAATTTCCCATACCTAAATGGGGTAAAAGAATAAAAAATATTAATACAATAACAAATAAAATGTAAAGCAAACCCTAGGAGAGGGATGCAAAACAACTCTCCAAATATGTGTATCCATCCAAGAATAATGAGAAACCTTCCATGGCCTCCATTCTCCCAAAACCTACAAAAAAAATGAGATAAAATTATGGCAAAAGAGAATAAGAAATAAGTCTTAAGGATTTTAGGGCATTTCTAATCCAAGGGCCCAAAATGACTTAATCTAATGGATGAGATTTCACCATACAACTTTAAGTGATGTGGTTTTTGTGGGAATAGAAAATTAATTAAAAGGAATGGGTAATGGGTTGAATGGGGCCACTAAATGGTTAGGGTAAGTTAAGACCCTTTAATTAAATTTATAAATAAACAAATGATTTTGGCCTAATAAGGATAACTTAAAGATTTTTTGAAAGGGGCAACTTAAATAATGATTCATAAGAGTTAAATTAATGGAAATTAACAGGAACCCTAGAAGGGGATTTAAACCTGAAGGGATTGGAATGAAGTAATAATACTTAATTGTTAATTTGAAATTGACGACCTTATGAATATGTGAACTTTATTAATTAAGAAATGTTTAAACCTAGTGGTTGGACATTTTGCTACAACCCCTTTTTAAACAAAAAAAATTATCCTGTAATTTTTTCCTAATTAATTATTGAGTTTTTCTTGGGTTTTTTGCGATGAAATTGTGGGCATTACAATAATAAAACGATATAAACAAAAAAATCCATCATAGTATAAAATTTGTGTATCACTACCCTTCGTGTGTGATTCTTTATAGCATAGAAAACTAAAACCTTAGTATGAACTTAAAATATTTAAACTCTATGACACCTTCTAGTTAAGTAAATAAGAGCCCAAGTTTGAGTTATTGTCATAGACCGTATGATTAGAAACATCATCGTGAAACCAACGATAAAGAATGACATAGTAAAATTTTTTCTTGAGTATGTAGTCCCCTCTTAGGTTTGGTAATCATGTGCAAAGTAAGGAGAATGTGTTCTTCTAGGGTAGTGCCCCATGGGAAACCAACATTAAACATGGTGTAAAATTCTCTTGGAGTGACATAAATTTTGATTGGAAAAGATCGCTAGATAGCCTTATAGTTCCCACTTCCCTTTAACACCTTTTGATTTGATTTTGATATTGTCGACTACACTTATGGACATTGCTGTATCTTTTTGATTTAGCATGATACTAGATGTTAGAGATACTGGATTGTTGTTGATTTTGATTCATATATGATGCATGTGGATTGTTAGAGACATTTTATATTGATGTTGATATGCTGTGGACATGGTTATTTATATATATATTTCTGACATGCGATATACTTTCATCACCATGAGTAGGATTTGATAATTGAATTAATGTTGTGATCATTTTTACGTGGATGAAACGTTGGATAGAAATGTTGCTAGAAATTTGTAAATGATTCGTAATTTCCTAGATGATATTAATTCGTATATAGATGATTTTAGATTTATATTGCATATTTTGGCATGGATGTTTTAATGCGGCCACGAGGCCGAAGGAGGTATTTTTGTGTTTTGCAGGTAAATTTATTCATAACAAGCATCAAGGGGATTGTAGACCAACCACATAGGAATTCTAGATGAATTCAACAAGGGTCACCATGGCAATATGTAATTGTGCGTGCGTTAGAATTATTTGTTTAGGGGAAAATTGTGACCAAGGGGTCATGTGTTGTCTTTTGTTTTAGTTTCCCTTTTATTAATGTTAGTATGTGTTTCTTTTGAGTGATGTAATTTACTTGTTTTAATTATTTAGATTTTGATGTATGTTTTTCCCCTTTATCTTAGTGGGTCTAAGTGTCTTATTAAAGTTAATAAATCTTGTCCTAAAATAATTAAATATATGACCAAAATAAGTTCATTTATTAGACTTGATTTTCCCTTGGATTTTGTGTTATGTGTTGAATGGTTGAGATTTTGAGTGTTGTACACTCTACCCTTCATGGGAAACTCGTATTTCACCTTAAGGGCCAATTTTGAAGGCTTATGGGACAAGTTAAACTTGTCCCACACCTTTTAAATTGCTATACCAACCCTACCTATGGGTTGGGGGTAAAAATTAGACCCCATTATGTGTTTTGGGAAGATAAAAAGGTGAAATTTTTATTGCACTTTCTTTCAAGTAATTAATTTTTTCCTTAGAGGGGTATGGGCTTATTTTGTGTGTGTAAGTAACTTGTCCTTCCTCTCACAACCAATTTACTGTGCATTGGGGTTGAGGTTTGGATTCTTAGGTGGAGTTTAGGATGAGTGATGTGGCATCCTACATGGATCCACTTCATCCTCCTCTCTCCCTTTTTTATTTATTGAAGCTGTTTTACTTGTTTGGGTGTTACTTGATCATTTTTGTGCTCTTGCTTTTTGGAGAGTTAGAGGATTTTTGGGAGTGCTTGTGGTTTTTTGGAGCTTGTGGATGCATGCTTGGTTTCGAGGAGCTTGGATAATTACTCTTGGAATAATCTCTACTATGGAAAGGTAGGAGCCTTACCTTGCGTATGTTATGCTTTGCTTTTTGTTTATGTGTTTTTGTTGAGTATTGTTTTCTTTGGAATGCTTGTTGGGTGTGGGTAGATTGCCTAAGTTTGGAGTAGGATGAGCCTATGAGGATATTTCTTGTAGGGAGACATAAGAGTTTACTTTCTTGTGTGGAGGGAGTTTGGGTTGGGTGCCCCACCTTGTACAAGGAATGCTTGCATTTGTTTCTTGTTCTTTTATGAGGGAGGCATAAGAAATTGAGGGAGGAATAAGAGTATGTAGGAGGTATAAGGGGTACTTGAGGGAGGCATAAGAGTATGTAGGGGATTTGAGTTATACATTGGAGGCTTTAAGGTGGGCATCCATTCCCATTGGGAGGCATAAGTGGCCTCCCCATAGGTCTTGCTCTTTTGGCTTTCATTTTAAGTATTGTTTTTGGTTGTTTTTTTGTTCTCCTTTATTGTGTTGTAGTTTATTTGAATGTGGTTGAAATGGTTGTGAATTATATGTTGTGTGGTGGAAGATTGTTGTTGCCACGTGTTGGAATTATCTCCCATTGTAATGTGGTTGGGGCTCGAGGGCCAATGGAGAGGATGACTTCTCCTCTTCATTGGATATCTTGGTTTGGTGGAGAGTGTTGCCTCTCCCCCCATTTTTTTGTGAATCAAAAAAATCTTGGAGGAACTATCTTGTTAGAGTTGTGAAGCTTGGATTTTTGTTGGAGACCTTGTGAACCTTTCCTTTGAGAAGAATTTATTGTATTCCCACTTAGGGTGGGGAAATATGTAATTATTGTAATTTCTTTTGCATGCATTCTTGTATTATTTCCTACCTTTAGTGGAAGAATTTGTAATAGTTTCATGGAGAAATGTTACATTCCACTATTGTATATTTTATAAGAGAAAGAATCAAAATGGAAATATTGTATAAAAGTTTAGTTGGAAGTTGCATTGTGAAAAGAGAGAAGAAAGATATGTGTTGTAAGTTAGTTTTGAGAAATATGAAAGAAAACTATTGTCTTTATTTGAAGTGCTAGCTTGTTGTGAGAAAAGAAGTTCCTTATTTTTAAAAGAAATGGGCAATGGGAAAAGAAATTTTACTACATTGTGAAGCTTGCATTATGGTAAAAGATAAAGAAGAAGTATAGAAGTTGTAGATGTTGAAAATGTATACATAGTAAATTTGAATGGAAATTAAAGTTGTTATAGTTGTTTTGAATATATATATGTGTAGAGAAAATAAGAACATGAGAGTAAATTTGAAGTATGTTGTAATTTGGAAATGTTGATTTTGTAGTAAGAAGGTAAAACAGATGTCAAAAGTAGGCTTCAAATTTATTTTGCTCTAAGTATTCAAAGAAAATGTTGAAGCGGAATTGAAATGCCACATTGTCAGTGTTGTGCATTTATTGAAGAGTGACAGTCCCTTAGAAATGAGTAGAAACTAAGAAATGAGTAGATTTAACGAAGGAATGAAAAAATAGAATCAAAGTCTAAAAAATTGAACTCTAGTGTACAAACAATGAGCTCAAAAGCAGCATTTTAGCACATTTTAGTAACTTCTAATTTTTGTGAAATCTCAGGAAAAATTTGGGTTGATTTTTCTGAACATAGCGACGGTGCCTCCACATGTCCTCAGAGGGGGACAAAGTCCTAGTTGAACTGTTGCATTAACAGGATAAGTGGAGGTCTTAAAAGTAGTAGGTCGCTGATTCAAGGTTTGTCACTCAGGAAGGAGAGAAGGTTCCCAGGACCACTGGTCTGCTCAGGGTAGACGGTTCTGTCCCTTAGGGGAGAACTCCGCAAATCCGTCATGTGGAAAAGGTTAACTGATTTTCACCCTAATTGCCTCAAAAGATGTAAAAGTTATAAAAATGACTTGCGATGTCTGCCTAAAGAGGGAATCCCATGGAAGTCAACAATAAACCCGAGTACAAATCCAAGGTGAGATCTAAAAAGTGAAAATTCTTCTCATTTTGTCCAAAAGGCATAGAGGTAAAAATTAAAATGCATTTCCTAGCCAACGAACAAAAGCTTGACACGTCCAGACTAGTTTGGGCCTAGGAGGTTTTTGTTTTCGCCATTTTTGCGACAAGCAAGCGTGGGAATCTAAAAGGTAAATCCTCCGGGCCCTTGACCTCAAATTTATATCCCAATCTAGCCGATGGGGATGGAATATCCCAATGAAGACAAAAGAGTTAGGTACCCATTTTCAAGTTGTTTTCAATACGCTATTTGTACAGAATTTGATGCAATCTAAGGCAAAAGGGACATTCTAACCTGAACTGGTGCTGATAGATCGATTGGCGAAGGATGACTACTGGAAAGGCTCTCGACCAATCGTCTATGCTCATGAGAGTGATTCGAAACTCTAATGGGTTGTGAGAATACGTGGAAGAATGACCTGAGAAATTTTTGTGTATGTCTCCAGATAAGATTCATCATGTGGGTCATGACATACAATCGACTCTACGGATGATTCTATTTCCTAGTCCAGAATTCTCTAGCTTTCCTTCAAGGCGTCAAATCTAGTAAGATCGATGTAACTATTCGACGATGGATTTGGAGGTGGGGTAGATTTCAGTAGAAAACATTAATAGCAGTGGTAGCTTCGAACCAGTGTTTATCTTGCTTCTGATCTCCCTTTTTCTTCTCTAGATTGCGGGATTTATGGATCACAGGGACCGTAGATTCATTGGTAAAGCGGTCCTGGATATGGTCATGTTTGAAAGTCAAGTCCCTTCTCCTAGTAGCCAATAGGATTTGTGCTTTTCAGAACTTCTATATTTAGGATCAATAACTATGTGATCTTCTCAGCCTCACAGGCGTTCTTGTAACCTAGATTCTTAGGCTGGTATCTATATCTATTAGAGTGTCTTCTAGATACTGTTTGTGGGATCAAAGGATCTCATATCAAAGGTCTTGTTCTCTTTCGAACCCTTCTACAGTCATGTGTCTCTTGTTACCTAGGGTAATCTGTAGTTTGTTTATTTGTATGCATTTTATGTGTGTGCTTGTGTCGAAGGCAAGCTATAGTATTAATCCCCTCAACTTTGGTGCATCACCTGTGTAAATCTGTTAATTATTTGGAAGATTTGTATTCTAAGGTTCTGGTCTATGTCAACTGTCTGCCTTGACGTAGAGTGGGTTGAGGCACAATTAGGTATCAGATATACGTATTCCCTGGGCAAATCCCTGGGTCCCGTGCATTGTCATACTGAAAGAGGAATAAGGTAAATCTAACCTGCAACATATGCAGAATTTTAACAATTTGTAAGGTCCCACACCTATATAAAAGTTCCATGTTATGTAATTGCACCAAATAACTTTAAGAATTTAAGAAAAGCAGCTCTTTAGAACGTCATCTAGGGTTTGACAACTAAGATAAAATTTCACACTAACAGAGCCTAACCGAGTGTAGTTATTGAGGATCTGTGGAAGTTGTAGATCTGGAGTCTAAATAATGAAGATAATCCCTTAATCTGAGAGGCCAGACTTTTTGTTTCCCACTCCAGAAGTGGAAGATGGTAATTTGTTCATGTTTTAAAGGAAATGTTGAAATACAAGTTATATTAAAATTTGAAGAAGTTCATTATAGAATTGTAAAGAAAGAAATTTCCTTCTCATTAGAATGTAATAGAGAAAGAGAAATAATCAAACTTTATAATCTTATGAAGAGTTTAGAACCTGAAATTCTATGTAAAAAAGATAAAAGAATCCAATGAGTGAAAGTGTGATCTTTCCCCTCAGTGTGCATCTCCTCGTTCCTTTGTGTTCACGAGAAAGAAGAAATATAGAAGTTGTAGATGTTGAAAATGTATACATAAGTAGATTTGAATGGAAAATAAAGTAGCTCATAGTGTAGTTTTGAACATATATATGTTGTAGTAAAAGATGGGATAGCGCAAGAGAACAAATTTGAGCTTATTGCAATTGAGCATGGATTTATTGCGAGTAATGCAAATAACAATGTAAAAGAATTTAAATCCCTATCCTGTCTCTTGAGGAGAAGAAACCTGAAAATTTAATGGCTTGAACTAAGATAGAATACTCCAATGTAGTTGGGTGAAATAACTACACTACCTGTATGAAATGGAAATGTGGCTTAAATAGCTGATACAATTTTAACTAAGACATGCAATAGAATTGAAACTATGGCTTCTAAGCAAAATAAAACTGAAATGTTCAAAATGAGAGCTTGAGAAGTGCAATGAGGGACCCTTTAGTAACCTTTAGTTTTTGAGAAAACCATCGGATTTATAGCTTCTCATTCACCTAAAGATCAAAACCAAACTGGACTCTAAAACTATAAACAATGGACCAAACCCTATTCCAGAGTGGCAGTCAAAAAACATAAATGCAAGCCCAAGTCAGGCTAAAAAAGTTGGTGAATAGTCTCAAAATTTCCGCTGAGTCAGGTTAAAACGCTTTCTAGAAAATGCGTAAAGGACCCCGCTTTGAAGGGCGGTGGTCCCAAGACCACCAATCTGCTCTGGGCGGCAGTTATGTCACTTACGCCCATTCAGAAATGGCGGTTTCAAATCACTTGAAGTGCAAAAGGCTTTAACTAGTTTTTTAAATTTTTAGAGGGGTAAAATTTAACTAATGACTAAGCACATGCAAACTAAGCGAGAAATCCCATGGATATTAAACACACTAAAACATACAAATGGTGGATTAAAAACATTCCTTTCGAGGAGACCTGTATCAACAATGGGGGTAGGGTTTGTCCCACGTTAAAAACTGGCAATTTACAAATACCTTTACAATTCAGATTGGGTACGTACAGAAACCCCCTCCAAATCCTTAAATGAAATAGATTACATTGATAAAACTACAACTAAACTAATCTAAACCATATCTCCTTATTGAATCCTCCATAGTTCTTCCTCCTTTTCTCCCATGGCTTCCTCTTCTATAACCTGCATTTTTTAACAAAACAAATAGACCAAATGAGGGGAAATGAACAAAGGAAAGGCTTTAATAAAAACTCATAAGGAAATTTAGGGCTAGATGGGGACCCTAGGATCTAGTGGCTAAGATTGATTTGATCTAAGGGTGGAGGTTTCACCCTACTTTTGTTGGTAGAAATGTAATTTAAATGTTTAAATTAAATCCTTAAGGGTATGTGTAATCGGAGAATGGGGCTATTTAATTGCCTTAGAGTGCTAAACATTTTTTAGTTCTTAGCAAGCCGTAGGAGTCAATGGAAAGGCCTCTAAGTTAATAAGATAATGAATTTAAATATATTAATATAAGGTTAACCTTCTAGGATTGAACTTTAGCTAAAGAGAAGAAAACATTTAGCTATGTAAATTAATCTATGGTACCTTCCTAATGAATAATTTATTATGGACCTTAGAAATAAATTGAGATTATGTTAACCTATTTTATCCTCTTACCTTGTTCTTGTAAATGAAAAAAATTATTCACAATTTTCGGGTTAAGTTCTAAGGGTTAGCGTGTTTTTAGAACGTCATTTTTGCGGGCATTACAAACCTTGGAAGTCAACTTTAAGAGTTGGGATCATAAATGAACTCGATACCCAATCTCATTTATCATTGGGCTTTATGGTGCAATACTAAGAGTTAATTGTGAAGACTGAGCAACATTTTAATTTATGATTAGTTGGTGAAAATGTAACCATTTAATGATGTGCTTGGAAAAAGGTGAAAATTAGATCACTCTTATAACATGTTTAAACCATCTTGTGGTGAAAAAAGGGGATCCACGTTGTGTAAAATCTAATGCAAACCTTAACTCTTTAAACAATGAACTATTCCATCTTACTCTCCCACTAGTCCTATTAGGTAATGGATGATCGAGGTGAAATTAAGTGATCATGTTCTTAGAGAAAAATCCCCCTAAGATAGGGACTAGTAGTCTCATGAGGATGCAAATGCCCATGTTAACAAATAGGTCACACAATTTATTACAAAAGGCATATGAACCTAGTTAGGGAAAAACCTCTTGAGTTGGACGAAAACAATACTCAAGAAACCTAATCTTGAAACAAAGTAAGGAAGTATGTTTCCATGTTAAGTGCCTTCGAATCCTTAACTAATTGTTGGAGCATAAATATAATAAAACTATAATTGACACTTGCCCTTGGAAAGTGTGATCGCGAGATGTTATTTCACATTAAAGGGAAACATGATCTTACTTGTAATGTGATTAAAGCCTCTCACTATGGATAAATAACCTATTTATTATAATAATTATTGTGTAATAAATCTATTATCATTTTATAAATGAGTAAAGGAAACACATCCCTAAATCCTTAAATGAAAAAAAATGAACTTCTCATCCTTTGGACCTATATTTGTTCCGTTGTGTAATAGATGTATGATATAAGATCAAGATGCATGCCCTTGGAAGTGAATCCTAGGGATAAGACCTAGTAGCCGGGTGTTTATGTAAATAGCCTTGTGTGTAACTAATTACCCTATTAACAAATGAGTGGATTAAATAAATAATTGAAATAATGTGGATGATCTTTATTTGATGAGTTACACCATAAGTTAAATGTTATACAATATAGAAGAAATATAGCAAAAAGGAAAAGGTAATGTATGATTCACATATTATGAACCTTTCTAGGACTTAAGTTAAATATTGAAACATGATTGTAATAAATGTGTAATCCTAAAAGATCGTGCCATGGAAAGACCCTATCTGTCAGTATATATTGTAGTTGAATTGTTATGTTGTGCCTTGTAAAAAAAAGTGGCCTTGAATTGCATCACATGTTTTCACGTTATCTATATCATTTAATGTTGTGAGAACATATCATGTGTCGTGTGTAGTCCCAAGTGATCTCCTGTCTTGTCATGTGCACTACAATGCAAGTAAAAAAAATTATTCTGGTATTTTTAGTGTTGTTTTTGTGTGTGAAATGTGTGCGTTACAGTGGGTAGTGACTGTAAAGTCTCTTTATAACAACTGACTTACAATTCTGTAGAACACATTTATAAACAATGCTTGTAGCACCATTTCCAAGTGTAAATAGTGATCTAATGCACCTTTTTCTTTTTCTTGCCCCCACCTCCATAGTTGGTAGGCTTAGAAGATGGGGGAGGGGCCTTGTCCTTCTTGGGTGCCTGAAAAAGCCCAGCAAAAAAATTATTACACTCTTATCCAATGAAAAATATTAGTGAATTTTTTTTATTCACTTAGGTTTCTAATTTGTGCTTAAACCCAATGAAAAATAGTCTCTGAAATTGATGTATACAATCAGAGTTTCAATCGACACTAATACTCAATGAAGAAAAAATAATTAGAAAATGATGCATTCACTTACAAATTTGATCTACACTAATATCTAATGAATATTTCTTGCCTCCACCTCTAGATTTGGTAGGCTTAGAAGATGGGGGAGGAGCCTTGTCCTCCTTGGGTGCCTAAAAACACCCAACAAAAAAAGTATTACACTCATGTTCCTGTTCCATTCAGACAAAGAAAACTATTCAAATTTCATACAAGGTAGAAGCCCCAAGTTTTTGCATAGACACAATTATCACTCCTGCTACACCATTTTCGCTACTTATTTTTCATTCTAAAACGATGTGGTTAATAATTTTCCAATGTAATAGAACACTTTTATCAACCCGATCTAAACCAAACTATACAATAAATCTAACATCAAAATAGAAAGGAAAAGATAATCGCCAACACTAACCTTTGTCCCTTTTGAGATCATTCTCTGGCTTTGAAAAATTTTCCATTTTGTTAAACCCAGATAAATCTTAGACAAACCTAAATCCAAAGATGATATAAACTTATAGGGGGTGATAAGTTGGATATAGAAATATTTTTTATAGTTTCGAAACCTTAGTTTAGAAATATAGCAAATTTTAAAAACCTAAACCAATCGTAAATATAGCATGTAGCTGCCCCTGTGGATGAAGTGATTCAGCATGTAATTGTTGTTGTTTCCATTTAACCGCTAAAAACAAAAAAAGCAGGAAAACAAATGTCAAATTTAATCACATGTCAAAAATGTCTGAACAGCCGTCAAATTTGAGCAAGTGACATGAATGATCAGAAAGGATTTTCCCATAGGGGGAATGCCTTTGACGTAATAAGATTTTTTTTGCCATTTTAAAATAGAAGTTTATCTAAATATATAAAAACTTTAACAATGCATTAATCTATTTCAATTGGATTTATACATCCCTATCTTAAAATTTAGACATCCTTTTTAGAATTTTTAAAACTTGTTTGTGTAGAAAAACATAAAGATAATCATATTTTAACTCTATTCAAATAAAATCAATAAAAAATGCACCTTCTATATATTCAAATGTAGTTGTTTATAGAAAATATTCATTAAATACTCAACTTTCTTTTGTCTTCAAAACATTATAAATTTACATTTTCTATATTCAAATTTATATATACACAACTTATAACTAACTATTTTTAGGTTTAAATTTAATTGTAATTTACACAGTTATTATTTGGTTGGATATTTTCAAATTAAAATTTATTTAAAATATATATCCATAAATAGCTATACACAACAATCCTATATTTTTGTATTTTTTAATTAGAATTTTTCTTTTATAAAGAAGTATTGATAAACAACTATTTAACCATCTTAAATCGTGTATTTTCAAATTAAAATTAAATCAAAATATATTTGTAATTTTTAAAATTAGTGTGATACATAAATAAATTTGTAAACAAATTTTATGTCCACTAGCTCCCATAATCATAGTTTACTCTAAAATAACTCGTGAAATGCATCGGTATCTATGTTAGACTATATTTTAAATGAACCCTATCATATGTGGCATGATGCATGCATAATATAAGTCAATTCAAAGGAGATAAAATTAATGAAGCTAAGGTATATGTTTAATCCATGTGAAATACCTTAATACCTCAAATCCCTCCTCCGTTACCTATGACCCTCTTACTTCTTGCGGTTATTCATATATGGACAACATGTCATTTTTGTGAACTACTTGAAGGATAAATATAGTAAAGAATATGTGAAGGACATATTGAAAATTTGTTGGTGTTAAGACAAAAAGTTCATATTCTATCTATCATTAGTCTTCTTTCTAACATTAAATGATAAAAATGGATCCATTATGATAATGGCTATTCATGATATCATATAGAATTCAAACAAGAGACTTGAAATTGTATGGAGATGCCATTTTATAGTAAGGGACATCTAATTATACAAGAAGGATTTGTGGGAAATCATTGTCTTCCCATAATTTTGATAACAAGATTGTTTGGTTAGTTTCATAAAGAACCCAAGAACACAATATGATTTGGGATACATATTTCCACCTTCAATTATATTCTCCTTCAAGAAAAAGTTATGATTTTGTGAAAGGAGTTTTTTTTTTTTTTTTTTATTAAATCCAAAAAGGGTCTTTGCATGTAAATACAACGGAGATAAAAAAAATATTGAAATCTCCTTCAAGATCAAATCCCCGATTCTATCAATTGTTCCTATACTAGAATATTATATGATAACCTCGTTTATTTATTTCCCTCTAATCTAGTTGAATTTTGTTCCAACCTGCTATTTTTGGCCTCATGTGCACACTAATATTTAGATTAAAATAATATTACAATTGTGCCATCACAAAGGTAAATATTAATAATTAATATAAAATATTATTGAATATTTAGATTGTGTTAAAGACTGCATCATAACAAGCCCCAATGGATTTGTATGTTTTTTTGGAATTACTGCAATTACATTAGTATATGGTTTCATAACAAACATTAAATTAATGGAGGAAAAAAATATAAACACAATGCTAATAGTAAATAATTCAGAAAATGGAGCTCTAGGTGTGTGCGGTGGCTCTCCTCTTGCTCTCTCCCCTAGTAGTAACAGGGCTTCCCTCCACCCTACGTGGAGGCAGAAAAGTCTCCTCCTTGCGGGGTACTAATTATACAAGATTTTCTTATATGTTGTTTATCTTATTATTGTTCTTATTTAGATATTTGAAATGGATACCCTTCCCATACTTCATTATTGAAATTAACATTACACCTCCTTTTGGTCTATGTGCTTGTAGTATAGAATGTGTATAATCTATTAAATTTTTTTGTATAGGTGTTGAATTAGTTATGATCCCATTTTCATTTAATAGATAGTGTACCTTTTTATGTCAAGGGTTAATATCATTTAGGAAACCTTTTGTATTATCTATTATTGATATTGATAAAAAAAATTTGGACCCACTTATGGGCACAAGATTCAACCCAAAACAATTATATAGTTGTAGTATAATACTGATCACCATCCTTCTCTAATGTAATTTTTGATACTTATCCATTGATTAGAATCAAATAAATTCATTTATTTTTTCATTCTTTAAATTCATATCATCTCTAAAGAATAAATAGATGGGATTAAATTTTTATCATTTCTAGAGATATAAAAAATGAAATTATCTCTTAAAAGATTAAATTTAGTTTTCTATGGATTGGGGTTTATTAACAGTGTCGTATAATTACACCCCATAGAGGAAATGATCAATGGTATCAAGGAAATGGAAGAAGAAAATTCATATTCAAGTGAGGATGATGACATAAATTACGATGACGATAAGAGCGGTGGGTTGGTTGAGGAAGGTACATAGTTGGATGATGTTTAGAATCATGAGCCTAGTGATGAGAATGAAGATGAAGGTTAGATTTAGTCTCATCTAGTGTTCTTGGAAACCTTTGGTTCCATAAAAATAGTTCTTGACATGGAAAAATAGTATTGAAAGGAAAAAAGAGGGGAGGTATCCCTTGATACTTTTGGAAGGAATGAAATAAATCTTGAGACTCTCCATTTTAAGGAAAAGATGAAAGTTCTGAACTTTTTGGAGGGACATAATTATAAGGCTTACATTTTTGAAACCTATGGAATCACAGAAGAAGAGGATGGGTGGAAGTTGGTAATAAATATAATACCCTACATAGTACCTCAAGTAAATTCCAGAGTCACTAGGAGAAACCCATTTGGTCATCTTAGGATTGCACATTTATAGTTGTATGTATGTCGATCCTAGGTTGGTTATGGTATTCTATGTTTCACTGGAAGTGTGTGGATCAATCTTGTTTGATCTCTTTATTTGTTTTTATCTTATTGTTTTTTCCCCTTTTAAGTTCCTTGCGAGCTTTCATTGATACATACTCCATTGTAATGGCCCTTGGAGCCTTTTCTAAGTTTAATTAGTAAAAAATAGAATTCTATGGTTTCTATAGAAACATTAAAATGATGATGTATGTACAAAAAAATCAGTATTTTATCTTCGGAGAAAAAACAAGTATTATGTTATATTGTCTCAAGAGATAATAATTAGAAATGCTTGATTTGAGATAATATTTGAGAAAAGACACAATAATATTATCTCAATTTGAGACATTTTGTTAAGTATTTTCTCAATACATGCCACTTGATATGTAAAATGTAAATTTAAACCATAAGAGTAATATGTTACATTTAGAATTTTTAAGGTATCCATCACATGCTATCACATTGGACACATAGGGGAAACATGTTTGGTTATATATATATATATATATATATATATATATATATATAATTAGATAAGGCAAAAAAAGGGATTGTGGCTCCCAGGAGCCATACATAGAAAGATGCATCATGAAAAATCCAAAGAAGAGCAAGAAGAAGAAACAAGACCTCAAGGGTAGTTAAACAAACTTAACTCAAGAAACTAGGTCCACGACCAATAAACCAGGAGAGGAAAGCCCTCCCCAAAATCCATAAAACAGTCCGTAGATAGTCAAAATTTCCTTTTATATTTTCTAGATTACACAGTGTACCATCCATCATCAAAATCACCTCCACCCCCAAATGTCTCCTTGATGTATTCTCTATATCTCTTGCCCTCCAAAAATGTGAGGACATTTAGGGAATATGGATTGATTTGGGATTTAGACGATCGAATCTTCAATTTATCCTTGTTTTTGATCTCTAGAACAACCTCTATACTTTGCATGGTTATATTATAGTTTTTAATGGTATGGTATACTTTCTTCTAGTGATGGAAAGTTACAATGAATTACTATATTATGGCATGTTCTAGACAAGGCTTATTTGTATTAGGGTTTTCACTATAGTGTAAAAGATGCGAATTTTAATGGATTTTATTTATAATGGTTGTATTGGACCTTGGCTAGTGAAAAGTAGGGTTTGTACAGAGCCTAAAAAGATGAAATTTTGGATGATATTTTTATCTGGTGTGTGCATAATGAATGTTAGATGTTTTGTGGGTTATAAGATGGATCCTTCATTTCAAGTCAATTAATTTGTGTTTGGTTTGTGCTTGGAGTTTCAGATTTACATTGTACATGTTTGATCCTTTATAATCATTCTTTCTCTAGTTTTCATTTTGCATTTGCAAATGACTTTGGCTCAAAATGAAATGATTCATATTTTGTTTGTGCAAGTAACCTTATTCAAAAAGGAAGGTATAACATGTTCGACTGCTTAATTAATATGATACATTTATATACATGGAAAAACACACACATAACCACATGTGTATACACACACACACCCACCCACACCTACACATATTTGTACACACACATATACATATACATATGTACATGCACGTGCGCGTACACATACACACACATATTCCTTTTTCTTTACTCATTATTATTTTCCATGGCTCTTTGAGATACATTGGAAATATTTGACATGTTGGGTAGTGCTAATAAACAATCCTCTCTTTGAAGGAATTCATACAATTTCTTTTCTAGTTTACTTGTTTTATAGAAATGTGAATAGGTTTGGCTTCTTTAGTGTCCATTTCTCTTAACATTTGGTTTATCATTCTATTGTAGACTCAAATGTGGTGTTACATGTTTCATATTTTAAAACCAGAATATTGGTGTAAAGTTAGGATATAAGGCTGTATTTTATGGATTTTTAAGTGTATCTATTCATTTATTTATCCATGAAAAAATAATTAATCTCATTAAAATTCTCACTTTGAAATATAAGTAGTACTTTTTCCGATCCCACGGGATATAAATATATATTAGAACACCTAATATTCCACTCTATAAACTAAGATATTATAGCTCTATGTATCTGATATATTTACTTAAATATTTTTTTTTAACATTTTTTTATTAATGTTTGATGATACATAGTTGTAAGCATATTTTACACATAAAATATGAAGTTTTAAAAATACTTAATTACTTTAGTCCATATATCATTAATACATTGAGAATTCAATAACAAAGTGACATCCTCCACCACCATTTTTCTTACACATATTTCTTGGGGCAACGTGCCAAATTTAAAATCAGACTTATAGCAAGTTTCTTTATCAATGTCTAGAGTAAACGTTTATTATGTATTAGTGTGATACAAGGTTGCAGAAATTTTTTATAACATGAAAAGGAATACATTAGCGAGACACCAGAAATATAGATGGATATATTTGTTCAATTTTCATATTTTTATGTTTAAACTACTTTTCAATATAATTACGCCGAAAGGCGTGAACTCTGGGGGAAAGCCCCCGACCTGCTGACATGGAGGGAGACTGTGAGGGCTACGATGGAGTGGTCAACGATGGACGGATGGTCGAGAGCCGTTGATTGCACCTGGTAAATCTTCCGGACAAAAGTGGTGGATTGCTTGGAAAACGGAAAACCCTGAGTCATGCTGGAAGGAGGGGGAGGAATTCCTGGAGGCAGAAATGGCGTACTCATGAGTGGAGGTGGACATACCTCTGGCGTCAGCAAGAAAGGGTAAGAATGGCCGCCTCCTTGGAAGACAGTACGCTTCAGTCGAAGAAACAATAAAAAATGCCTTGCCTAGGGCTCCGGGAAGGGATTACCAGATTATAACGTTGAATGTTCATACAACCGGTGCGTTTTGTTCATTTCTATGGGCGTGGATGGTTGTAGCTGGAAAGCCCCTTTCACTTTGTCTGGTGAGTCTGGTAGAGGTTGGAGACTGAGGGAGTGGAGGAAGCCATCGAGCAGCGCAGCTAAGATTTAAACAAAAGGGTAAAAAAAAATTCATCCTCTTCCTCTTTACATTGTACAGTGGCTGAATTTGGAATGATTATGTTTCTTGGGTCTGTATGAACTGACATTTTTTAGTTGCTCATACAAAGACTGTTCCTACATCCCGATGGCCTGTTTTGGTCGGTTGTGGACATTTATGTGATTTCACAGTTTTGACTATTATATCGTTGTATTAGAGGTCTAGAAACTGAAGATTTCTCCTATTTGTGGAGTATACAAGTATTGGGAGGTATGTAAAATGATTACAATGGAATAAGGGAGGTTTCCATGGACATAAAAAATGAGAGCTTTGTTGTTTGAATATCTTTTATCTCTGACTTTCACACATAGTCCTGAAGAAGCCTGTTTTGCTTGCATTTTCTTCTTAGTTTTTCTTTATTGACATATGTGGAATTGCCTAATGGGACTTGAAAGGTGGTTGTCAGGGTTCTAAGAGATGTTTAGAGGAGTTAGAAGGTAGAACACCCATAAATCATTTAAAGAACCCCTGCTCATTGTCCTGTGATAGTCTTGAAACCCTCAGCTATGGTTTAGAAACCCAAAATTTGAACTGTGTGTGCTCAGGCTTGTGTCAAAGGAGGAACATAGTATAACAGTCATGGAGACTGTGTTCAAATCCTTAAGCCAAGTTTTCTTGAATGTATAATATGTTAAGCCCAGGCACACCGCTGTCAAAGACCTTGAAACAACTGTGAGCATGTTCCCTGTTTGCACTGACTTTCATAGTATACTGTGTAGATCATTTACCCCTTGACTGCAATTCTTAGGTTATGTTGCAGTTTATCGAATTATTACTTGTGCTGTGTAATTTAATTATTTTCTGTCCTGTCTCATAAACTCCATGGCACCATCATGTTTCTTTCAAATTAGCTATGAGGAAATTTAGTTTTTAAGGGAATGTCATTATGTTTTTCTTTTGGGACAAGTAAAAAAATGTGCTAATTTATAGAGCTTTCCAGTCACGTATTGCTTTTACCTTCCAATTTTCCAAAGAAAGACTTCTTTCTAATTTCCATGCTTTTGAAGTACCACCTTCCGATGGTTTCTCTAAGAACATGCAAAGCAACTAAAAAGCATATATACTTCAAAGAACATGCATGATTTTTCCATTATCCTGCTTTTATCTTGCATGCAATACTACTCGCATACATGTATGAATACTTTTCATATTTCCAGAGTGGGCATGCATGCTTTTTACAAATATAATCAAACCAAAATAATAAGGCAAAAAAGAAACCATCAATTTTCTACACAATATTTCTTTTTTGCCTCTGTCCTTGGTGGGACGATTTGAAGTTGTAAATCTTTTTTCTCTTCAAAATTTGTAGCCAGATGATCTACAGTAGGAGAGGGGCTCCTACAATCTTGTTTTCTCTTCATAGTTAATTTTGCACCACTTTAACAGGGGCACCATGCTTTCCAACAACATTATTCATTGAGATCTCATGTTCATGCAGACACAGATTTCCTTGATTCTTTTGAAGAAAGATTGGGTTCCGTATTTTCAGATTTATTGACCTTGAGGTGCTACACAAACATGATCTCCAGTGGCACCCTTCCACCAGTTGGCCTTTTTATTTTACTTACGTTGCACCACCTGGAGACCTCTATCAGAAGAGATAGAATCACCTTCTGAAAACTTTTGAACTGGAGGCTAGATGTCTGGACATGAAACAACCAAATAGCCATATTCAAAACATTCCCTTCATCTAAAAGCAATGTTTTTGTTCAACTTTTCGTACACAAAAAACCAAGGAAAAAATGGCAGGGCTGCCTTTGCTCAAATCCACCTCCACACATATTCTGGGGCATGCTGTCTTGAAGTTTCTATCTGTCACCTAATGTAGGGAAATGTATTTTCCAATCACCTAACCCTTACTGGAAAGGAAGAAAGGATTTTTACACTTACAGAAAGCTTTGTTTGGACTTTTCAGTTTGTATTGGTTTGGACAAGGAATACTAAACTTATAAAATGTTTATTACTTTACTTATATTGGTTTGGACGAGGAATACTAAACTTATAAAATGTCAATTACTTTATGAAAGTGTGTCATTTACTTAAATCGACTAGCTGTATTCCATTTATAATTGTTTTCCAAAGCATTAGAGTTAAATCTTAGCCAGAGTATGCTAATGTATTTTTGCATGTTTCTAAAATGACAAACAAACAAATTTGGCATTTCTTTTTACTGGTCCAAATAATGCTATGTTATTGAGAATTTTAGCTAGAGTTTATCTATGACTTCTGGCATGTTTTTAAATCAACAAACAGTCAAATTTGGGATTCCTTTTTAATTCTCCAAAGAATGCTACATTACTGGATTCTGCAACCCCCAACCCCCAGCCCCAGTCAGGTTCATTGCTGGCTACACCTGGGTTCATCAGAGGATGAAGCAGGGGTGCATCGAGGGGTGAAATCACAGTAATTTCACAGTTTAAAAAAAAAATCAGTCTTTTTTATTGATACTAAATACAAAAAAATTTAACATTATTTTATACTCCCTATGGCTCTGCCCATGTTTTTATTTCTTTCATTCACAATTTCTTGTCCTCCATTCTCATAATAGTTTGTATCTACTCCTTTTTCAATCATTCTGTTTCTCTGCAATTCTCATTCCATTGCTTAACTATGGATACCACTGTCTGTTCTGCTCGTGCATTGGCTAAAATTCTCAATAACATAGCATTATTTGGACCAGTAAAAAGAAATGCCAAATTTGTTTGTTTGTCATTTTAGAAACATGCAAAAATACATTAGCATACTCTGGCTAAGATTTAACTCTAATGCTTTGGAAAACAATTATAAATGGAATACAGCTAGTCGATTTAAGTAAATGAAACACTTTCATAAAGTAATTGACATTTTATAAGTTTAGTATTCCTCGTCCAAACCAATATAAGTAAAGTAATAAACATTTTATAAGTTTAGTATTCCTTGTCCAAACCAATACAAACTGAAATCTACAAATTAAGCTAATTAACCCTTGCTTGCCAAGCGTAGACTCAAATTCAAAGATCTCTTCACGTTCTAGGCAAATGGAAAGGGGTGAAGAAGTCTTTTCAACAATAAAGCCTCACCTAAAAGAAGGAAGGGTCCACGAATTTAATGGGTTTCCACAAGATATCCTTCTATGTGCTGCTAAAATTTTCTTTTGACAGTTAATTGCTCTCGTTTCAAGGTAAATCTCTTTGAACAAGGCTTTAACATGAGACTACTGTCCTCTAGAGATCTAGCTTGCAACCTTGGTAAGCTTGGGTAAAGTTAGTAGTTTAATAATTTTTCTTCTTAGATGATGGGAAATCACCAAATAGATATTTACTCTCAACTCTTTGAAAAATGAAAGTAAGGAAGTGCAGAATCCTAATATTTCTGATTTATTATAATAATTTTCTAATGTATTCTTGGTGGAAGAAGGTAATTTTCTGAGTGAAGTTACTGGAAACAAGAAAATTGTTTTCCGTTTTCATCATTGGGACTTTGTGCACTGCAAATATCTATTGTTTATGTTTCTTAGGTCTATTTGAACTTTGCTTGTAAATGTTTTTTATATCAGTTTTGTGTGTATCCTTCACTCTTCATACAGGGGTCCTTGGTAGATCATCTATAGCTTACTTCCATAGTATATGAATCAATACAAATTTGAGTCTCGTTTCTCAAAGTATTGGAAATTTATTTTTATGTTGTGTGAAAGATTTCAGGTTGTGTGGGTATTAAATTTCAATAAATATGTAATGTATGAGTATTGAATTTCAGTTATTATGCAAATGCTTTTTTAAAGGCTATTTGTACGCTATTTTCCTTTGTGGCATGGAGAATTCCATAATAGATCGTGTAGAGAATTGGTTGTTGAATATGTTTTCTTTTTTTCATTATTTCCCATTTACATTTTCATAGATTCTTACTTGTGTGGTTGAAGTTGTCTGTCTACAAATATGTTATTGTTGTATGTGTTGCATAAAGAAAACTATTTCCTGCTTTCGGTATTCAGCCATGGCATAGAGGGGCAAGTGCCTTCGCCATTGGCAGGATTCGGTGTGTGCTGAGGGGTTTTAGCCCCTGGGAAGCCTCATAGAAACACCCTTTGTTGGGCGTTTGACTGCTCATTGGAAAGGTTTTTAAAGCTTCCTGCCAAAACAGACATCGCCCAAATATTTGTCTTGGAATCCTTGTTTGTGCTCTGCAACCAAAAACTATGTGTTTTATTTCCATTTCCAGCATAGTACTTAATGCGGTTCGAATAGCATCTATGCATTTTGTCTTTTTGTGATTTTATTGTTCTTTGTTGCTTGTGGGTTTGTAGCAATGAAGACTCACCTTACAGTTTTTGTTCCTCTACACGGTGTGACAATCACCACTCCACACTTGGAGCGGGAAGATTCTTTCAACCAGACAAAGTTTGTTGTTAATGTGCTCCACTGCAGGCAACCAAAGCCTGCGAAACCTATGATCACCGAGCTGGTTAGAGACCGTCTCAGGTTGCATCCTTCCTACCCTTTGTATCTTTCCAAGTTTCGTACGGCGGGATTCAACTCAAGGGGGTTTGGACTTGTATATGATCGTCTTGAAGATGCTGTGAAATACGAACCTAATCACAAACTAAAAAATATGGGCATAACTGCAAAGACAATACATGCTGGAGGGAAAAAATCACATGGCGCAAAAAAATTTGCTAATGTCACCAAGGGAAAAAAACGAGAAGCCAAGAAAAAATGAAATACTTTAAGGACGTACTCTGTTAAACTTATGTACATAAGTGTGCTTTAGGTAGCTATATGGTACAAACATCTACTATGTTCTCTTTCAGTTCCTCGTTCGAAATAACAGTATGTTATGTTTTTGATAGCTCTTGCTCGCCGGTCACGAAAATCGATAAGGGTTTTTATTGTAAATCTATGGTCCTAGACTTCTATACACTTCGAATCTGTGTTTTGGAGAAATCAGAATATGAATCTTCCTTTTGTATTGTTCATCGATCTCAAAATACATAGAATGTTGGGTTCTACTTCTAACAAGGTTTCAACTTCCTTTTATTTTTTGTATTGAGGAATTTCCCTTGTTTTTGGGAAAGAAAAGGTGTATATAGTTTTAAAAATAAGCTAATGCTCAGATTATGACAACAGTATTGCCCATAACTGGTAGCTCTTGCCTGTTGCACTTTCTTGTAAGCTCCCAAAAACTGTGCGTGAAAAAATGCATATGTATACACCATAGTGAAAACAAACGCCGAGAAATAGAATCAGTTTTCAAAAATATGGCTGGCTAGGACCTGATGCCAGCTAGTAAGTTGAGCAGACTTCCATAAGAAATGCCACAACAGGCTGTTGGGGGAAATATATATGGTTATTTCCTTGGAAATTTGGTAATGCAAAATTTAAAAAATTAGTCTTTTGTGTAAATGACGTAGTCTATCGTGGATGAGTGTGAGGATGTAAATATATTATATTTTTTGATGTGTGTAAATCTTGTTGTCATAGCTACTGAATGCTCACTTGGCCTCCAGAGTGTGTGATGCAGACATGGTAAACTGTCACAATTAAGAGATGCCTTATATTGCACAACCCACAGATTTTCAGAGATGAGACCTTACCTATGCAAGATCACTATGTAGCTTGAAAGAAAGAGTAAAAGATTATTCTATTACTTAATGAGGAAAAGATTAAAGACTCTGGCATAATACATTCCCATTTTGTTAGAGACTTATGACAGACTCTGCAACATCCACTAAGGGACGCAGTTCTTAGGATTCTAGGTTAACTATGCTTGCAACATGAAAGACTTCTAAAGTTTTGACTTGTTTCTGTTACATGTCCATTGCTCCCCCTATTTATAGAATATGGGAGGAGAAGTAAAGATATCTTTGAAAAGATTCCTAAACTCGATCAGATCACCTTCGATTTAGCTCAACCGGTTAGTGGGTAATACTCATGGGGTGTTTTTGTTCAATCAAAAGATACCAGGGCACTTGGTCATCTTGTTGGAAAAGAAAATGAATAAGTGTCCATGTGTTCAGGCCAAAATTGTGTCAATGTTGACATGCGTGCAAAAGAATACGAGGTCTGCAAAGGCACAAAATCTCAACAATATGGATATTGCACGTAAAAGAACACAAGATCTGCAAAGGTGTGTGTAGGGCGCAAATATTTAAACAAATGTGGGTGTGCAATTTGCACATGGTCCCCAGTCAAATGCTCCCAGAGCTTGACTCCATAGGTTGAAAAAACTCAAACAAACTCTTCATGTCTTGCCCTCCTTTATTCCAAGCAACATCATGCACAATATTCCCAAGGTCGTGTAAAGCTACACAAGATTGTGCCAGATTTTATTCTTCTAACTCTTAGCTCTTTTTGGTGATGCAATATTGCAAGTGAACTTGGATGCTTCTGCATCAGTGTGGGGGATATGTTGTAATGTGTATATTCTGTCAAACTTAATGCCTGTTTTATGTTAACAATAACACACATGTATTCTAGAAATGTGTATTAGTAATTTTTACCTATGGAACCCTGAGAACACTAAATCTCAATTCATGTTTTAACCGGAAATCAATATTATTAATTTTGACTTGTGGAAGCCTAAATTTTATAAAAATCAATGGATTTTTAGCTGACCTTATGTACATTTTGTGGTAAATTCAACAAAACTTTTCCAAGTTTACATAGATTTAAGAAACCTTTTTCGGAGAATACTGGATGTTTAATAGACATTATGTACATTTTGTGGTAATTCAACAAAATGTTTTGAAGTTCACATAGATTTAAGAAATCTTTCTTGTAGAATATTAATAAAAACTTTGTCCAAGTGTGTTTGCTTCAGCCTGGCAGTGTGAAGTATAGGATTTTCTAGCATACTAATGTGGAAATTTTAGTAAATTAATGCAAGTCTGAATGGGGTTTATGTTAAAATTGTGCTAAATTTAATCAAATTTCGCTAAGATGTTGATTCAGGGAATTTCACTTCCAAAATTGGCTATTGTTGATGAAATATTTACCTTATCCCAGAGCATGTTTTGTTATGCATTGAAAGTTTGATAATGACTGGAAATATTTAAAAAATTGATGTTCTATGTATATTTCATACTGTGGTGGAAAGTAGTTTCTGAAGTGCCCGCTTTGCCTTATCTGCCTTTATTTAATGTTAAAATGTGTAAATTTTAGTAAATCAAGGCAAGTGTTAACCGCACTCATTTAATTTTTGTGGTAAATTTAGCTAAATTTTTCCAAGTTTGTAATCTTAGATTTAGGAATTTCCTGAAACATTTACTTCTAATATAGCTGGTGAATCGTAGACATTTAATTATAATGATTGCAAATATCTAAAATTTTGATGTTGCGTCCATTTAAGTAGTCTCGCCTGCAAAGGAGTTGCTTAAGTTGTCACTTCACCTTATGAATGTGGAGGAAAGATTTAATTGAGTTTATGTAGATTTTGTAGTTAATTTATGTAAATTTTGTTGAGTTTTTGTAGAGCTAGGAAATTTTGCCTTAACAATGGTTAATAAAAAATTCACTTTGTTTAAGAGCACAGTTATTTATGCCCTGGATGTTTGACGATGAATGTAAATATTTAAAATTTTGATCTTCTTTGTAAATTGGGAGTCTACCGTGGAAGTACTTGGTGAAATGTTCACCTAATTTTATTCTGTGGAAGAAGGGCTTTTTTGCTTATGTTCAATTCTAGTAAATTAATTCATGTTGTAACTGATTTTGTGTAAAAATTGTTGTAAATATATGTATATCTTTCCAAGTTTGTGTAGATTTGGTAAATCTGGCCTGGAGAATTGTTAATGAAATGTTTACCTTGTCAGAGAGAACATTTCATTCTGCCATGGAAATTCGATACCCCCTGTAAATATTTTAGATTTTGATCTTCTGGGTAAGTTTTGCAGTCTATTTTAGAGAGTAGTTGCTTAAATATTTGCTAACATTGTTGATTGGGCTCTAAATTGCTTGTTGATAATACACTGGATTTGTTTTTTAAATGTTAACGGTGGGTTCAAATTCAGACTCATTATCTATTGTTAGTGACTCAACATCCTCCGTCCCTGTGTGAAACATGGACCTTTGTCGCAGAATAATCTATGTTCAAGGAAAATGATGTGGAAGTCGACTTTGAGGCAAATTTTGAGAGGGTTTTTGAAAAATGTGTTTTTCCCCATTTTCGTTTGAGAATGAAAAAACAAACAAAAAAAAATCTTCTTCATTTTACGCTGTGTTTGAGATGCCAGAATGTTTTCTTCCTTGGAGGATCGTGGGGATCTCCTTTTCTTTTTCTAGAGGGTAGGGATTATTTATCGACCTCGTTGATTTTTTAGAAAGAGATTTCAATAAAACAAAAAAAAAAAATACAACCAAAATTTTGGAGGTAAACTATAAAAAGATTCCAACTACATGCAGGCTCCACATGCCAAAATCTCTTAAGCATGTGCTGCATACTCTTAAGGCATCTCGTACTCCAGATGCTGCCTCCAATTTTATGTTAAGATGAGATTCTAAATCTAGCTTTACCTAAATTAAGGTAAGATTCTAGTTTGGATGGGAGGATTTCAAGTCATAAAAGCAAATGGGCTTTTCAAACCAAATACCCCAAATTCAAATTCCAGGGAACCTGATAAAATGTTAAAATTAGGTGAAATGCCACATTCAAAACACTAAATGTAGCATACCTAACAGACAAGTATGGGTGAATTTGACATGAGAGATTAGCCGAATTCAATCACGAATTTTATCTCTATTTTTTTAGAGATCGATTTTATACTCGACAAGTTCGAACACAAATTCCTATGCGTACTTTTTACTTTCTTGCAAAAGAATTTTTAGAAGAACATTGCCCACTTTCCAAATTCTTTTCATGGAGTTCACTTTTGGTTTCATACCATACTGAGTTAATTTTACAGACCCTGAGAATTTTGTGGTTTGCTATAATTTTGTACTGTTCAAGAAATCTCAGTAGCTTCATTTTGGTCAGCAGTCTTACTGCATTATGTCCCACAAATTGCAGTTTAAAAAAAAAAACCTTATGGCACTATATCATTTATAAAATTATTCATCTACATAAACCTTTTTATCTTTCTTGCACTTTCTTTTGTCGTTCCGCGCAAACTGTCAAAGAAAATATTTGTTTCGCTGGGATAAATGTAACCATTAAGGTTTGTTTTTATTTTGGTTTTCCACCAAATTTATAAATATTGTGGTGCGGGCTTGCTCACTGTGCAGACGCACATTTTGTGTTAAACAACAATCTTCGTCATGCCTGCACCTTTGACAAATGGTGGGATCTCCATGTTGATTAAGGGGAGTGCAAATGCAGAACCAATAGTCCAACTTCTCAACATTTTTCCCCTTCAATCTGCGTTGAACACAGAGCTCCAACATCGTGTGCATCTCTCTAATGGTGTACACTTTCAAACAACTCTTTTTCCCTAGAAATTTGCAAGCCAGATTTCAAATGCTCAGTTACATGACGGAACCATTGTTCACCTGTGCAAAACACTTTATAGAATGATAAAACATGAATTGTAAGCACCCATTTTCCTTTGTTCCTGTATGCTCCATTTTCGTTTCTTTTATATGCGCTGAATTTTTTGTCCCTTTTTACTTTCATCCTTTGCAGGACTATTCTTGTCTCCGACTTGGAAGTTGTGATACAAACACATCCACAAATTGGTGCTCCCACTCCTCTTCCTACCAATGTCATTCGCGGAAAGCAATCAAACGATGATGCACACCATGGAGTCGTCGGAAGTTTGGTCCCACAAACACCTCCCCAAAAGAAAATTGGCCTGCCTAACAGTTCAAGAATGCCTCTAAAAATAAGTGCACTGAATACAACCATGCATACATGGTCTATTGAAGTTTGTGCCCTTGGGAAAACAACACTAAGGGAGTATGCTAATGCAAATTACTCTGGCTCTTATTTCGGATTTGATTTTGTGGATTGTGAAGGTGGGGAAATACGCATTACATGCTTCAACGAAATTGCAGCAATGTTTTTTGGACAGATTGAGGCTGGAAACTTATACACCATCACGAATGGAAGGATAGGGAATGCAAAACCAGGTTACAACCACCTTAACAACGAATTTGAGATATTCCTACAAGCTTCTTCCACTATCTCTCTGTTGCTTGTCAATAATGCCACAATTCCTTTGCATAACTTTCATTTCACAGGAATCAAAGATATACCTGCAAAATTTGTTGGTTCCTTCATTGACATTATTGGTATTGTTTTTGGCAATGTCTCCTTGCTCCACTATCCGTAGATGAGATAACAGTGAAACTAAACGAAGAAGCTTGCAATTGAAGGACATGTCAGGATTTAGTGTTACTATAAATTTATGGGGCCAACATTTACATGATCTTGCTCAAGAACTTGAGGATTTCCTTTCTATTCCACAACTCCCAGTATTGGCTTTGAAAGCGGCACGTCTTTTGAGTTTCAACGGTGCTTCCATAGACATTGTCTCTAGCACAAAATGGTTTTTTGATCCTCAAATTCCTGAAACTAAAACACTGCACGAGTGGGTTGCCTCTGAAAATTACACTGTTGAAACTCCTTCTATAACGAACAAATTTATGGGTCCTCCTCAAAGATTAAAACATGTGGCAACAATTGCAGAAATACTTCAAATGGGCAATACAGAGAGCAATGAATGGGCTACGCTTAAATCTATAATTGCAGACATCGCAATGGATAACTTCTTCTACATGGCTTGCCCCCTTGCAAACGGTGACAAACAGTGCCGAAAGAAAGTGAAACCAGCAAACAATGGCTCATGGTTTTGTGCAAGTTGTAAGTCTCATGTGTGTCAATGTGATTACAGGTATGCTCTCCGTATAAACTTGCAAGATGACTCTGGAGAGCTACAATCGGTTATTGCATTTGACACAGCTACTGAAGAAATCATGGGTGTCGCAGCGGTGGACCTCTAGCTGTTGTGCATAGATGATAAGGCAACAATGGAAATTGCAAATAAGATAATTGGCCATGAATACAAATTCACTCTATCCGTGAAAAAAGAAGCTTTTCGTGGAAATACACAGCTGAAATGTGTCATACTTGATTCCCTTAAATTGGATGAATCGAAAGTCATTGATTGACTTGGCCTCTCCTGGGCACCATAACACTTTCCTATATTTTAGTTTCTTCAATTTTTGCTCATATCTCCCCTGTAATATGGTTTTGCCCGTAGATACATTTGTAATATGCATGTTATAATGGACTATAACTCTCCAAGTTTTCCATTTAATGGTTGTTACTACTGGTTTGCATGCGCATCTATATCGCAAAGAAACCTTTTTTGTAATTGAAAAAAATGTATGGTCCAATGTCTATATATATATAGTTTTTGCTAACATTATGGAACGCTTTATTCATTTCTTTACTTTTTGTCTATATTTCGCATGATTTTTTTAATTCTTTCTAGCTTGTTCCTTCTTAGCACCTATGTAAAAAAAAATGAAGTCATATCTATATGTTTTTTCCTAATCAAAATCTCCATACACACCCTTCTAATTCTTCCTTTGCTTCCTTAAAAATATATACAACAACAAATTGTTTTGCCTTTGTTTTATTGCCTTTAGCTACCAAAATATAAAACATTTACAGCGAGCCAGGCATTTACAAATGGTTTTTACATTCATTTCCCCTTACACAAATACAAAATGTAGCACTCTTTTAATCTTCTCTTATGCCACCTTTATTTTGTGGTTTTCGTAGACTGTTTTATGCATAATGCCTACCCCGGAGCAAAGACAAAGAAGGAGAGATATTTATGCCTTGCACAAAGAAGAAATCAATGCTTCCCGACGTGAACGCTATCGCCAACTCCAGAAAATGCCTTCAAGTTCTACCCCCTTCCAAACTAGTCGCCACCCCCCTTTCATGACTTCCCCTCCACAGTGCACAATTCTCCTTTTCCTCTTTGCATTAACCGCACCGCTTGTGTCGAACCTTGTCTTCATCATGCGCGCAACATCGAACTACAACCCTCTCCATCGCTACACTGTCCTCCATTTTCGGATTCTTCTGACCATGCGTCCCCTTCCACCCAAACTCTTCGCGGTAATCACACCCAGGATTCCACCTTCCCTGTGCCGCTCCATAGAACAAACACTTAAGTGCCTTCTTGGGCGGATGCCCAATGCAGATTCCGCCGAAGACTAGATCTTTTGTCACAAATCCACACCTGCTCCATTTGTCTTGAGAACTACCCAGGCATACATACTACTTTCCATGAAGGCAAACATGCATGCATTAGATGTAAGTCCGAAAGAAATGGACACCGCTTCTCCTCTTGGAACAATATGGATCCTGGCATTCAACCTGCCATTCTCAAATATTTAACCCAGGTTGAAGAAATGTTGATTGCTTGCATTAATCTTGTTTTGCAAGTCACACAAATGCGCGGGGGACAATATAAATATTTAGGTCACACAATAAGTTTCCCACAAAAGATTTCTTCCATTTCCAAATACCTTCCTCATCGGCTAGGAGATTTGGATCTCTTGTTGATTCAAAAAAATGGAAGTCAACAAACAAAATATGACTTCTATGTTAGCAGGTCCCGTGTTTGGAAAGCGCTTCAATATAAAATTATCCATGACCCCTACTATAAGGATGTTCTTATTGACACTGAAGCTCTTTCTTCTCTCCCATCGAAACCAAAAAACATATCCTCCTCCCTTAACTCTATTCCTATAGACCTTCCAGCCTCTCAATTCTCTGAAGCACAGGATAATGACAACCCTCCTTCCAACCCCTACGAGTATCCTGAGGAGTCATCCTCTTTTGTTCCTTCACACCCAAACATTGGCACCGAAGAGGAGTTGATCGAACAGTACCTGCTTTCAAATGGTTGGGCTGCACCTTGCACCCTGGCTTGGCCTGAAGTCAGAAATTCGCCAATAAATGAATACACCAATGAGGGATTTTTCTTAATGGCTTTTCCAACTTTGTTTCCAACTGGTGCAACATTGTTTAAACAACCTCGCATGAAGGATGTTCAAATGCATGAATATGCCCTCCACCTTATGCGCTACCATGATGATCGTTTCGGATCACATCCTAGGTTCCGGTATTTTTTACTTAACCTTATTATGAGACATAGGAGCCAATCTACAGCTGCAGTTTTCATGAGGTTAAACCTTGAACATGGTGTCCCCCCTACTATAGGCCAACTGCGGCAACGTCTACATGATTTCCCTGATGATTACCTTCCACAGAGTTTAATGAGATTCGGAACCAACCTGCGAGGGACACGAACATTTTGGTCAAAGAGCAGAGGGGAGGTCTCGGACATGATTGAGCAATTAGGGGCACCTACACTCTTCTTCACTCTTAGTGCAGTAGACACAAAATGGCCAGACCTGCATAGCACCATGCCAGGTTTTTCTCCTGCTGAGGCCCGTGCTGCACAACAATGGAGGACCCAAAACATTGTTATCCACCCGCATCGTGTTGCTGCTTACTTACATCAGAGATTCAAAATATTCCGTGAAGAAGTGTTGGAAAAACATCTTCAAGCCAAGAACTACTGGTACAGGTAAATTTCTTCATTGATCTCTACTTTTTTTGTTGCTTAAATACATAATGTTTAACATTCCTTTACGATAGGTATGAATGGCAACATAGAGGTTCCACACATGCTCATGGTTTCTTGTGGCTTGGAGATGCTCTCGACGTTGATCGCATCGACTGGTCAAATAATGAATCTGTGGACAAAGCAAGACAATTCTTTGATACCTATATATCTACATGGAATATGCGCCCTCCTTCCATCCACTCAGAATTTGTTCACAGGAATATCCAGGATGACCCTTGCCTTTTAGTTTCATCCCAGATCCTTGTGATTTCGTCGCTATAGGATTTACAGGAGTTGATAAATCGAGTCCAATGCCACACAAAGTGTTCCAAAAATACTTTCCTCCAAAAAAAAAATAGCCGCCTCCAATGTCGATACAATGCACCTTGGGAGAAAATACCCACTTCTCTTTTGTTTGTTGATGAGACTGCTACTGTTAAATACCTCCCTTCAAGGAATGATGATAGATTGAACACACACAATCCAACAATGTTATCCATATGGAGAGCCAATATCGATTGTCAACCTGTGCTATCTCGCCATGCTGTCCTCAAATACATTGCTAAGTATGCTTCCAAAGAAGAGAAAAGGTCAGAAACATACCACCAAATGCTTTCTAGATTATCGTCAAATTTAGATCCTGATCAACTAGCACATTTAGCCATAAAGAAAATGTTAACTGAGAGTGTGGTTGAACATGACATTAGCGTAGAAGAAACATGCCACATGCTCCTCAAATTGCCACTTGTAATGTGCAGTTGCACTTTTGTATCGCTCAATGTAGGCAGAAAAATCTTAAGAAAATTGGTTGAATCAAAATGTGAGGATGCAGAAACATCCCTCCTTTTAGATGCATACAAGGTCTGACCTTCAAACATGGAAAGCCTTCCACTCATTGAAGTTGCACGTGATTGGAGTTACAACAAACACTGCAAACACAATAGATGGAAGAGTCGTCCCGTACCGGCTGTTGTTCGAGTGTTCCCTAAGTTTCAATGCATTCCATCTAAGGATTCCCCCTCTTTTGAAAATTTCTGTTGGTCAGAACTCCTTCTATACAAACCTTTCTGCAACATTTCTATTGATATTGGTTTGACACCTCAAGAAACCATTTCTAGATGGAGCTTGTTCAAATACAATTATCAACCCTGGCATATTAGACGGCATGAGTCAAATCCATCACCCACCTCCAACAGTGACATCGACTTAAACGGCGAGCCCCCCCTACATGTTAAGCAGCTCCATGATTGGCAAGTTTTAGCTCGATGCCGCCCAGGGAACGCTTCATTCCTTGACAGCTTGCAATTGTTGGGCCTTCGTGAATTTGATACCCTTCACAATTGGAGTGCGCACTGAGTTCCTATTGCTCTACAATCTCTTGGTGCCACTTTTATCGAAGACAAAAAGGTAGAGTATATTTCTTCTTCCCTCATGGACAGATTGCACCCTCCAGCTTTAGGTTTATCTCCAGAACAACAACAAGCTTTCAACATAGTTACTCAACACTTTGCTCAAAAAACCAACCTACCTCCACTAAGGCTTATTATACAAGGGACTTCTGGTACGGGAAAATCATTCCTCATTAGCATTTTAAAGTATTCATTTGCTTCTTCATCCAATGAAGGCCTTTCATCTCTCCTTCTGCTTGCCCCAACAGGGGTTGCTGCTTTCAACATTTCAGGTTCAAAAATACATGCAAGCCTCTGAATTCCCATTAAAGAACTCAAACCCTTAGAGGGCCAAGCTTTATCATCTCTTCAAGACTCCCTCAAACACATCAAGTACATTCTAATTGATGAGATGAGTTTCATCAGGCCAAAGTTGCTTTCCAGAATCGACTACCGTCTTAGGGAGGCTTTCCCGCACTTCAAGAATTCTACATTTGGAGTGAGATATATGATCCTTATTGGAGACCTTGGTTAGCTGCCTCTAGTTATGGACATTCCTCTTTATTCCAGCAAGTCTTACGGAGCTAGCCTTTGGCAAGAATTCAACATATCTATCTGCCTTCATTCAATTTTCCAACAAAAAGGCTCAGATCCAGCACAGACATCATTCCGTAACTTGTTGCTTAACATTTGTAATGCAATGCCTCTGGTGCAGGATTGGGAAACTCTTATGTCAAGATCCGTTTCCTCCCTTTCTGAACAAGAAAATATTGATTTTAAAGATGTGCCTCATCTTTTCACTCAAAATAACCTTGTGGACTCACACAACCTTGTTATGTTGAAATCCCTTAACTCTCCTATTGCCAGGTTAATTGCCGAACATACCAGATGCTCGGCATCAGACGACATCGAATATGATCAATTGAACCCCAAGGTTCTTCTCTACATCAACCAGAAAGTAATGCTTTCTGCAAACTTATGGGCTGACAAAGGTCTTGTCAACGGTGCTACTGGTTCTATCATTGACATAGTCTATGGGGCTTCCTCCGGACCTCCTGCTCTGCCTCTTTTTGTCGTCATCAAGTTTGATCGTTACACAGGACCTCCCTGGGATTCGAACAACCCCTTCCATGTTCCTATTCCTCCGATTTCTAGAGGGGGTCGCAGGCAACTACCGCTCAAAATGGCATGGGATTTTTCTATCCACAAGTCTCAAGGACTTACATTGGCACGTGCTACAATTGACATTGGCAGAACTGAGAGACAAGGCCTGACGTTCACCGTTGTATCAAGAGTTTTGTCTCTTTCTTCACTCCATATTTCTCTAGCATTCTCTTTCTCCTAGTACTCTCGCATGTCCTCCACCCCACTTCTGCAATCCAGGCTCATAGAAGAATCTCACCTTCGCTCCCTTCCATTGTCTCTCCCACCCCTCCCCCAACACTCGCCTTAATTCCTTCTCCTCTTCTAGCTTTCTCGTGCTCTGATTTCCATTGCTGCAACAAGTTCTTTATAACATCATCACATGTACATAGCAAACACATTTTGTATCCTTTTCACTTATTTGCGAGTGTTATATATATGTCCAACTACTTTCAGCACTCTATTAGAAGTTCGTTGCCTATCTTAAGTCTTCCAAAAAAAAAAGGACACTTCGCTACTAATGAATCTATTATAGCAAAACCTTTTGAATTAACTCCCTGTTATTCTTTTCTATTTAGCATTCACAAACATAACTCTCCTCAATTTTTCTTTGTGTTTCAATACCTTCTACGTCTTCCCCTTTTCCTCTTTCGGCATTTTCATCGCACCCATCATGTGCGATTGCTAGTATTATTTAATTATGGGAAATTCCATTCACCAATGTAAGGGCATTCCTCATAGTTTTCTTTTACAATTAAGGTGAATACGAAAGGGTTGTAGTCAAGATTGTCATTTATATGGTCATACTATTCACACTATTAATTATGTTAATATGCATATCCAATTGTAAATACTCATTATTATAATAGCAAGGGTGTTGGAGGATCGAGTATGATAAAGTGATTTATAAATAAAAATGCCCAACTTTACATTTATTATTCCAATGATTTTATAGAATGTTATCATTCTTGTTTGGATAAGGCACTCAAAAATTAAAGCATGTGATACATAAAAAAATATGTTCCTCGAGCTTGATACATATCATTGTTACAGAGATAAATATATTTAATACAAATATAGTAATTAAGTTACAAATTCTAAAGAAATACTTGGATACAATAAAGGTTATGAAGGTTATGATGTTCCTAAGATAATATTGATGGATTAGATATACTTATCCATAATGTAAAATAAATATAATTTAAATGAATGTGTGTTTAATATATTTCAGATTTATCATCATTCCTTCTTATCATAGTCTAGGGTATTCTTGTGTTATGTTTGTTGTTGTGTGGGTATACAGAGTAAAAATAGGGGTAGTATGGGTAGGATTAGTTGTTTTAAATAGATTTTTTGGTGGGAGGGGAGATAGGATGAACTTGACTCACTATATCCTTGAGAGCTTATGCAAAATAGAAAAGATTCAATCAACAAAAATGCCACAAAAAGTTAAATTGTTTCCTCAACTAGAATATGTGCATCAATGGAGACCTAGATCAACACTCTTTCACATGACCTGTGGTATTCTGTCATGAAGGCTCGAGTCATAGGACCCAATAAAACACCAAGATTTAAACCAAGTCATGCTTCAGGTACACCTAGAGGCTTACAGAGAATATCTATCAAAAAAATGAAAGAAAAGAGATTTTAATCCATCTATCCCACTCACAGATGAAGGCTCTTCTGAGAAGACGAAATTGTAGATTCAACTAAACTATCAAAATGACTAAAATCATGTGTGATTGGACCATATTTTGGTACAAGATTACAATAGAAATAAGAAAAACTACCCGTATGCATTCTGAAATGAAACAAATACACTTTACTCAAGATTGACACATAATAGCTCAAAGTTTGATCAAATTTATCAGCAAGGGAAAGTTTCTAGAACAATATTAAAGCTTTTTAATGGATTGTACACTTGTAACCACCTTGACCTAATCAAATTTGACACAAAGAGAGATATACAAGCTTCTCTAGATGACTTCTCAAAATTTGATGGGCTATGTCAAGCCTTTTCTGCAGGAGAAAATAAGTCCTGATATTTCCAAAAAATTGCAACCATTTACACTATGAATTCGTGCCATTTATATCATTTTCAATAGAGCTCGTTCCTCCAAAAATACAAAAAAATTAAATGCACCAGTGCTCTCCATGATTCTTTCATGATTCATACAATCAAATTTGTAAAAAGTCTCCAGGTGCTTAGAGAAGAAAAATAGAAAACTCTTTGATTTCGGGATTCCCGCAGTCAGACTCCTTTCTAATGGCGAAAGACACGCCTCCATCCATTCGCTAACCACTTCCACCTCAAAATCATCTAAAATATGGCCCACTACTGCTATTTGGCGTGTAGGAGATAGCAAGAAATCATGAAGTATCACACTCCCAAGAGTTTTACACAAAAATGAGAGTTAAATCTACTTTAGATGCTCGAGCAGCTGTCGATCTCTGATTTTGAATCTCTCCCATCCAAACTCTAGAAGATGCAAAATTAGGCTCGCTGGCTTCCTTTGACCTTTTATGACCAAGTTGGATAAAAAGGAAATAAATTCACCTTTTTGACTCGCACCTCCGCTTCCGAAGATGGGCCTGACACGAGTCCTGATGGAGGGCCCAAAATAAACATTTAGACATTCTTCCAGTAGCTGTTGATCTGGAAAAATGAAAATTTTCCAAGTGTTTCCCGTAGCTCCACCCTTGAGAAATACTTTTGACACCTGTCCCAATGTGGGTCTCAGCAGAAATATGCTTCCCCTTTGACCTTTTCTAACCCTTTTTTCTTGAAATGGAAAAAAATTCACCTTTTTCCTCCGCAGGTCCTCTACTTCCACCGTAAAAATGGGAAAGACACATTGTCTTGAGGTCTGGCCCCATCAAGAAACATTACGAAAAATTCTCACCATTTGACTCTCTTTATGGAGCAAAGAGGAAACAAGTTTCCATTACCTCTAATGGTCCGCCACAGCTCCACCCCCTCTGCTTTTCGAGTCTCTAATGTGTCATCCATGGCAGAACCATGAGGCGGTTCCAAAAATTTGATCCCTTGGATGAGCTCGGGCTCGTCACGTGTCCTACTCAAAGGGAAAATTTGTTTGAAGGCTTGAAGCTCAGTGGAAGACACCACTTGTCATGCTCCGAGGCAATCTCCTTTTAGCGGTTGACAAGTCTAAGTACAATGAACAGTGAGCGGGGGCCTCCACATGTCAGCCATGGGGCTTCTTTACAATGAAACTCAAGGGATAGTCCCCGAACATGTGTAGTTCCTCCACGTGTCTAACCTTGGTGCAACTTCAAGATGGCAACCTAAAGTAGAGACCCTGAATGAGTTTTAAGCTTCCTCACGATGTCCTATTCTACCAAACTCCCCACCAACTTATGAAAATTCTAAGTATGGGAAAGTAACGGAAGCCTCCACATGTCCTCCCAGTGCTACTTCAAAGCCAAACCAAGAAGATGATTCTCAAATGAGCATCGTTCCTCCACGTGGACACATTTTGAAAATGAGGCTTTTCATGGAATCGCCACAGTATTAAGTCCTGATCGGCATCCAACCAAGAGGTGTCACATATGTCCCTATCGATTGAATGATGCAAATTTGACTCGAGGAGAAACACCCGTTAAACTCGAAAAACACAGAGAAACATCCATTCGAGCCAAAAAAACGAGGTTTTCTTCGAGGATGGAGAATTTAGACTGTTGCAAGGCTCAAACACGATCCTTAGGGACACATCAACTCATTTCTCCTCGAGTATTTAGGGAAAAAATGAAAGGCGGACAAAAATCCTGACTGTGGAAAATGGAGGAAAGGGGAAAACATGAGTTTCGAAGCGACAGAGCGTGGGAGACCTAAAATACAGAGCTTTTTCAAAGGAACAAAGGAACAATGAGATAAATACAGACCCACACATGTTATCCTCGACCTCATGAGTAGACTAAAAATGGAAATAAGACCGACCAAGCACCATACGGGGAAGGAGAAAATGATAGAGGCCGTGAATGAATAATTTTTCAAAGGCACAGATGGGGTGAGACCATTTTGAGCACCAACATTGGCTCTGACTCGGGGATGGGCACTCCCTACAAGTACCACAAGAAAAATAGTAGACCAAGTGCCAAAATATCCATTGGGTGACAAAGTTAGCTTTGTAGGGTAGAGCAACAGAGCCATCTTCAAAAACAAATAGAGAAACCAGCAAAAATAGGTCATCTGAGGACCAGAACATGAGCAAAAAACACAAAAAATAGGAGACGTAAACAAAAAACTATACATCGTAAAAGAGGTGTTTACCTTGATTCAGAGGAATCAATCCAAGAAATTCTTCAGATGCCTACCATTAAGAAGCAGCTCTAGCAATTCACCATCTAAATCCTTCAAGAATAAGGCGTGTTCACCAATTCTGATGTCAATGGAGTAAGGGCCCATCCATAATGAGTCAAACTTTCCATGCTTGCCCTTATCCTCATGCCTGTTATCCCATAGTAGCACAAGATCTCCAATATTGAAGGCTCTAGGAGTGACCTTCTTGTCAAATAGTCTCTTTATCTTTTCTCTAAACTTTATATGCCTCTGGTGAGATGCCCTCCTCTCTTCATCAAGCTCAACAATCTGGTTGATGTGGGCATCATGAGGACTCACTTCTTGATCTTCCAGTTGTTGAATGAACTGATATGAAGATAATTGCATATGCAGGGGCAGCAGGGCCTGAGTCCCATATACCAACTCAAATGGACTCTTTCCAGTGGCTCTTTTGACAGTGATCCTATCAGCCCAGATAGCAAACTTCAGCTGTTCACCCCATTTTCTCTTGTTCAACTCCAAGGTTCTTCTGATAATATTTAGAAAATTCTTATTGCTAGACTCAGCTTGTCCATTTCCTTGGGGATTATAATTAGAGGCATATGTCAAATTGATCCCATATCCTTTACACATTGCCACCAGAGGTCTAGCCCTGAAACTCATGGCATTATCAGCTATGATTTTGACTGGTACTCCAAACCTGTAAATAATATTGTTTAGCACAAAATCCATGACAACTTGGTGTGTATCCTTCTTGGTGGGGATTGCTTCCACCCACTTGGTAAAGTAATCAGTGGCTATAATAATCCACTTATGGCCAACACTTGAAGGGTCTGAAATCTCACCAATGAAGTCCATTCCCCATTGCTTAAATGGGGCTTCAATTGATACAGACTATAAAGGTAGGGAGCCTGAAGCCTTCATCCTTCTAGAGAAATGCTAGCAACTCTCACATCTTCTGACCAACATGGTTGCATCCTTGAAAAGAGTTGGCCACCAATAACCAGCCCTTAGGATCTTATGTGTTGTGACTCTTGCAGCAAAATTTCCCCCACAAACTCCTCCATGGAGATCAATAATTATTTTGGGGGCTTCATCTTCAGTGATGCATCTTAAGAGGACTCCCTCTGGGTTCTTCCATGCCAACCCAAAATTAGTAATGACATATTTTTGGAAGCCAACTTAAGAGATATTTTTTTGTTCTTATTCAAATGCTCAGGGTAGTTCAAGTGTCTAAGATAGAACATCACATCCTTGTACCACTCAGAACTCATCAATCTTTCAAAAACATTTTCCCTTTCTTCCTCAATCTCATTTACCTCAATGGTCTACAAGTTGCTCTCATCCATGAGCTTAGCTAACCCCAAACCTCTCACCAACTTCATGGTTTGGATGTCCATATCATACTCTTGCAATTTTTTCACCCATCTACATCTTTTACTTGAGACTTCCATCTCTAACAGGATGTCTTTTACCATGGTATGGGGAACATAAGCAACAACTTTTGAACTTAAAATATAAGGCCTAAAAACCTTTGTTGCTTTGACCAAGGAAAATGCCTACTTTTCCATGATGGTGTATTTTAATTCTATCCCTTACAAATACCTTACTGAAAAAGGAAATTGGCCTCTCAGCCCCATTCATTATCCTTCTGTAACATGAAAGAAGCAATAGTGTTTTCTGAAGCAAACGAAAACAGCTGGAAAGGTTTTTTTTAATTTGGGGCTGCCAAAACAGGGGCATGCTTCAATGCCTCTTTGATTCCATTGAAAGCTTGGATGGCAGCCTCTTCCCATTTGATGATCTAATCCTTCTTTAACATGGAAGTGATTGGGATAGTCAACTCAGTAAAAGTTTGATATAAACCTTCTAATGAAGTTTATCTTCCCAAAGAAGGACTGAATTCCATTTTTGGTTCTTGGAATAGGGACCTTGTTGATGGCCTCCACTCTTTCTAGATCAATCATCACTCCTTCCTATGACACAATGTGACCAAGAAATTTTCCTTCTACACTCCAAAATGGCATTTCTTTGGATTGAGTGAGATGCCATATTCCCTACATCTGATCAGCATCTTCTCTAAGTGCAGTAAATGGTCACTTCTCCTTATTGAAAATACCGTTACATCATCTTAGTAAACAACAATAAAATCATTGATGTAACCAGAAAAAGAAAAATTCATTGCTCTCTGAAAAGGGGGTCCAGCATGCATCAAACCAAAGGTCATCCTAACATATACATATGTTCCCCATGGAGTAGTGAAGGTTTTCTTGATCCTTTTTAATTCTTTCACCATGACTTGATTATAACCAGAGAAGCCATCTAAAGTAGAAAGCAACTCATAACCAGTTACCAACTGCAACATGTGCTTCATGTTAGGTAAAGGATAGTTATGTCTTTTAATGGAGGCCTTGTTTAGATTCTTGAAGTCCACACATAACCTTGATGTCACCATTCTTCTTTCTTACTAGCACTAGGTTGGCAACCCAAGAAGAATACCTTGTGGGCTGGATAATTCCTCCATCCCTTAGCTTCTTCAGCTCCTCTTGCATTTTGAGAGATAACAGAGGATTAATTGGCCTTTACTTCTACCTGAAGGGTTTTACACTGGGCTCTAAGCGAATATCATTATGGAACAGGTCTTCTCTGTATGCTTTGAGCTCAGAATAGATCCAAGCCATGCAATCTTGGTATTTCTTTAACAACTAGATGTATGACTACTTTTCATCTTTGCTGAGACTGTTGCCCAACCAAATATTCCTTGGTTTCTACTTCGTGCCAAGTTCATGCTCCTTAACATCCCTCAAGGCTTCCATATTCCTATTAATAATGTAGTCATCATTATCAAAATTTGATTCAAGAGCAACCAGACCCTCTAGGAATGGTGTTGGTCTTTAGTTGGATGATGCCTTTTCCAAATAAGGTTTCCTTCCCCTTTATTGTGTATACCATTGGCTCCCAATCAATGTTTTGATCAGAAAACTCTCCATCATTTTGCAGGAACCTCCTGACCTGAGCCTCATCATCAAAAACCTGCCAATGTTTTATATTTTCAGGGAAAAAGAATCTTATTAGTACCTCCACCTCATATTCACATATAAGGGGATGTTTGTAGAAATTACCAAACCAAGACACCAACACTGCAAGCTTGTCTGCTAAAGTCATTAAACATCCTGTCATGATGCAACAATGTTTAAGGAGTCAAACATCTCAATGAAGTCCCAAATTGCATGCCTGTACTATTTCATTTGTTGATTCTTTGTGGCATATAATTTTTTGACTTACTTGACATCCAACTCTAAATCTCATTTGACAATGATTTCCTTGACACCATACTTCCAAGAAATTATTAAACGTAACAACAATGCCTCATACTCAACAATGTTGTTAGTACAGTCAAAGTTAAGCTTAAAGGAAAAAACAAACCTTTACAAGGTTTGGAGAAATTAGGACAACACCGGCACCATTTTCAAATTTGGAGCAAGATACATGAAACAATAAAATCCAAGGAGAACCTACCTGATCAAGAAACTTAGACTCCTCGATCTTGTACTCTTTTCCCTTAGAAAATCCCACAAAATTGTCTGCATCAACATTTGTATACAATACTTCATAGGATGAACTGTTGGGATCCTCAATGAGGTGAAAAATATTATTTTCCCCATATAACCTAAAAAGGCTTCCTTCAACTGGGATGGTAACATAAGACATGTCCATTTGGACACTACCACTAACACTTGCAGCCCATTTTCTTGACAACAACATACCCCACTTGGTTGGGCAATCAACTATGACAACATCAAGTTTTAAATTTTTACCTCGATAGGCTGCAAGCTACATCGCCAAACCCTTCACACATCCCACTACTAGAACCTCTCTAGATTCCATGGAAGTGCACTTCCCATATGATTTTGTTACCTTAATATTCAGCTCATTCATGACCTCCAAAGGCATGACATTGCACGATGCCCCTGAGTCAAACATGAAGTTATGGAGCAACCTATCCTTGATGATCAAAGTAGTGAATAATGGATCCACATTCATATGAGATTCTACCAAAGATGTCCCCAAATAAACCTCAAGTGGTTCAGCTAGCTCTTCTGATGTTGATGGTGTCTCAGACTCTTCAATGGCTAGAGGATTCTCCATAATGTTCACATTTCTTCCTAGGGTTGTCTTCTCTTCACTCAATCCCAAGTATTCAAATGCTCTCCTCTTGTGCTTAGGAATCCTAAGCAACTCCACAATTGGAACAGAGACTTTGATTTGACTCAAAACTTGGACAATGTCATAGTGGACATTCTAGGGAAAGAAAATATTGGAAGAAAGGATAACACACTTAATAGGTGGTACATGACTCTTGATAGCCTGAGCATGAGGAGGGGTGTGATTTTTTCTTGGAAATGTAAGGCTATTGGCAGAGGGATCTTTCCTAGGAGCCTCTTTAGGAATGTTAGAAAGTAAGGGAGCATTTGGCTTGGCCTAAGGCCCTTCCCCTTTGATATCCTTACTTCTTGTGTTATATTCCTTCTCTTGAGCCACAACATCATTCATTAATAATTTCCTATCCTCCTCATATGGGATTCCTCCATCATACTTTTTTACCATTAAATCCCTTAAATATTCAAATTCATTATTTGGAAATTCAAAATCTTTTACATTATCTATTTCTATAGTATGAGAGGGAGGGAGAATATGTACTCTATGAATGCAGTCCCCAAAAGTGGCAGCAGTTCTAGCACTTATCACTGTAGTTGAGGTTACCCTTTGTTGTGAGCTAGTGGAACATGCCATCATGCAAACATCATCATCACTCTTATCATCAGATCCATTTTATTCTTGCTGATATTCTTCACAAGGAGCATGGGGCATGAAACATCTATCACACCAATCAATGACTTGTGTCTCTTACACACCAGCAACTATCATAGCCAAAGGATCAGGTACCATTATACTTTCTCTTCTTTGAGGCTTCCTATTCCCAAATCAAATAGCTCCTTTTCCTATGTCATCGACTCTTTGATGATTTGTAAATCTGTCTTCACCATGTTGCTTGTGTTGTCCTTGTGAACTTTGTCCAACTCATTTCTTAGGTCGGGATAATTTTTAAGAGATCCCCTTGATAGCTCCTGCCAAATTTTTCACAACCTCTTCCAAATCAGTAGCCTTGCTTGTTTAAGGTTTTTCTGGGTTAACCAGCTTCACACCATCCCTCTTCGGAGGTTTTTAAATTGCCTTGATATTGTTCTCTATATTGTGGGGCCATAGTGAATGCTTGCCTTAAGTTGGTAGTGTTCTTGCCCCTCAAGTAGTAAGCAACCTTTTTATCAAATGCATTAGTATATTTGATCAAACATGACTCATCACATGGCCTTATCCTAACAAGAAATCTCCTCAAGGTCTTATTGAACCTTGTTTTGAAATAATGTACTGAATCATTGGGATTCTTCTTAATGTTTTCAAATTCTGATAGAAGAATCCTAGGGTCATTCCATCACCATATTACAATCTGAATGCATTGCTCATCTCATCCCAAATAGTCAATATAATTATCTGGTAATGCTTTATACCAGTCCCTAGCATCCTCCTCTAGAGTGTAAACAGATAGCTTGATGTATACAATCTTCATGCTAAATCTCAAAATCTTCCATCATATTAAGGAAGAGCTTTAGAAGCTGGTCACCAGTAATGGAAATGTTTCCCTGGAACTTTGGAAGTCTGTTCCTCACATCTTGAGGCACTGCATTTAAATAACCAAGCCATTCCCAAAAAATTTATAGGTCCAAAGGTGTTTACAACAAAATGGATGTCTGGGTTGAGCCATATTGATTCGATGAAGGAGATCCTTGGAGGGGTGAAAAATTGATGAGCGGTAGAGGGTCCTTAGAACATCAAGAGTGTAGTTATCAAAATGGAGGTCCCCCAAAGGCCTTGCATCTTGGAAATCTCTATCTACTTCAGAAAATAAAGGCACAGAATGTGAAGCAAATCTTTCAATAATCCAATGAAGGCTCTTCTCCAGCTGGAGAATTCAGTACCACTAAGAGGCTACCGGATTCAGAGTCACTTGAATGGTAGTATTCAATGATAGGCTATTCAATTTCATTAATGGAGATCCCTCCTCTTGTCTGCTGGTCTGCAACAGCTCTCCTGGATTTTCTTCCTTCTGATTTTGCTTTTCCTAACTAAGGAAACAATGTCCTAGTAGGATCCCTGGAAAATAAAGATCTACTTCCTTCCAGATTTGGAAATATTAGTAACAAATATTACTTGACAAAGGTTTAAGACACTGATCCTTATCAGAATCATAATAAATCAGGGAGTCGCCCCTAAAGACTTTCACCTTATTTGTGCAAATGCACTAAAATTGTTGTGTCAAGTGTCTATTCAGAACTAGAAACTAGAAATGAAAGACATCCGACCTTTCTTTACCAAAATTTATCAATAAATACCATTGTAAAACTTATGGAAAGCTAGAGAAGTTACATACAAAAATTGTGACTTTGAAAATGTCTTACAAACTTGAACACGGGATTATTTTTTTTTAAAATGGATTTCTAGCAATTTAGAGCATACAAGAAATGTTTTACCAGGGTTCTTGATCTATGAGCTGTATCACAATGTCCCTAGAAATAGTGCCACTAAGTGTTGTTTTTGTTGATGAGCTAAATAGATGTGAATGGACTACAAATCAATAACTCAATGAAACTCTAGATTAACAACTCTCAGACAACGACGCCAGTAGATTTGGTGCCTTTGAAGGGTCAAATAGATATGGATTCAAATATGTATGCACATGAATTAAATTGAAATAAGTTCCTGGAAACATAAATCAGATCCACGAAAATGGCGCCAGTAGTGCTGGTATCCAAATTTTTTATCCTTTTGAAGCCAAGCAACAATACCAGATTCTACAAGGATCTTAGAGGCAGAGAGATCATAAATGTATCTCATGTTTGTATAGTCGGGGAGAAATCTATTTATCCCTTTGTTACTTGGACTTCGTGGAGACATGGATAGAACCTCGAAAAGGATATGATCTTATCCTAACTATTTTAGGTTGTTCCTTTCAACAAAGGTAAGAGAACCTATTGTGTAACCTCTATCATTTGAAAGGAGATAAAGGTACCTTTATTTTGCATAAATTTTTCTAAAGAAGACCTTGGGGAAAATATGATCAACACACCAAATATAACTCTCATGAGTTGTCACTTCTAGATCATGGAGATGTCTTCACAACAAGGCAAAAGGTTACCAAAGACATTTGAGACCCTAATCTGTTCTGCATACTTTAGTAAAACGATGTTAGTCTTGGGTGGGTATACAGAGCAAAAAAACATGGGTAGTATGGGTATGATTAGTTGTTTTAAATACATTTTTTTGTGGGATGGGAGATAGGATGAGCTTGACTCACCATATCCTTGAGAGCTTATGCAAAATGGAAAGATTCAATCAACAAAATTCCACAAAAAGTTAAACTATTTCCTCAACTAGAGTACGAGATTTAATGGAGGCCTAGATTAGCACTCTTTCACATGACCTATGGGATTCTGTCATGAAGGGTCGAGTCAGAGGACCCAATAAAGCACCAAGATTTAAACGAAGTCGCGCCTGAGGTACACCTAGAGGCTTACAGAGAATCTCTATAAACAAAATGAAAGAAAAGTGATTTTGAATTGTTTAATCCCCATTCCCAGATGAAGGATCTTTTGATAAATGAAATTTAAAATGCCACTAAACTATCACAAGGATTGAGACCTATGTGAATTTACTATATTTTGGTACAAGATTGTAATATAAACAAGAAAAACTACCCGTATGCATTCCGAAATGAAACAAATACACTTTACCTCAAGATTGACACAAAATAGCTCAAAGTTTGATCAAATTTATCAGAAAGGGAAAGTTTTTAGAAGAATCTCAAATTTTGTTAGTGGTTGTACACTTGCAACCACCTTGACATGGTCAAATCTGACACAAATATAGATATACAGGCTTCTTTAGATGGCTTCTCAAAATGGATGGGCTCTGTCAAGCCTTCTCTGCTGGAGAAAATCAGTCCTGATCTTTCCAAAAACTCCCAACCATTTACGCGTGCTGAATTTTTGCCCATTTATAGCATTTCTAGCAATAGATCCCCTTCCTCTAAAAAGACAAAAAATTTAAATGCACCAGTTCTCACCATGATTCTTTCATGTGATTCACTAGAATGAGATCTGCAAAAGTATCCAGGTGCTCGAAGGAAAATATCTTCGATTTCTTCCTGCATTCAACTCATTTCTTGGGAAAAACACCACCACCATCCATTCATCAACCAATTCCACCCCAAATCAATCAAATCTTAGCCCCTTGCGTGCTTAGGAGAAGAAACATACGGAAAACCAGATCACGCCTGAGAGTCAGAACATTTTAATGGTGAAAGACGTCTCCATATCTCCCCTACCAAACTCAGATATCAAAATTAACTCACTCCTCTATTTGGTGTGTATAAAATATCAAGAAATCATAAAGAATCGTACTCCCAGGAATTTTATAAAAAAATAGGGGGAAAATAAGATTTAGACGCTCAGTAGCCGTTGATCTTTGATTTTGAATGTGGGCCATCCACGTGGAAGATGTGCAAAAACAGGATCGAGGGGCTTCTTTTGACCTTTTTTGACCCTTTCGGAAAAATATAAAAAAATTCACCTTTTTGCCTCGCACCTCCACTTCTGAAAATGGGTGTGACCCGTGTCCTGAGGTGGGCCTCAAAATAAATGATGGAGAAATTCTACCATTTGACTCTCTTTTGTAAAAAAGGATAATTTTTCAAGTTTTCCCTGCAGCGCCGTCCTTCTGAAATACTTTTGACACTTGTCTCTAATGTGGGTTCCAGTGGAACCCTAGGCTTCCCCTTTTATGCCTTTAACTCTCTTTTCCCTCAAAGGGAATTTTTTTCACTTTTCCTCTGCGAAAGCCCGCACCTCTGCACTATTGACTGAGGAAAAACCATTGACTATTTCCCATCGGGCTCGTGGGCCATTTTTGCTCATTTCAACGTTTATGAAGCAAAGAGGTGAAAAGTTTAAATTGCCTTTGATGGTCTACCTCCCCACCCCCTATGAATTTTCAAATTTCCATGTGTCACCATGGTGCCCCCTTGAGATGGTCCCAAGAATTTGATACCTTGAACGAGTGACGGACTCACCACGTTTCCTTCTCCGAAATGAATTTGTTCCTGAAGGCTTGAATCTCAACGGAAGGTGCCACTTTTCATGCTTCACGGTAAGTATCCATTTTGGTCATTGAAAATTCTAAGTAAAATTCAAAGTGAGTGGAGGCCTCCATGTGTTAACCTGGCGCTTCTTTAGAATGAAACTCAAGGGCCAGTCCCCAAACATGCGTGGTTCCTCCACGTGTCCCCATGGTGCAACTTCAAGATGGTAGTCCAAAGTGGAGACCCTAAATTGAGTGCAAGCTCGCCACATGTCCCGTTCTACCAAATTCCTCCAATTGCATGCAAATTTTTCTACAGTATAGGCCAAGTAGCAATGGAAGCCTCCATGTGTCCTCCCGATGCTACTCCAAGTCAAAGCCCAAAAGTAGATCTTCAAATGCAGCTCCATTCCTCTATGTTTTTTGGACTTCTCGAAAACCTTTCGAAATTTTTCTAAGTATGGGAAACCCCAGTGGAATCCTCCAAGTGTCTCTTTCCTACTAACCCTCAACATGTCCTCCCGGCGCCACTTCAAAGCCAAACCAAAAAAATTGATTCTCAAATCGAGCATCCTTCCTCCACATGGAATTATTTTAAAATGTTTAGGATTTTTCATAGGAATTTCCGAAGTATTAAGCTGATCCGCATCCAACCAAGAGGTTCCGCATTTCCCTATTGACTAAATGATGTAAATTTGACCGAGGAGAAACACCTATCAAACCGTAAAACATAGAGAAACCTCCATTCGAGCCAAGAAAATGAGATTTTCTTCGAGGATAGAGAATTTATACTATTGCAAGGCATCAAACACGATCCTTAGGGACACATCAACTCATTTCATCCTTGAGTATTTAGGGAAAAAACAACAGGGAACAATAAATCCTGACTATGGACAATGGAGGAAATGAAAAAATGCAAGTTTTGAAGGAATAGAGCACGGGAGACTCAAAATACAGAGATTTTTCATAGGAACAAAGGAACCATGAGACAAATACAGACCTACACATGATCCTCGACCCAAGAGCAGACTAAAAATGGCAATAAGACTAACCAAGCACCATACAGGGAAGGAGAAAATGACAAAGGACGTGAATGAATAATTTTTCAATGGCACAAATGGGGCGAGATCATTTTGAGCACCAACAATTTATAATCCCAAAATATTTCAATTCCATCATTTCATCAATAACAATTTGATCACAAGACTAGCTGGATCATTTAACAACAATCCATACGTCCAAATCCAATGTGTCATTATATCTATAAAGTAGTAATTCTAAATCATCATCAATACTAAAATATCAATCCATGCATAAAATCCGTCATCCAAATCACAACATGTCAAAATTTTAAACATCCATAATGTCTATCAAATAGTTTAATCAAAATATAATAATGTCCATTTATTAATGTCTATTGATCAAATATGATAACAAATTTCATGCCTCCAATCCAAAGTGAGAAAAAATCATATTAAGATCAATGTCAAAGAGGAGTGGGCACTACATCCCCCTCCCCTTAGACTCGACTTCCTCCTTTAAGTCATTGGAACAAGTGTGGTAACTGTGCTCTCAAAGGTGTGGCATCCTCCCATGTAGTTGCTATCTCATCGTATCAATCCCACTGGACATGCACCTAATCAATATCTTGGCCTCAAAGGCCTAGGGTCATGCACTCTAAAATGTGCATGGGCTCCACCATCACCTACCCTTTCTCCTGCACCTGTAATGTGGTTGAATCCAATACACGAGAAGGGTATGGAATGTATCTCCTAAGAACATAAATATGAAACACATCGTGGACATGAGACAAGCTAGGTGGAAAGGCTAGATGGTAGGCCAAAGTACTGATCTACTCCAAGTTCTCAAAGGGACCCAACAATTTAGCAGTTAGCTTAGATCCTTTTCCATAATGGATTGGAATCTTATGAGGTCTAACATGAAGAAACACCTTCCTACACACCTCAAAACTGTGCTCAACTCTCCTCAGATCTACATACTTCTTCTATCTATCTTGTGCCTCCTACATCTTCTTTCTAATCAAGAAAACTAGCTACTCCATATTTTGTAATAAATCTGGCCCAAGAAAAACTCTATCCTCTAACTTTTCCCAACTCAGTGGTGTCCTGCACTCCCTACCAAATAACACCTAAAATGAAGCCATACCAATAGAACTCTTAAAAAAATTGTTATAAGAAAACTCAACCATGTACAAATACTCCTCCCATCTAGACTCATAATTCATGACATACATCCAAAGCATGTCCTCTAAAATGTGATTCACATGTTATGTTTTTCCATCTATCTTTGGGTGATAGGTTGTACTGAAATTAATATTGACCCTGAGAGCATGCTGCATGGTAGTCCAAAAATGAGATTTGTACAAAGGATCGTGGTCACAAATATTTTTCCATGAAATCCCATGCACTTTTACAATCTCATCCAAGTATACTTGTGCCACTACACTAGCTATATAAGTGGTCTTTACCAGAGAAAAACTAGCCATTTTATTCAATCTATCCACTATGACCATGATGGTGTCGTGGTGGTATCTCGACGTAGGTATTCATACTATAAAATTCATGGAAATGGTGTCCCATTTAAACTCCGGCATGGTATACAGGTAAACAATTCTAGCTAGATGTTGATGTTTGGCCTTTACCCTCTAACACTCTAAAAAATGAGACTAAAAAAGCTACATCTCTTTGAAGTCCTCTCCAATGATACAATTGTCTAAAAGTGGCATGCATCTTAGTCACCCCTAGATAGGCTGAATAATGTGCATGATGAGCCTTTGTCAACATATCCTACCTCAAACCTCCATCCCTAGGTACATAAATTTTACCTTTGTGTCTAAGAAGTCCATCTGGATCCAGTATCAATCCCTCAAACTTCCCCCCAAGGGATCTCTGAGACTCAATCTCTACTCTAACTAAAATGTATAAGTTGTTGTGTAATAGATTTTGTAATATATTGCTCTTCAAGTCTGTTCCCATTGATGTGGCCATAACAAAATTCCTTTGACAACTCAAAGATTCTGTAACCACATTCTCCTTCCCCTTTACATGCTTTATCTCCATATCATACTAACATAATAGCTCCATCCAACACCGTTGATGGGAGATGAGATTGGGTTGTGTGAAGAAGTGTCGTAGGCTCAAATGATCTGTCCTAAGAATGAACCTCCTACATAACAAGAAATGCCTCCACCAAACCAATACATACACAACTATTGTAAGCTCAAAGTCATGAGTCAGATAATTGATCTCATAATCCTTGAGTTAGTGAGACTCAAAAGCTACTACACATCCATCCTGCATCAACACACCCCCTAACACTGCCAAAGAAGCATTTGTACACACGAAGTAATCTCTCTACAGATCTGGCACTGCTAGAATAGGTGATTATTTAAGGCATTCCTTCAATATCCTAAAGTCTTACTCACGTATATCTAACCAAAGAAACTTCTTCCCTTTCCACTAAAATGAAGTGATGGGATGCACAATACAAGAGAAATCCTAAAAAAATCTCCTGTAATACCCTGCTAATCCCATAAATTTGCGCACCACGGTCACACTGGTAGGTACTAGTCAATCCATGATAGCTCTAATATTAGAAGCATTGATTGTGATACCTTCCTCAGAAATAATGTGGCCAAGATACTGAACCTTAAACTGAAATAACACACACTTCTCCAGGTTCTCATAAAGTTGTTGCTCACAAAGACAGTGCAGAACTTGTCAAAGATGCTCCTCATGTTCTTCATGCGTATGTAAATATATTAATATGTCATCAAGGAATATAATCATGATATGAGCTAAAAATGTTCTGAATACCCCATTCATCAAACTCATGAACACTGCGGGGGCATTCGTTAGACCAAATGGCATAACTGTGAACTCGTAGTGGCCATATCTCATGCGAAAGGTTGTCCTATGGATATCAGTCTCCACAATCCTTAGCTGATGATAACTTAACTTAAATTCTATCTTGGAAAACATTATAGCCCCTTTCATCTAATCAAAAAAATCATCAGTACATGGAAGGGAGTAATGATTCTTGATCATTACTTTGTTCAGTTTTCTATAATCAATACACAAACAAAGTGATCTATCCTTCTTTAAAAAAATCACCAGTGCACCCCAAGGGGATACACTAGGATGGATTAGGACTTTCTCAAGATGGCCCTTCACCTGCAACTAGAGCTCACAAAGCTCAAGCGTAGTCATCCTATATGGCACGCGTGAGATAGGATTTTCTCAAGGAACCAAATCTATATGAAAATCTATCTCACGTGGGGGAGGTAAGCTAGGTAAATCATGTCGAAATACATCTACAAACTCCCTCAAAATATGTGATCATCAAGTGAAGGTCCATTGATCTCATCCTCTAACCTATCACTAATTGTAATAGCATATAGTTGACATCCACACCACGCACACCACTTGAGCTACATATCAGAAATAGTGCAAATATAGATGGGTCTCCTAGCCCTAACTATCACTAACTCCATCCCCAAATCATCTACACAAGTGATAAATTTTCTGTAATAGTTCACTCTAGCTCTGTGTGTAGATAACCAATCCATACCCAGGATGACTCCATAAGAACCCAAGGGAAGGATGCGAAGATCCAAGGTCGTAGTGAAGGGTCCTAGGTAAACTAGACACTCCTTGACTAAGGATTCCACTATGAGCTTGGATTCAAGAGCCATCTCAACATCCCAACTAAGGCTCTACCTAAATGTTATCAGCCTACATTTCTCTACTAATGATGATGTAATAAATTAATCAGAAGAGACATAATCAAACAATATAGAGGTAGGGATACACCAATGCTATCTAAATTCTTTATCACTGTACCCTGATGCTCTTCTTGGAAGTTCTCGACTACTGCATAAATCATGTGGCTCCTAGCCATGTCACCAACTGTAGGCTTTGAAATAGGTCCCTTACCCATATTATTAGGGTTATATGGAAACTCTCTCTAATGGTGTCCATGTACACTGCATCCGTAACAACTACCAAGATCTCTCTAAAAATAAGTGGCTCCCCCTTGTGATCTAGTGGTCTGTGGAGTAGATTCTGATGATCTTACCATGGACTATTGTGGTTGGTGTTGATGAGCTCTGGCTGACTAAGCCCTATGTACTCCATGTGTCTTGGTAGGTCATCTAGGAGGAGGCACCATACTTTATCCTCCCTGCACATCAAATCTTTGTGGGGGTCTAAATGGTAGATGGGTTTTTTGTTACTATTGTGGCCTAAAGGAAGACTATGTTGAACCATGCCCTCTATGAGGAGGAGGAGCGGTCCCCCTTGACCTACTATCCTACATCTACTAAATACGGATCCTCACTCTATCTCTAGCCTATTGTGTCTTCCCCCTCGTCTCCTCTATAATGTAGGCCTTCTCAATGGCCTCAACTAAATTCTATAGCCAATGAATGTGCATTACCCCTCCCAAATCCAAGTTCAGGCCCCTGATGAACCTGTGAATCCATACCTGCTCATCTTGCATGTACTTAATATAATGAAGCAAGTCCAAAAATCGACTCTCATACTCAGATACTATAATAGATGTCTGTTGCAGGTCATGAAACTTGTCGATCCTCTACTAAATAAACAATCTAGACAAGTACAAAATCCTGAAACACTCCTCGAAGACCTCCCAAGTAAGAGTATCTGAATCTAATTAGATATTCTACTCCTTCCAACACCAAACCCCTTCTCTGTCTCTCAAAAGAGGAATCGTAACATGAGCCTTTTTGTTGTTAGTACATGGGCATAGCTTGAAGCATCCGCTCAAGTTAACTAACCAAGCCTCAACCTAAAATTCACCTGTGTCTCCAGCAAAATGAGATGGATGAACCTTTAGAATCTCTTTGATATGATCTATTATTGTTGACTTCCTACATCTAGGTATCTCACCAATGTCATCTCTCTGTCTAGGGATCATTAATCTCTCTCTATGTCCCTCAACCCTATCTTCATTTCCTCTCTATGGTGACTAAGGTCTATCTAACTCCACATGGGATTTCTCTGCTCTATACTCCTCACTATGTCGTGAAGGATGTTGAACTTCATGTGATGGTTCCCTATCATGTTGGCTAGGTCATCCTTCTACTGCTCCACATTGTATAGTTGTATTGACCTCCTGTAAGGTCTATAGGAACTGCGGTAATATAGTGGTAACAACATGTTTTGTACATGGTAGATATAACTCGACATGCAAGAACTCATCATCTATTTTGTGCCTCCTGCACAAACCAATCTGAGAGTTAATTCATCATTATCTAGGTTCATTTCAATTTTCTACGTTTTCTACGTTTTTAATTATCCACCATGTCATGTGTTCTAAGTTAGAGTTGTGATAATTTTACTATTTGAGTTTCCATGTGTGCCCAAGGGTCAAAGCATTGAACCCATGGCTTTGGTACCAAATGTAATGCCCATATTTTTTACACACAAAACCAAAGACAAACTCAATAATTAATTAGGAAAATTACAAGATAATTTATTTTTAAAGGGTTGCAACAAGATACTATCAACTAGGTTTACTTATTTCTTATTTAATAAATTTCACGCATTTTCAAAGTTTTCGAATAATAAATTAATAATTAACATTATTAATGTACACTAAGGCCACTTCAGGATAAATCCCTTTCTAGGGTTTCTGTTAACTTTCCTTATTTAAAATATCAACTCGTTCAATGTTTCCTAAGTTAGTTTAATTCTTACTTCCCAATACAATTAAAAATAATGCCCCTCATGAGGCTATCTAACTAAACATTTTAAATTCCACTTAATTAACCCTTATAATTCTTTAGCTAAGTTACCCCTTTCTTAATTGTTTAATTTATCCTTAATAGTCCAATGTCATTTTTTTTCTTAATAACCCAAGGCTAAAGTCTCAACTTACCCTAACCATTAAGTGGCCCCATTCATTAGATACCCATACCTTAATTAAAACACCCAACCCCAAAAGCGACATAACTTGAAATGTGTAGGGTTAATCCTCAACCCTTAGATTAAATGGTTTTGCACCCTTAGATCTAGCTATTTTAAAACGAACCCTAAACATCCTTATGGGGTCTTCTTATTCTTTATTTTACCTTAAACTTGTTCATTTTTCCCATTTTGATTTGTTGGTTTGAGTGGAAGCCATGGAGCAAGAAGTGAAACCAAGGAGAAATTTCTTTAGAATCTAGTTTTATAAATGGGGAAATCTTCCTCCATTCTTATCTTCATTCAGTTTAGTTTATTCATGGGTTTGTTGTTGCAAGGTTCCTTATTTTTTTATTGTATAGATTCCACCATGAATCTAGTTTTGTTATTTGGTTATTTACACTCTTTGAGCTCATTATTTGGGAAAATGCTATTTCATTAGATCTATGAGGTTCTACACTCGTATACATATATTCATACTTGTATATATGTATATATGTGTATATACAACTATTATGTGGTTGGATCTATCCTCAAGTTTCAAAAATAGACATTTAAGCTACTGGCTTGATAAAAATTCACTTTTATTTTTTAAATAAGATCCGTTCACAAGTGACTGGTACCAGCCGCAGTTCCACTGTGTTACCAATGTCGATAGGGCTACCAACACCGGTTACTACAAATCCGACCCATTTTTCCAAATCACACACAAATACGTTTAACATATTTCAAGATAGGTATAAGTATTTGTTTTAATATTTCCTAAGAAACATGATTCATACAAATAAAGAAAAGGATGATTTTGTTAGACTATTGTAATTTTACATAGACCGATGCTAGTATATTTTATACCAATTTCGGTTGGGCGACTGGCGTTGTTCACTGTATAAAAAGATAGTTTGTTAAAAGAGAAATATATAAACATATATATTTATATATGTCCAATCAAAGTTACAAACTCACTGATATTTTATAAAAAAACTATATGTGCAAAGGTCTACTTTCTTTGATTAAATGCACCAAATGACTAACTTTTCCATTGCCACAAGGTGTGAAGTTTGACTATAAGATTTTCTTTCCAACTACAATGCATTTAAGCTTTAAGAAGAGAAAGGAATATAACCATTTACTAAGTACAAATTTATTTTATTTTCACAAGAAGAATGATAACCATTTTAACAAGGAAAATCAAGTATAATTTTCATACATTCTTCTAACACAAACACAACCATTTTACCAAATAAAAGCACAAGCAACTAAAATGCCTTTCCAGATTTGAAAGGAATACATTCTCAATAAATTACAATTTTCAAAGTTCATTCTTCAATCATTTCTAATGCACAACTTGATAATAATGTTTACAAGAAAATCCTTTTTAAAATAAAAGAGTATATAATCCTTCCACTTAACTGGAAACAACGTGGCTAAATTTTACAAATTAACTATTTCTTTCTTTCTTATCTTCCACAAAACAAATATTTCCAAGATGAAAAATTAAACTTCTTCATTTCTCCAAAATCCAATCACAACAGTAAAATAAAGGGAGTAGGCAACGCTCTCCACCCAACCTATAATCCAATGGGAAGGAGAATCCATCCTCCTCATTGGCCCCTGAGACCCAACAATGAAGAAATAAGATGTATAAAGAAACAATTTCAACTTTTACATGGCTTCAAAAACAATCATTCACACAAAATTTCAACACAATAAGCACAATAAAAAATAACAACACATATAATTTTCTCAAGCACAAAGGCTCAATATACAAGCCCAAGGGAGAGAAGAAATATGGGGAATCACTTTTTCCTCCGAATGGGTTTAGGTGTCCACCTTAAAAGCCTCCAAAATATATTTGTAATTTTTAAAATTACATACCTCTTTCAATTCATCCACATCCTTTTGTGAGAGTTCAACATTTTTTTCTCATTCCCTCTCACGTACATGTTCTTTCAAGCACTATATTTCTCCATATAGGTCCCTAATGACTCCCATGGTGTGTTGGCATACCTCCTCTTCATACGTAGCATTTGGATACTTAATATGTATTACTTCCTCCCATGTTATAAGTGGTTTTCCCTTCAAAGGATCGTGTGCGCCTGTAGCCTCTATGTGTGTGGTAACCATCACTTTCTGTAAAGTAGGATTATGCATCTTCTTAGGAATCTATTGATCAGCAATGACCCATTATACCATAATCATTCCCATGCCATTTTCCTGCTTATGAGCCTTGCACATGTGTTCATACAACTCTAGACAATCCTCTAACTTGTGTTTCTTCCCACATCATGAGTAAGTGACATTTTGAGGGAAATCACACTGATAATGACCAGGAGATACACAAGTGTAACGAGTTCCTTGCGTGAACATGCCTCTACCACCACTGCAACCTCAGCCTATATATCCTCCTTGAAATCCCCCGTTCCCGTTATCTCTATTGTTACGCCCCTCATTATTTTTTCCTTATTTATCCTTTGATCCACTCACCACACTAATCCAGTGCACTCCTCTCTCAATGGATTCATGGATCTGATCAATCATGATATAGTGAGTGGTGTCATGAGTATGGGAATTGTAAATATTACAATACATGGACATAATTTTTCTAAATCCTACACTGCAAAAGAGGAAAATCCCGAACATCATGGTTCAAGTGACAGACTTCACAATCTAGTAACAACACGCACACTGACTTGTGTGGAAATCCATCCTTAGTATGTCCTTCAACCTCACAATCTATACACCATATACTACTATGTGTCTCATGTACATAATTGGCATAAAATTTCTCTAATTGTTTCACCATAACTACAATCCGTACCTCTAAGAATGGGATGAATCCAATATCAACACTTCCAACTGTCTTAGTGTGAAAAGGCACTTCTAAAGCCTCACGTTGATCCACATATGTCTTATGAGATAATTCTCTTTGGAAAGGAGTTGGTAACCCTCTAATAAACCACTATGCATGTCAACTTAGATGAATGTTACAAGATAATTTAGACCCTAGTATCTTGAATTACATGTCATACTCACTCACAGTTTCAGAAAAACCCTGCTTAATTTCCTTGAGCACGTTGATACTCTATTTCTCAAATTCCAAAATATGAAACTCTATCAAAAATGAAGTGCATAAAGCATTTTAATCCACCACAGTCTGATGTGGATCATATTTCTTATACCAACTATGCACGCACCCTTGAAGAGTAGTAGAAAACTCACTTTATTTCCTATATGAAGTTGTAATTCCTTTAGTGTGTCATAGTAGCTCACACTTGTGCACATGCTCTGCTGCATCTTCAATATCTCTATATTTTGGAAAGTGGAGATACATATCATAATAAACTTGAGGTGTCTATTTTGGTTGTTGAGGTTGGTGTGGGGGTTGTTGGGGATGTGGACCTTTTCCACTAAATCTAGAGCAAGAACCTCAATCAATATTTCCTCCTCCTGATCCACCTAATACTCCTAATCCTCCCATGACCCCTATGATGGGTTTTGGATTGGTTGATGTACTCCCTTCTGTCCCAGTTTTACTACTAAACTACACACCCACAGTCTGTGTAGTTGCAACTACTACTGAAGTACTTCCAATTTTCTACACACCAACATTTTTTCTTGATGAAGCACTTGAAAACACCTTGATATCGAACTTGCAAATAATGACACCAACTATGTTGTCATAGGTATATATGTTGTATTTAATGCACTTTTTAATTCACTGGAAAATGATATCTACTTGTCTCTACTTTCTTACCTGTGTTATCTTACTTCTCAATGGCTACTAGATTTGAAATACCAAGCATAAGGGATGGCTAGCTAAGTGGGGTAAGAAGCGCACTTGTAGACCTGTTGTTCTTATGTTCTCCTCTTACCCGCTCCCATCCGAAGCTGAAGGAGATTCACCTTTTCAATTACCCAATATCGGGAGAAGCATATGTTGCAGCTCCTCATCTTCTACAAGAGATTTAAATCCCTCGTGAGACATCTCCCTCCATTATTCCATTGACTTTGCAACTTCACTTGTTATTTCTCTTTCTTGTGTTTCACTATATCTAAGTCGTCTTTCCTCTCTCTATCTTTTTTCTGCCAAGTATGTCATCCTTCACCGCACCTACTCTTACTCATGTGCATGGTGGAGATTTAGCTACCCATATGGAGGTACTCTAAATCTAGCTCTATGATTAATATTTTAATTACCAAGGTTATGGTGCACAAATATGATCCTTTGGCATCTTGCAAGAATTTGAATTCATCTTCCTTCGAGGACATATAAGTAGAAATAACATGCTCCAAAGTATAACTGCATAACACTCCAACCCACCAAGGATCTACAACTATAGTACAATCCGCATCAGCATCAAAATAAGTCTAATAATCTACATGCTTCCATAGCTTTGACCTGTTTCCTCAACACTTTCCTAATACATATACTGAAATCCATTCCTAAAATTCTACTAGAAAGAAGATAAATAACATCTCATAGAGATCATGATAAATATTATCTTGCACCCATCATTATGCATTGAAAACATGACCAATGTTATACCTCTGTGCAAACTTATCTTCTCTATCTTCTACCCAACTTTCAATTCTATCCAGAGTTAATCGATACGCCATCTACATGCAACATCTTGATAGACAATTTGAAAAGAGGTCTTGGTAATGGAACCAAAATGTATTCTTTTATTTACTCACTAAAATGTTATGTGCACTAGCACCTCATTTAGACATATCCTAGTGCTGATCTGAAACAGGCATAGCTACAAGGTTTCTCTTTTTTACTTTTTTGTCAAGATGTTAGTATGCATAATCATAATGATAATTGATAAATTCCTTATCTAAACATACTAATTCGTTCTATACACATTCAATTAGAAACACACATAATAACAAACATATTATATAACCATGACCAATATCAACTATACAAACACATCTCCATATTTAAACACATCAATGACCATGACCCAACCACAATTATCCATTAAACATCAACATAACAAGAATTTGATTTGTATATCTGAAACATCAGTCTATACAGTCATACACACCAGTATGAAAGATATCATATCACTACTACATCACGGGTTTTTTAATACAATGAATTGTAACAAGTATATATAGGGGTGGGGACTTTATGATGCGCCAGAATTAGTAGGAACTTGAAAAGGTCATAACATGAGCTTCGGGTGTCTGTTTGAGTCCATTTTTTTTAAACCACATGTTTCGATGAGATGAACGTAGAAAAAACTCGCCCTACCAATTGGGGTAAATTTTTGACATGTTTTGAGGCCCTAAATCCACCATCTTGAGGCCGAAAAATTAGGATTTAAGTTATAGTTCAGTTTTTCCTATTTTTGGGCATTCGTTAATTTTAGTCTAATAGTTTCATTATGAATTAGAAAGTTGGCAATTCCTCTAATTTAGGGATTTAGAATATGTGTGGAAATTTATGTGCCCACATGAATAAGCATGTGGACTTACTAAGAATAGCATGTTCTAGTAAACTGCTAAAAATAGTAATTTCCGCCACCTAGAGCAGATTTAGTCAGAGTTAGTTACAGTTTACTTGGCAACTCAAGTTGGGAGTTGTTTTCCTATTTAGGAAAAATTGTAATTCATTATTCAAGAATGAAGAACGAGATCTATTTTCTTTGGAGTTCATATTATTTGCAGTAAATCAAGTTTGGTTAGAATTTGGCTACATTATCTGGTATCAGAGCGAGGTTCGAGTCTTTCAAACAAAAAATGGCAGGAAGAGGAGGCGGTATTGCCTAGATGAATAGAAATATGTAAGATATGTAGAGGCAAGTAGTTGCACTTGCTGCGATGATAACCCAGAGAGTAAATCAAGGTGGAGATGACACAGATGAAGAAGAAGAAGAGGAGGAAACGAAAGTGTCATCGTTATCTTTTGAAGAAAGGATGCTTCACACATTAGAAGGGAAGAATGATGGGATAAGAATTTATGTTTCAGAGTATGGTGGTATTCTAAAACCAGAGGAGCTGAAAGACTGGTTGACTAGCATGGGGAAAATATTTTGAGTGGAAGGCTATGTCAGAAGAAAAGAAGGTAAAAATTTGCATGCACAAAATTGAAAGGTCATGTTATGCTATGGGGGGATCACCTACAGAAAGAGAGGTCAAGAAATGGGAAAGAAAGAATTAGGATGTGGAGTAAGATGGAGAAGAATCTAAAGGATAAATTTCTCCCTGTGGATTATGCACAAACCCTTTACAGGAAGTTTCAAAATCTCAGACAAAACTTACAAACAGTGCAAGAATACACAGATGAGTTCTACAAGTTGTCCATTTGTGTAGAGCATGAAGAAACTGAGGAACACATGGCTGCAAGGTATGTAAATGGATTAAAATTTTCTATTCAAGATGAGATAAGTATGCATATGATTAAGATCATGGAGGATGCTGATCAATTAGCCTTAAAGGCCGAGGAAAAACAAAATCATCAAAGTTTTAGGAGATCACTTCGAATGAATAGGGGGGCCTCATCTTCCTTTCAAAAATGAGTTGGTTTCAACCTAGGGTAGGGGAGAATCATCTCGTGGATTGGACAAGTAGGAAGATACGAGACAAGATTTCCAAAATCAACAAAGAGGCAGAGGATTTTCTAGGGGCAGAGGATACGCTGATGATAGAGGATGGGAGGCTTCACGAAGACCATTTGTTTATTATAGATGTGGTGAAGAGGAGCATCGGGGATTTGAATGCATGCATTCTTATTCACATGATAAGAGATGAGGAGATGCACTAAGAGTAAATCTTGTTGAAGTTGAACAAGACCTAGAAATTCCACTAGATGTTGGAGAAAATCTTATCATCAAGAGGATGATGATTGCTCTAATAAAGGAGGTCAAGGGGGATGTATGGCTACGTAAAAATATTTTCAAAACAAGATGCACTTCCGGAGGAAAGGTATGTAATGTTATTATTGATGGTGGTAGTTGTGAGAACATGGTTTCAAATGAGATGGTCAAGAAATTAGGTCTGCATTATGAGAAGAATCCTAACCCTTACCGTATTGCATGATTTAAAAAGGGTAATAAAAGTTATTGTTGATAAGAGATGTTTAATAAGTTTTTCTGTTGGGAAAAGTTACAATGATGAGATTTGGTGTGATGTTATTCCTACGGATGCATGTCATATGCTGCTAGGAAGACCATGGCAATTTGATAAGAAAGTTATTCATGAAGGGGGGAAGAATACTTATGCTTTCTGGAAGGATGGCACAAAAATAGTTTTACTACCTCTCAAGGAAGAGGGGAAGGCTGAAAATATGATTTTTGCAAAGGAATTTGTGAAGGAGGTAAAGGTAACCGGGTTTTGTTATGCACTAGTCGCCAACAAGGATGAACCTACAAGTGTACAAATACCAGTAGAAACAACAGAATTAATAAAAGAATTTTTTGATGTTATTCCTGATGAGCTACCAGATGGATTACCACCAAAAGAGATATTCAACACCATATTGATTTGATTCTAGGGTCTTCACTCCCAAATTAAGTGGCTTATAGGATGATCCCAACATTGCATGTTGAGTTGAATAGGCAAGTGGCAGAGCTCATGAGAAAGGGTGTCGTAAGGGAGAGCATGAGTCCGTGTGCAACCCCAGCTTTATTAACACCAAAGAAGGATGGAACATGGAGAATTTGCATTGATAGTAGAGCAATCAATAAAATTACAATCAAGTATAGGTTCCCAATACCTCACCTTGATGATATGATGTATGTGCTTGCTGGATCTAGGTATTTCACCAAGATTGATCTTCGAAGTGGTTACCATCAGATTCAGATCAGAGAAGGAGATGAGTGGAAAACAACATTCAAGACAAGAAATGGATTATATGAGTGGTTGGTGATGCCATTCGGGTTATCCAATGCACCTTGTAATGTTATGAGACTGATGAACACCATGTTGCGGGAATATAATGGTAAGTTTGTTGTGGTTTATTTTGATAATATCTTGATCTTTAGTAAAACTAAGGAAGAACATTTGAGGCATCTAAGGGTGATATTCAAAGTGTTAAGGAAAGAGAAACTATATGCAAATATGAAGAAGTGCACATTTATGCAAGAGAGTTTGTTATTCTTGGGATTTATTATTTCAACATATGAGGTACAGATGGACTCAAAAAAGATAAAGGCAATTATTGAATGGCCTACTCCACGGAGTATAAGAGAGGTAAGAAGCTTTCATGGTCTAGCAACATTTTACATAAATTTTATTAAAAATTTCAGTATTATTATAGCACCTACAATAGATTGCACAAAAGGAAGGGAGTTTTTGTGGACAAAGGCTGCTGAGGATAGTTTTCAGTTCTTGAAGAAGAAGGTGACAGAGGCACCTATTTTGGCACTACCATATTTTGATAAAGTGTTTGAGGTTGATTTTGACACCTCACATGTGGGTATTGGTGTTGTTCTAAGTCAAGGTGGAAAGCCAATAGATTTCTTTAGTGAGAAACTGAGTGAGGTAAGAAAGAACTACTCTACCTATGATGTGGAATTTTATGCAATTGTACAAGCATTAAGGCATTATTTATAGACCACATAGCCCTGAAGTATGTGAATACACAAAAGAAGTTGAATAGTAGGCATGCAAAGTGGGTATCATTTTTGCAGGGTTATACTTTTTCTCTAAAACATAAATAAGGAAAATGGAAACAAGTTGCAGATGCATTAAGTAGGTGCGTAACTTTGTTTACCACTATGAAAAATGAGGTGGTGGGTTTTGAAGCAATAAAGGGTTTGTATTCTTCTAATATTAATTTCAAGGATATTGTTGAAAGGTTAAATTGTCCATTGCAAACAATGTAGGAGATGTCCTGGATGAGTACATTTTACAGGATGGCTATCTATTCAAGGGACACCAACTATGTATTCTAGTTGGGTCTATGAGAGAGAACATAGTAAAAGAGTTGCATAATGGAGGATTGGATAGGAATTTTGGTAAAGATAAGACGATAGCCTTAGTAGCAGAGAAATACTACTGGCAAAAGCTGAAAAGAGATGTGGTAAGATATGTGGAGAGATGTCAAATTTGTCAAGTCTCGAAAGGACATGCACAAAATACAGGGTTGTATATGTCGTTGCCTATTCCTAAAGGGTCGTGGGTAGATCTGAGTATGGATTATGTTTTGGGATTACCAAAAACACAACAAGGTAATGACTCAATTTTTTTAGTTGTTGATAGATTTTCTAAGATGGTTCATTTTTATTGCCTGCAAGAAAACAAGTGATGTGACAGGCGTAATAGATTTATTTTTTAGAGAAGTTGTTCATTTGCATGGTGTTCCAAAAACCATTACTTCAGATAGGGACACAAGGTTATTAAGTCACTTTTGGTAGACTTTATGGAAGAAATTGGGAACTCAATTATAGTTCAGCAGTGCCTATCATCCTAGGACTAATGGGAAAACAAAGGTGGTAAATCAGAGTTTGGGAAACCTGTTAAGGTGCATTGTTGGGGAAAAGCTAAAACAATGGGACTTAGCATTACCACAAGCTGAGTTTGCATATAACAGTTCCATAAATAAATCCACAGGAAATTCTCCATTTTCAATTGTGTATGGGAGTAATCCAAATGGGGTGTTAGATTTGGTTCAAATACCAGCTGACGGCATAGTCAGTGATGATGTAGAAGCATTTTCTGAACATATACAACAATTGCAGGAAGTAGTGTGGAAGAAGATGCATAATAATAATGATAAGTATAAGGAAATAGCGGATGTGCACAGAAGGAGAAAGGTATTTACAGTTGGTGAGTTAGTTCTGGTATATCTATAGAAGGAAAGGTTTACAAAAGGCACCTATAACAAGCTGAAGTACAAGAATATTGGCCCCTGCAAAATCGTTAAAAAAATACACGATAATGCTTATGAGGTAGAATTGCCAGGGAATTTTGATATTTCTCCAGTGTTTAATGTTTCAAATTTGTATTCTTTTCATGGGGATGGTGCAGAAGGGGATGGTATTGATGAAGTAGTAGATTGGAGGCAGCAGGTTCCAGTAAAGAAGAAAGAAGAAGTGGATTAGATTCTAGATAAGAAAACAATGGATACGCAACATGGGAAATACAACAAATATTTGGTCCATTGGAAAGGACTGGAGAAAGAGGAAAATACTTGGTTCACAGTGTGGGAGATTAAGAAGTTGGATATAGATAAATGGAAGGAGTTTGAAGAAGACAACTTGCAGGAGTTGCATTTTTTTCAAGCAGGGGAGAATGATGCGCCAGAATTAGCAGGAACTTGACAAGGTCATAACTTGAGCTTCGGGTGTTTGTTTGAGTCCATTTTTTTTAAACCACATGTTTTGATGAGAGGAACACAACGGAAACCCACCCTACTAGTTGGGGCAAGTTTTTGGCATTTTCGGGCCCTAAATCTGCCATCTTGAGGCCAAAAATTAGGATTTAAGTTATAGTTTGGTTTTTTCCTATTTTTGGGCATTAGTTAATTTTAGTCTAATATTTGCATTATGAGTTAGAAATTTGGTAATTCCTCTAATTTAGGGATGTAGAAGATGTGTAGCAATTTCTGTGCCCGCATGAATAAACATGTGAACTTACTAAGAATAGCAGGTTCTAGTAAACTACTAAAAATAGTAATTTCTGCCACCTAGAGTAGATTTAGTTAAAGTTAGTTATAGTTTAATTGGAAAATCGAGTTGGGAGTTGTTTTCCTATTTAGGAAACATTGTAATTCATTATTCGAAAAGAAGAAGGAGATCTATTTTCTTTGGAGTTCATACTATTTGTAGTAAATCTAGTTTGGTTAGAATTTGGCTACATTACTTTCCCTTCACCGCCCATGTACTTCCTAATAATAGGCGTGCTGAAATTATCCATGCTTTAATAGTTGCATATTTTTACAAAAGAGCTAACAATAGATTATTCTATGAATATAACTTTTTTTAATCCTATTAATAACTAAATCATACATTTTATATCATCTTTAGTTTGTATGTACTTTCTCCAATAATAGTCGTCACTTGTTCACTGAGCTATCCTTTGCGTGTTCAATATCCCAAGTCTATTTTTAGCCCATCCCTAGAAAATGGCTAAGTCCTCAAAATTTTTGTCTTCCTATGCAGTCCCTCACGCAACTCTATTGAACCTTACATGCACTCCTCCTACTGTCATGTGTGTGTGTGTTTCTTCTTGTTTGAAAACTTAGTCATTTTATCAATCCATTTATCAATCGACTTCTGCATATTGAGAAAATGCAGGCCCTCTCTTAGGATTATCACATGATTTTTTACTTCTCAAGAAAGGTCATTGGGTACCTTGGACCATTTTAAAGATTCTAATTGGTGTCAATTGTCATGTGATTGATGGTGGAGCCATTAGAGTGATCTTTACATGCTTGTTCCTCTCTTCTCATTGGTTCTGAAGATCTTAAATTCCCTCCAATTCTATTTTGAAATTTAATCTAAATTGTATAAATATATGAACAATGTGCTTTTTCTAATAAAATTTTACCTTTCCATTATTTGTTGGATCTGTGAACCCTCTTTGTAGTCTAGTTTGTAGGATTTCTTTTTCAAATTTGTTCTCGTTGTTAGAGTTAAGATTTTTATGATCAATTTAAATAAATTGTAATGCAAGTCTTTAAGCGTAGCCATGTATGTTTTTTGAGCCATAAATGAAATAGTGGATTTAGATGGAAGCTATCATTTCAGTTAGAAGTGTATTCACTTAGATTATTAGAATCAACATTTGGTAATAAGGTGTAGAGGTCAAATTTGTGATCACTGACACATTTTTATTATAAAATCCTTGTGAAATTATTGTTTTATTTTCTCTCAACAAGCTTATCTAATACTATATTTTGGATTCTAATTTGCAATGGTCTAATAATTAGGAAAATGTTAGTGTATGTGGTTTCTTAATTATTTTATGGGAATTCAGGAAATTGTGTAGACTGAAGAAATTCATATTTTTTTTTACTCGTTCATCTCATCTTTGCAGGATTGGCTCAATCGAAAAGGCACATTTGAAGTTAAAATGATCAAACCCCCTTTCTTCACTCTATTTTCCTACCCCCTTTTACCTTTATTAAATCGTGAAAACTTTTAGAGTCCTCTTTGATATAACTTCAGATTCATTTTTATCACAATGATATGTTTTTCTACAACTTTTTCATAGTCTCAAATAGATTTATGGTTCTCCTTCCAGTGACATCCAATTGGGTGTGAAATCATAGTGGTCGAGCTACTTGAATGGGTCTTCTATTTTATATCTGCATTATCCATGTCATTTGATATGCCTTGGGATATTTTATGGTCTCTACCCTATATTTCAAAGATGATAAACCATTGGAAGTTAACCATCTTCCTATTTTTCGACCTTGAATCTACCCTTTTTGGTGAACAAGCATAGAAATACGACAAAATATTGCACCCTTATTCACCCATCTAACAAGTGGAACATATTTGGGAGACAACACTAAGGAAGAATGAATGATACCATATAATAAAAAGGTTAAATTCTTAATTAAAACTTTTGATTCTATCTTGATTGATAATGTCCATCGTAAGTATAATTGACATGTTAATGTTAAGGCTAGTGTCACCTCCCTCATACCATATGATGTCAACAATGCCAATTATAACTTATAGATTAGTACACTATATATTTTAGTCACTATAGATACAACTAAAGCCTTATAAGTATTTGTTAATTTATCAAAGTGTTTCTAATCCTAAATAGTATACCAATATCTACAACTTTCTCTATAGGAAAGTATTTTTGAGAAATGTTTCATGATAGGATGAACACTATTTGTATTGTGAATCATCTTGATATGTCATTATTGGGGGTATTTATTTGAGAAAATATTTTATGATTGTATACTAGGACGCTTAAGTCGTGATAGAGAAAAAATAAATCCTTCTGAGATACACGACATCGGGTGTGGTAGAAATTCTAGTGTAGAGCCATGTCATACAAATTGTTATGACAAGGCTATTTTTGGCTAACATTGGAATGATATGCAAAAAATGTGATTGATTTTAAAATAACAACACTCTAAATCATGCCCCATCTTAATATTTATATCCTATTTTAGCACGATGGTCATTTTCTTTATTCAACTTTAATCATATTAGTTGGATTAACTCATATTTTGCATAGAATACTTTACTAAATGGGTTGAAACCATATGCTTGGAGTCCACTATGGGTGATGATATGTGTAGTTTCTTAATGGAAAATATTATTACATGTTTGGAATAACATTTACAATTATTATGGATAATAGTTTTCTTTAAAAATAGTCAAAATTTAAGAGTTTTGTGATAAATTCAAGATTAAAGACAAATTCTTTACTTAGTATTATCCAAAGGGTAATGGTCAGGGTAAATCCACTTATAAGAAATTGAAAATAAAATTGATTAAGATACTCATATTTTCATATCCTTATCACACTCAGATCATCTTTTGAACCAGCCAAAAAACTAGGTGTATGATTATTTATTGATCTATTTATATTTGGAAAGTATTATTATTAAATTAATACTTTATATCTATGTTCAAAGTTAAGTTTGAATACTCACTTACTAATCTAAATATGCATCTTATTTCTAACCTTAATCCTAAATTCATATAAGAATCCAACATAATTATTGCTTATCTAAATAAATCATATATAAAAATCAATTAATAGCATATTATTATTCTTAACCCTTAATCATTTTAAAATATTTATTTATCTATTTCTAGATATACAAATAATGACTTGTATTTATTCAAAACAATTATTAATTCAACTACTTTCGAAATTATTAGCCAAAGTATCAAGCTACCATTTCATGATTATAAATAATAGCTTTAAGTATTTTTATTTATTTATTATGAAGGGATCACCTAACACCTCCCAATTTACACCTTGCAAATGATATTTGTAAATATTACCATATTTTAATTGCTATTTTTAGTAAATTAAAAACTTGAGTTATGATATTTCACTTTTGTAGGCAATGAGACATTGACATTAAGATTATGATAGTGATGTTGACGAGGATCCTTTTATTTATTATGATGAGATATTCTCTTAAAATATTTTATATGTTATTTTTTAATAATTTAAAATTTACTTTTACGCATGATAAGTGTGAATATTTAATATATTTTTTAATGGTTATAATAAATGTGTACTAAATAATTTTCAATCACCTCAAATAAATATCAATTTTGATTTGCCTATCTAACCTATGTCACAAATACAATATAAGATCCTTGAAATTGATATTTCTCATTGTATTTTAGATGAATCATGAAATTGATATCTAATATTTTAATGCTATTATAGCATAAGTGACCAAATAATAATAATATATAATATAGTAAATAAATAATTGTTAATAAATCTATCTTAATCCATTATTGACGTCATTACATTTTTAACTGATTCCCCACTAATTGGTGGAAAATGCCATGAATTAATAAATATATCTATCTGAAATATGTCAATAGATAACAATTTATTTTTCCACAATTATTCTCATATCGTGCATTGGTTATTAACTTGATTACATTGTTTTTCCAATTTCACATTAATTTGTGGCAAATTGCATCAATTTAGTTGCAATAGTGTGTTGGTCTCAAATAAAAATATTCAAGAAGAAAACGGACCCAACTATTTGCATACAACTAATATATTGCTATTTAAAGGAAAAAGAAAAATATAAGTAATAGTCGAATGAACATCAAATTTAATCTCAAGAATAAAAATGAGCAATTCACGTCCAAATATTTCCATACGACTAAGATATTACTATTTAAAGTAAAAAGAAAAACAAAAGTGATAGTCGAATGAACATCAAATTTAATCTCAAGATTAAAAATGAGCAACTCACACCATCACACTCCCCGCTGCCATTGTAAAAATGCACCACTTGACATAAACATACTACATATTAATATTGTATATTATTTATCATCAAAAGAACTAAAAGTTATATAAATTAGAATTGATTAAATTCCTGAAAGTTATTAAATTTAATTGTGGCAAGTGAATCACAAAAAGACTTAATGAGAAAATGTGTGCATTAAAATGTATGTAAATAAGTTCTAACAATAAAAGTGTTCCTTAATTTATTGTGAATTGGACCTAATCATATAACAATAGTTGTGAATTTCAGGGGATTGTGATCCAATCTCACATGTTCTTCATGGTAGAATATATGTTTTTGTTGAAATGAAACGATCTTGACATGTGATTTAACATGATATTTTTTAATATATAACAAATTCATAATAAAATCTTCGACATATGTTAGAAGAATCAGAAGACAACAAAAATTACGAATATGATAATAATTGAGAGATAACACATGCGCCTATTAAATCCGTTCATTTTTTTGTGATTTTACAAAATATTACAATAAAATTATTGTTTCATATAAAAAGACTAATTTTAATGACTTACAATAAATTATGAAAAAATGAGTGAAGTTTTTAGAATCCACAAACATGGTCATCAAATCAATTTAATGTCTTTATGTCAATTGCTAAATCCGTTCATAGTACAATTCTAATCTCAATACTTCAAAGAAGCAATATAATTCTAGTCAAGTTTTTTTTTATTTCAACCAATTCTTTTGAGTTTGGTTTACCACAATTGGCTCGCGGATTACGAGAAAAAAACTTTAATTCCGTAAACACTTCAATCATTCACATTGATCTAAAATAGTTCAAGTATATTTTGATATATGCAAATAAATATAATTTATTGATTTACATCTTTAAAAAATATTGAAGGTGGTTTATCAAAGCTGAATTCACTTTCCACATTATTTAAATAAATAAAACATTGGGAATGCAAAACTTAAATAATATAAATGAATGGGAAAAACTTTTTTTTCCCAAAACCGCACATATGTCAAAAATCGATTCCCTTCTGCATGTGGTTTGGCACTTGTGGGAACCAATGAAGTATGGATAATGGAGAACCACCTAACCCTAGAACTTTTTATTTGCACTTTATATTTTATAATGTGGAAGGTTCAAAAGGCAAACGATTAGCCTAAAGAATGATTATTTATTTAATACGGAATCCCTTTATCTTTATTGAAAATCAAAGTAATGGGAGGGGGAGCACCACTAAACATAAAGACCTAGACATTTGGAGCCAATCCAATGGAGTTAAGGTCCACCTATTCTTTTTATTTTATTTTTATCCAGTGACTCAAAGCCTTTTAGTTGTTGGGTTTCGTACAAGATTCTTTACATTATTTTATGTGGTTATTTTATAGGTTTATATTTTTCTCTTTATTTCTATGTGATTGGTGGGATCGTAGAATGAAATTTAACTTAAAATTGATTGGTCGTGAGATTAATACTTTTAGAATTTTTTTTCTTTCTATGTAATAATTTTATGATATCAATTGAGATATATGAATCTTTAATTTATTATTTCAAATTAAATATATTTTTAAAAATTATATTAATATTGTCTCATCCAATTTTTTTTTATAATTTCTACCACTACAAACATCTTGCAAGGACAAACTTCTTTTATTAGGGATGTTTTACCTCATCTTTCATTATTTAATAAAACGTACTTTTAAAAAAAAAAAATTAATTTATAAATGTAAGATTATAAAATGAGTATATATGGGGAAATGAAACGTTGAACTTAAACAATGATTTTAATTTCCAAAAATAAAAAGGCCAACTTTCCAAAGTGGAAAAAGCCATATTTAAGAATCAATATACACACCTATTACAAAGTGAATCCGGTTCTTCCTTTACAAAGTGAATATACACACCTATTATCATGTCATTATAGTGTCATGTCATTTTTTTTGGCACGCTTTAATCTCACCTTTAATAGTTTTTCATTTAGGAACATTTTTGGTTTGAAAAAGGCATGGATGTTTTGTTCAAATCGGTGTTACATAGAGCGCTACCTTTCATCTTTAGCTTAACTTCGAAGTTCTTTGTTGAAATTATGGTGCTAAGTATAATTTTGTAGAGTATATAGTATAGGTGTCCCACATTTGAAGTTTAATTGGGCACCTTTTATGTATTGAGAATATGGGGTGGTTTTATATTTTATAAATTAATTTGTAGGTTTAAATCATGTATTATGATTGTGAGGTAGTTCATGTAGACATCTAAATGTGGTCTTTGGTACTTTGATAATATCAAATTTGGCATGTTTTAATATACTTAGACAAATCACATGTATTTGACTCATGAGCATATTCTCCCTCTATCGTCTACCCATCTAATGTCTTAACCACATTTATCTACCAGTCATATCTATTTAGTATCCATTTAGTTTATAAATAGTACTTCGTTTAATCCTAGATAGACATTCTACACATCTCAAATCATGTTTTTTACTTGAAGGACACTATCAATAAACCTTGTCAATGTCGATAACCCAAGGGGCCGCTTTCTACAAGTAGCATCCAAGATCCTTTAACAACCAGTTATCAAATTAGAGAATCTTCATTAGGTATTCTTAGCCACATTTCATGGGTTGTATATGATGGAAAATTAACAAAGACTCGCCTATATACACATCATTCATGAGGTCATTAACCACTTTCTTCATCTCTTAAATTATTCTCACTAAAATGAAATCATTATTAAAGTTGTAGCATAGGAATATCCCTAAATTAGTCCACATAGCCAAATCTAAAATAAAATACATTAAAGTTGTATGATGTCAAATGTAAAAATTTAACTGAAGGTCAATTGTTTGAGCACATGATTTTACACACACTTTCATAGGAGGGAGAACTACATGTTATATGATCCTTATTTTCAATATTGGTATGAAGGAACGACTCGGCATTTTATCGAGGATGTGGTGAGGGTTTCCATCCCAAAAGGCTAACCCTTTTTAAGGGTTCCTTCTAGGCTTTTAAGCACAATTAGGGTTTGGATGAAAAAGAGAAGAATTAGGTACCATTGTACACAATCAAAGAGCTACTTTATATTAACCATACCCATGTTATATGAATAGGAAAATCTCTCCAATAATTTTCAGATACTCAAACATATGTCATACACTATCGATTAAGTATGAAATTGTTGGTTTGCGGTAGTGGTATAAGTTTATGGTAGTGTCTAAGCATCATATTATGTCATGTTCTTAATCTGAGCACCTAAAAAAGTATTTTCATGTCATTTCAGGTTCCTATGACACCATTTGTGAGTGACGGATAACCAAAATCATCTAACTGACTCACTTGTTTATTATTTTGTCATTTCTAGATCATGTAATCACAACATTTCCTTGCTTTAAGAATTCAAATAATTTTACTAGATTGACATAATTTTATAGTCTGAATCAATGTTCATTTTGGTTAAATATATCTCATAAGTACAAAATATTTAAAACATACTAAATAATGCAAGGACAAATGTTATCTTGAGTGTAATTATATAGGATAAGAATGAAAAGAATGCTAAGGAAATAATACCCAAGGAACCACATGAGGAACCTTTGAATAATACTTAAATCCTTCCTCTAGAGTCTCTTTTACTACAATGTGTTTGTTTAGATCAATGACCTAATAGTTATATTATTCATGTTTTAACACTTATGATGGGACACAAGAAACCAAGACTAATCATGAGATTGATATGTGTTGGTCCCATTATTGAGTTTGCATAATGTGCCTTGTTTTTCCATGACCGAATATGCTCACAAACGTTTCATTTTTTGATTTCATGGTCTGCAGTTCACATTTTCCAACTGAATACCTTCGAAAATGCCCTCATTGTTGTTATTCTGCCCTATTTTGAAGCAAATCTCCAGGTTTCCCCTTTGTTGTGCCCTAACTTCTTCATTTTTCGGGCTGTGTCGTTTTTTCCCTTGCCTAAATCATGCAAAAACTCAAAATGGAGGGAATACGAGTCATTTGGTGCTAAAATCCTAATCCCTAGGCCTAAATCATTGTGAAAACGTGATTCAATTGATTCAAAGAGAGAAATCCACCTTCCTCATGAAAAAAAATTCGATTCCAGAAGCATCGCCTGCGTTTTTTGTATTTTGACGGGCACACGGGCATGTTCTACCCATCAAATTTATCATTGCGACGTTTATGCTAACGTGGCAAGTTCTATTGGCCGAGGATGTGTGGGAAAAGTTTATAACTTGTCATTTTTAAAAAAGATTGGCGAGGGGAAATTTTTTGGCCGTAGCCTCGTAGTGCTACAGTGGTGTGCCTATGTGGCACGATTCGATTGGTCAGAAGGAGCGGCGGGTGGTAGAGGTCACTTAGAACTTTTCTTCATTTTTGAAAAAGTTCTCAATGTTAAATTTTTCTCCAAAGGCCCACAGCGAATGGCATGATGACACGTGTCCAGGTAGGTCAACCGAGAAGGCGAGGACTTGGAAGAGTTTGAAAATTTTTGGCTTCAAAATATTAGAGAAACGATTAGGCCCAAAAGCCCGTGCCCAATAGGATGGTGACACACATCCATGAGAGTCAGTATGGACAGGCAGATAGTTGGAAATTTTTTGAAGTTTTTGGCTTCAAAATGCCAAAGGAAACATTTCGACCTAGAAGCCCGCATCAAATCGCAAAATGATACGTGTGGATGGGGATGAGTTGGAAGGGCAGAAGTTAGAATTTTTTTTGAATTTTTTAACTACAAAATGCCAAAATTAAATGTTCTGCCCAAAGGCCCGCGACTAGTAGGGAGGCGACACGTGTCTAGAAGGAGAAATGGGAATGGGGGCTGAAGAAAACTTTTGGGACTTTTTATCCTTGGTGTAAAAGGTAAAATATGAAAAATAGCCCCGCGTCCAATGAAAATAAGACACGTGTCCTAAATTTGGCAGAGGTTTGGAGCACGGAGAGGAAGTTGGAAATTTTGCGAAATTTTGGCGAAAAATCTTAAGGTGAAAAATAAACCCGCAGAAAATTTGGAGGGTTGGCTCCGCATCCAATAGGACAGAGACACATGGCACATTTCAAAAGGTAAAAAGGAAAGCTCGGGCCCGCATGAAGTTTTGATGCTCGCGGAGGAATGAGGGAAGAATTGGAAGGGTAGGATTCGCAACGAATGGGAGACTGCCATGTGGCAGAAGTGGCAGCGAGAGTTCAGGGGCGCAGAGCAGTTTGAGGAAATTTTCCTTTTCTAAAAAAAGTGTCAAAATTCATCAAATTGGCCTGTGGTTTTGGTGAAGGCCCATAGGAGGACATGTGGCGCATCCAGGGGCTCACGGGGAAAATTTTCAAAAATTTTTGAGGTCAAAAAAAGTTCAAAAGACATTTTTTTAAGGTTGGAGGCCCAATCCAATGGTGTTTGGACACGTGTCCTACCTCATCCAAAGGGGAAAAAGAGATATTTTCGAGGGAATATTCAAGATCTCATCTGACACGTGGAGGGCGGATTTCTAAAGTTGATTTTAATCAATGGCAGCTAGGATTTCTAAAGAAGTGTGGAATCGTCATTTTTGCACCAAATCACATGAAATTTTATATGAATCTGCATCCCTTCGGCCTTCTGAACATAATGGCATCATTTATTTGAGCTGATTCGGTGCCCTATAGTGTTTTTCATGAGATATTTTTCTCAGCCCGTGAAAAACACATGAAAGGTAAAAAATGAAAAGTTGCAGAGTTAAAAATGATGAGAGAAAAGGGTGAAAAATGATTACAAATGCATGCTGGCATGGTGGAATGCCAAAAACATGACCTTGGGATGGATAAGGATCCGAGTTCATGCAATATTTTAAAATATTTGTGCATCTCTGGCATTTGGCAAGCTGTTTCACAGTATTATATCATTTTTCATCAAATGGATAGGGTTTTGTGACAAATTTGATCCCTTAGGCATATTCTTTGCTTGGGATGCAAGGATCCAAGCTAGCAGAGGGTATATGATGTAGTTTGGAAGCATTTTTGTAGGTCTGTTGAGAATTTTGGAAGGAGAGAGAAGAAATTTCACAGGAAAAAACTGGAAGAAGTCCATTTCCTTTTGGAGAAACTACCTGAGAGCCATTTTTTATTCCAGTTTGCATCAAATGCTCATCATATTGAGTTGTTTTAGCTATAAAGCCATCAACAAGCTTTGATATTGTCTAAATATTATTCCCTTGCTAATATATTTGATCAAATTCTTGGATTAACTAGTTTTATCTCTTGGCAAAGCTTGCATACACTTGTATTTCAACATGTTTTCAATTTGTGTTTCATGCTCATGTTGCAATCTTGTATTTTGGATCTTTATTGGTCATACATGGTCTCATTTCTTGTAGAGGGTTTGAAGGCATTTGTAATCTCCCATTCAGAAGAGCATTCATTTGAGTGGAGATAAACAGCTTTAAATTCATCTTACCTTCCTTGTAAATTGAGGGTGCTTGTAAACCTTTGGGTGTACCTTAGGACATGATCTAACAAGGGGTTTTGAATGCTTTATTGATATTTTGCTTCAAGCCTTTGTGGCAGGCTATCAAATTTTGTATGGAATAGTGCAGATTTGGGCATCCATATGTGCAGACATCCTGGTTGAAAAAGCACTTCAAATTCATTGAAATATCTCTGTTGTTTAGGTGTTGTAATTCTTTTGCAAGGTTTCCCAAAAAAGGTGATGACTCCTAACTACTCTTGTCCCAACATCTCTCATCAGAATTTCATTTTAAACTAACTCATCGTATCTACAATACCCCTGCATCTGCATTATGAGTCCACAAAAGAATTCAATCCTTTCACAAAAATGCACAAAGTTGATAAGGGTTTTATCATGTCTTTAGTAGCTCTAGCTTTGTTTTGAAAACATTTCCATCATTTAGTAGTGACAACTCCTTTGAGTTTGGATAATGGATATTTGATCATGTTTTCACAAAGCCTTCTCCACATCATACACAAAATACAAGGATATCTCCATCTCCTTACCATATAGGGGCTGCAATATAGGTTCTCTTGCCTTGGTTGATAGGCACAACCTAAAATAGTGAGGGTTAGATCAAAACCCTTATGAAGGTGCTATCCACTCCCTCACTTCTTGAATGCAAACAAGCAAATAGGTGTGATCCCTGGCTAGAAACGACATACAAAACATCTATCTGTCCTTGAGTATCTTGTGTAGATTCATGATGCTGTTTAAGTTGTGAAGGAGATTAAATCTGGATACCAACACTTGAGTAGCACCGTTGCCGGGGAATTCTTGCAATTTCTTGCTGGTTTTGAAGCATTTAAGAGGTTTGAGCATTTGTGTGATTAAGTATTTGAACTGTTACACTCTTGAGATATCATTTCATACTTTAGATCTGCATGGGGCAAAAAGGATTTCAAGCTCAGCCTGCTCTTCTCATTTACCAACAGTTTATATGATTTGGATGAATTTTTTTTGGTTGGATTTAAAGGAAGAAGATCTTAATTGTAAATCCTTGCAAAGTTTTCAGTCATAGCATACATTTGACAAAATATTTTTAGTACTTTCTTGCACAACTAAGGTGGAAATCCTTAGTGGCGACTCCATGCTGTTGGGAACTTGAAATGCCAGTTGTCTAACACATTTTGTCATTTGAAATTTGGTTGAAATTTGTTGTTTAAATTTTTCAAGATGGAGGGAAGGAGATCCCTCTTTACCAAGGACTCCTCTAAGAAGTTTCTCATTGAATCAAGAAGCTCAGAACTAGAAGGAAGAAGAGTGTGGAAAGTGGTTGGTGATTTGGTTGCAAGGAAAGAAATCCCCATAGTTGAATTTGAAGGAGAGCATCCTGTCATTGAAGATTATAATTCCTCTTCAAGTAGATCTGATTCAGGAAATCTTCTTGTTGATTTTCATTCTATATCAGGTGAGGGACCTTCTTGTGTATTTAAAAAACTTGCTCCTAAATCTTCTCCTATGGTTTCTAAGTTTGCTAAAGTTTATCAAGAGAGAGAGCCTTTAGGGGGTTGTCATTCTAAAGATCATTCATCTATTCCAATCAGACCCATTATTACTCCTCATCAGCTTGTTTCACCTCCAAGATCACCCCCACCAAAAAATATGGCTCAGCCTAGACCTCCATTTGTTGTAAACATGTTTGGTCCTATAAATTTTGGAGGAATGGATGGTTATCCAAATGCTATCCCACAGGATGTGAGAAATAGGTTACCAAAATTCCAAGGTAACAATGCCATTACCGGTGATCAACACCTCAAATTGTTTGTTAACATGATGGAAGACTTTGAGATAGAATTCGAGGATGTGTATATCAAGTTGTTTATCCATACACTTGAGGAAGATGCAAGAGATTGGTATAAAGCTCTGCCTGATAACTCTATTGATTCATGGACTGAGATGAGTAATGCATTCAGATTACAATATGGAGACAAAACAAATCCAAGGTTCCTTCTATCCGAGTTTGAGAACATCAAGAAGAACCCGAATGAGACCGTTCATGATTTCAATACAAGGTTTAATAAGACATTGAGGAGGATTCCTGTAATTTTTAGGCCTTGTGATGAATCTTGCTTGATCAAATATGTAGATGCATTTGATAAAAAGGCAGCCTATTACTTGAGAGACAAAAATCCTACAAACTTGAGGCAAGCTTTCACCATGGCACTTCAAATTGAAAATAATATTAAAGCTATTATTAAACCACTTAAGAGGGATGGTGTGAAGCTGATAAACCCTGAGAAGCCTCAAGATAGCAAGGGTGCTGATTTGGAAGATGTTGTCAAGACTTTGGCAAGGGTTGTCAAAGAAATTTCCTAAAAATTAGCCTGGGCTGAGAAAGGAATTGGGTAAAGTTCACAAGGACAACAAAGAACTCAAAACCATGATAGATTTGGCAATCATCCTAGGGGTGATCAAAGACAAGATGATAGAGGTAAAGGGCCTGCTAGATCTGTAAATAGACAACCCCAAGCACGTGAAAATAGAGTGGTGCCTGACCCTCTGACTGCAAGAGTTGTTGTTGTTCAAGAAGTTGTTGATAGGGATTTGTGTGACATATGTTTTCTTCCTCATCCGCCATGTGAAATAGACCTACAAGATATTGATGATGATAATGAGAATGAAATGGATGGTGACATTTGTATGATGGGCAGCTCTTCAGGCTCACAGCAAGCAACAACATCAACAGATGTGATAAGTGCAAGGACTACTACAACCTTTTGGGATTGCATAAAGAGGGTACCATTTCTTTCTCTTCCTCAAACTCATGATGTAGATGTAGTTCAGGCCTTTGAAATTCCTAATAATGAATTTGAATATCTAAGGGCTTTAATGATCAAGAATTATGACGGTGGTATTCCTTTGGAGGAAGATAGACAATTGTTAATGAATGTTGTGGTTGGTCAAGAAAAGAAGTACAATACTAGAAGTAAAGTTGTTAGAGGAGCTGGTCCTCAAGCCAAGCCAAAGACACCCTTGCTCACAAGCATTCCCAAAGATAATCCTAGTAGAGAAACAATTGCTAAGAACCCTACTGTCCCATGTAAAAATATCAGTCCTCTTCATGCCCAGGCTGCCAAGAATGCTTCTCCATCTGATGAACCTGCTTGTTTCCCATCCAATGTTGTTTTACCGAAGAATGCTCCATATGATATAGCCTAGGTTTTGAGCCAAATTAAAGTGAGTGTTCCCATAATTGAGTTGCTTAGAATATCTGAGCATAAGAAAAGAGATTTTGAATACTTGGGATTAAAAGAAGAAAATATTATACCAAGCAGAAATGTGAATGTTGTTGAGAATCCTCTTCAAAGCATTGCTGGCCCTGAAACACCACCACCATTGGAAGATCTTGGAGAGGCACCTAAATTATATTTGGGGACATCCTTGGTTGATTCCCAAATGAATGTTGATCCATTCTTCACAACTTTGCTCATAAAAGGTAGGTTGCTTCACAATTGCATGTTTGATTCCGACGCATCATGTAATGTTATGCCTCTAGAAGTTATGAATGAGTTGGATATCAAAGTGACAGCAACATATGGGAAGTGTACAGTCATGGATTCAAGGGAAGTGCTGGTTGTTGGATGTGTGAAGGGTTTAGTGGTATAACTTGCAGCCTATCCGGATAAGAATTTAAAACTTGATGTTGTAATTGTTGACTGCCTTACCAAATGGGGTATTTTTTTTCAAGGAAGTGGGCTTCAGGTGTTGGTGGTAGTGTTCAAATGGACATTTCCTATGCCACCATTCCCATTGAGGGCAGCCTTTTCAAACTCTATGGTGAAAAGAAGATTTTACACTTGATTGAAGATCCCGACAATGCTTCTTATGAAGTGTTGTTTGCTGATGTAGATGTTGACAATTTCATTTGTTTTGCTGATGGAAAAGAGAATAAGATGGAAAAATTAGAGTGCCTTGGTATGGTAGGTTCTCCATGGACATTACTATTTGATGGAGCTTGCTCCAAAGTTGGAAATGGTGCTGGGATAGTGTTGGTTTCTCCTAGTTTAGAAGAGTTTCCTTTTTCCTTCAAGCTCAATTTTGAATGCACTAACAACATTGTTGAGTATGAGGCATTATTATTGGGATTAAGGATTACATGAAAGTATGGAGTAAAGGATATTGTTGCTAAAGGAGATTCAGAGCTGGTTGTCAAGAAAATAAGAAAGTTATATGCCACAAAAAATCAGCGTATGAAACAATATAAGCATGTTGTTTGGGACTTGATTGAAATGTTTGATTCCTTTAACATTGTTTACCATGATAGAAGTCTTAATGTTTCTACTGATGAGTTGGTTGTTCTGGGATCTAGATTTGAAAATTGCACCATTTCACCTTTTTGTGAATATGATATTGAAGTGCTAACAAGGCTAGCTATCCCGGATAATGTGAAACATTGGCAGATTTTTGATGATGATGCACAAGTGTTGAGATTCTTACAAAACCAAGGAGAGTTTGTTGGTCAGAATATTTATTGGGAACCAATGGTGTGCATGAATGAAGGTAGAGAAACTTTGTCTAACAAGGATATTATAAAATTGAAGACAAATACAATTCCCAAAGGTCTTGTTGCACTTGAATCCAATTTTAGCAATGTTGATTGCATCGTTAATAGAAAGATGTTTGCTTCAAAGGACGTGGAAGAGCATAACTTGGGAACTAAAGACAAACCAAGGAAGATCTGGTTGGGCAGTCATCTTAGCAAAGAAGAAAAACAGTCCTATACCCGACTTTTAAAGAAATATCAAGACTGCCTTGCTTGGTCTTATTCAGAGCTGAAGGCATATAGAGAAGATTTATTCCAGCATGAGATTCCCCTTGAGGCCAAGACTAAGCCGTTTGGAAAAAAACAAATGCCTATTAACCCACTACTTTCCATGAAAATGCAAGAAGAGTTGAAGAAATTGAGAGAAGGTGGCATCATTCAGCCTACTAGATACTCTTCTTGGGTTGCCAACCTTGTGCCAGTTAGAAAGAAGAATAGAGATATCAGACTTTATGTGGATTTTAGGAATATAAAAAAAGCATCTATGAAGGACAACTATCCTTTTCCAAATATGGAGAATATTCTGTATCTTGTGACAGGTTCAGAAATGCTTTCTACTTTGGATGGTTTCTTCAGATACAATCAAGTAGTTGTCAAAGAATTAGAAAGACTTAAGACAACCTTCACTACTTCTTGGGGAACTTATGTTTTTGTGAGGATGCCTTTTGGATTGATGAATGCTAGTGCTGATTTTCAGAGGGCAATGTATGTTGCCTTTTCTGGTTATATCAATGAGTTTATTGCAGTTTACCAAGATGATGTCACTATTTTTTCAAGGCAGCGAGTAGACCATTTGCAACACCTAGAGAAAATGCTGATCAGATGTAGAGAGTTTGGCATTTCACTTAATCCAAATAAGTGTCATTTTGGTGTGCCAAAGGACAAGCTGGTGGGGCATATTGTGTCCAAAGAAGGTGTTATGATAGACCCTGAGAGAGTGGAAGCAATCAGCAAGGTGCCTATGCCAAGAACCAAGAAGGGTATTCAATCTTTCTTTGGCCAAATCAATTTCATTAGAAGGTTTGTTTCTAATTTTTTTGAGCTAACTCTCCCAATCACAAGCATGCTAAGAAAGGATCAAGTTATTAAGTGGGAAAAGGCTACCATCCAAGATTTTGAAGGAATAAAGGATGCACTCAAGCATGCACCTGTTTTCGCAGATCCAAACTATAAGATGCCTTTCCAAATATTCTCTTTTGCATCTAAATTTACTATCGCTTCATTTTTGCTACAAAAAGATGAAAATGGAGCTGAGAGGCCTATTGATTTCTTTAGAAAGGATTTACAAGCATCTGAATTGAGGTACACAATTATTGAGAAACAAACATTTGCAATAGTAAAAGCAATAAAGATTTTCAGGCCCTACATTTTGAGTTCAAAGGTTGTTGCTTATGTTCCCCACACCATGGTTAAAGACATCTTATCTGACATGGGGATATCAAGCAAGAGATGTAGATGGGTTAAAAAATTACAAGAGTATGATATGGATATCCAAACAACAAAGCTGGTAAGAGGTTTAGGTCTTGCCAAACTCATGGCTGAGACTAATTTGCAGAATGTAGAAGTGAATTAGCTAGGGGAAGAAAGGGCAGATCTCCTTGACAAATTGATGAATTCTGAGTGGTACAAGGATGTGGTCTATTACCTCAAACACTTATGCTATCCCAATCACTTAAATAAAAATCAGAAAAGAGCCCTCAAGCTGGCTTCTCAGAAATATGTCATAATAGACCTTGGGTTGGCTTGGAAGAACCCTGAGGGTGTCCTCTTGAAATGCATAACTGAAGATGAAGCTCCCAAGTTGATCGCTGATTTCCATGGGGGAGTTTGTAGAGGAAATTTTGCTGGGAGAGTGACATCACATAAGATTTTAAGAGCTAGTTATTGGTGGTCAACTCTTTTCAAAGATGCAAACAGACTAGTTAGAAGGTGTGATATTTGCCAAAGTTTTTCAGGAATATTGAAAGCTTTAGGTTCCCTTCCTTTGCAGCCTGTATCAATTGAAGATCCTTTCAAACAATGGGGAATGGATTTTATTGATGAGATTTCAGATCCTTCTAGTGCTGGTTACAAATGGATCCTTGTAGCAACTGATTATTTTACAAAATGGGTTGAGGCAATTCCATATAGAAAGGCAACACACCAAGTGGTAATGGATTTCTTGTTGAATCATATCATATGCAGATTTGGGGTTATAGTTAAGATTGTGTCTGATAATGCTATGTGTTTTAGAGCCAAGACTTTGATGGCAATGTGCAATGAATATGAGATAAATCTGACTTATTCTTCAAATTACAACCCACAAGGGAATGGGAAAGTTGAATCAAGTAACAAAATCTTACTCAAGATCATTAGAAGAACCTTGGAAATCAACAAGAAGAAGTGGGGAGAAAAGTTGAAATTTGTAGTTTGAGCTGATAGGATAACTACAAAAAGAGAAACTGGTAAAAGTCCATTTGAACTGGTGTATGGAACTCAGGATTTACTGCCATTACACCTGCAGTTATCCACTTTTTAGTTTACCTAGCAGTTAGAAGATCAAGAGCATGGCCCATATGAATCAAGAATCAATCAGATCATTGAGTTGGATAAAGAAAGGAGAGATTCTCATCAAAGGCATGTAAGGTTTAGGGAGAAATTGAAGAAGTTGTTTGATAAGAAGGTCACCCCTAGAGCTTTCAGTGTTAGAGATCTGGTTTTGCTATGGAATAGTAGGCATGAAGACAAGTTCAAGCATGGCAAGTTTGATGCTCTATGGATGGGTCCTTATGCCATTGATATCAGGATTGGAGAAACTTCATTTTTTCTCAAGGATTTGGATGGGGATTTGCTGGAGCTACCTGTTAATGAAAAACATTTAAAACACTTTTTGGATTAAATCCCCAAAGGAGGTATGCACATGTTGTACATTTTGTATAGCTCTCATTGTTGTTTTGTCTTTTCCTTGTTCTTGTTGTTGTTGGCTTGTGGTTTTCCCTTTTGTCCTTGGCAACCATTGTTGGTGTGGTTTTCTCGGTCTGTTTTTGGTGGAATTTCTGGTTTTTGGGCTGCTCTGCATGTTTTGACTCCTTGCCCAATGGATTTTTGGCACTTGGTCTACGTTGTGATCTTGTGGCACTCACTGGGAGTGCCCATCCCCAAGAAGGAGCCAATGTTGGTCCCATTATTGAGTTTTCATAATGTGCCTTGTTTTTCCATGACTGAATATGCTCACAAACGTTTCATTTTTTGATTTCATGGTCTACAGTTCACATTTTCCAACTGAATACCTTCGAAGATGCCTTCATTGTTGTTATTCTACCCTATTTTGAAGTAAATCTCTAGGTTTCCCCTTTGTTTTGCCCTAACTTCTTCATTTTTTGGGCTGTGTCATTTTTCCCTTGCCCAAATCATGCAAAAACTCGAAATGGAGGGAATCTGAGTCATTTGGTGCTAAAATCCTAATCCCTAGGCCTAAATCATTGTGAAAACGTGATTCAATTGATTCAAAGTGAAAAATCTACCTTCCTCGTGAAAAAAAATTCAATTCCAGAAGCATCCCTCGTGTTTTTCACATTTTGACGGGCATACGGGCATGTTCTACCTGTTAAATTTATCATTGCGGCGTTTATGCTAACGTGGCAGGTTTCTATTGGCCAAGGATGTGTGGGAAAAGTTTATAACTTGTCATTTTTAAAAATTTTGGCAAGGGGAAATTTTTTCCTTAGCCTCGCAGTGCTACAGTGGTGTGCCTACGTGGCACGATTCGATTGGTCAGAAGGAACGGCGGGTGGTAGAGGTCACTTAGAAATTTTCTTCATTTTTGAAAAAGTTCTCAATGTTAAATTTTTCTCTGAAGGCCCGCGGTGAATGGCATGATGACACGTGTCCAAGCAGGTTAACCAGGAAGGCAGGGAGGGACTTGGAAGAGTTTGAAAAAATTTGGCTTCAGAATATTAGAGAAAAGATTTGGCCTGAAATCCCGTGCCCAATAGGATGGTGACACACATCCACGAGAGTTAGTATGGACAGGCGGACAGTTGGATTTTTTTTGAAGTTTTTGGCTTCAAAATGCCAAAGGAAACATTTAAACCTAGAGGCCCGCATCAAATAGCAAAATGACATGTGTGCATGGGGAAGAGTTGGAAGGGTGAAAGTTTTAAATTTTTTGAAGTTTTTAACTTTAAAATGCCAAAATTAAATTTTTGCCTAAAGGCCCGCAACTAGTAGGGAGGCGACACGTGTCCGGAAGGACAAATGGGAATGGGGGCTGAAGAAAACTTTTGGGACTTTTTATCCTTGGTGTAAAAGGTAAAAAATGAAGAATAGCCCCGCGTCCAATGAAAATAAGACACGTGTCCTAAATTTGGCGGAGGTTTGGAGCATGGAGAGGAAGTTAGAAATTTCACAAAATTTTGGCGAAAAATCTTAAGGTGAAAAATAAACCCGTGGAAAATTTGGAGGGTTGGCTCTACATCCAATAGGACAGAGACATGTGGCACATTTCAAAAGGTAAAAAGGAAAGCTCGGGCCCGCATGAAGTTTTGATGCTCACGGAGGAATGAGGGAAGAATTGGAAGGGTCGGCTTCACAACGAATGGGAGATTGTCACGTGGCAGAAGCGGCAACGGGTGTTTGTGGGCGTGGAGTAGTTTGAGGAAATTTTCCTTTTCTCAAAAAATTCACAAAATTCATCACATTGGCCCATGGTTTTTGTAAGGCCCACAGGAGGACACGTGGCGCATCCAGGGGCTCATGGGGAATTTTTTCAAAAATTTTCCGAGGTCAGAAAAAGTTCAAAACACATTTTTTTAAGGTTGGAGGCCTGATCCAATGGTGTTTGGACATGTGTCATACCTCATCCAAAGGGGAAAAAGAGATATTTTCAAGGGAATATTCAATATCTCATCTGACACGTGGAGGGCGGATTTTTAAAGTTTATTTTAATCAATGACAGCTAGGCATTTTCATTTTTTGGGCACCATTGGAGCTCCAAGAAGTGTGGAATCGTCATTTTTGCACCAAATCACATGAAATTTTATATGAATCTACATCCCTTCGGCCTTCTGAGCATAATGGAATCATTTATTTGAGCTGGATTCGTTGACTCTATAGTGTTTTTCATGAGATATTTTTCTCAGCCCGTGAAAAACACGTGAAAGGTAAAAAATGAAAAGTTGCAGAGTTAAAAATGATGAGAGAAAAGGGTGAAAAATGATTACAAATGCATGCTGACATGGTGGAATGCCAAAAACATGACCCTAGGATGGATAAGGATCTGAGTTCGTGCAATATTTTAAAATATTTGTGCATCTCTGGCATTTGGCGAGTTGTTTCACAGTTTTATATCATTTTTCATCAAATGGATAGGGTTTTGTAACAAATTTGATCCCTTAGGCATATTCTTTGCTTGGGATGGAAGGATCTAAGCTAGTAGAGTTTATATGATGTAGTTTGGAAGAATTTTTGTAGGTCTGTTGAGAATTTTGGAAGGAGAGAGAAGAAATTTCACAGGAAAAAATTGGAAGAAGCCCATTTCCTATTGGAGAAACTGCTTGAGAGCCATTTTTGATTCCAGTTTGCATCAAATGTTCATCATGTTGAGTTGGTTTTAGTTGAAAAGCCATCAACAAGCTTTGAGATTGTCTAAATAACATTCCGTTGCTGATATATTTGATCAAATTCTTGGATTAACTGGCTTTATCTCTTGGCAAAGCTTGCATACACTTGTATTTCAACATGTTTTCAATTTGTGTTTCATGCTCATGTTGCAATCTTGTATTGGGGATCTTTATTGGTCATACATGGTCTCATTTCTTGTAGAGGGTTTGAAGGCATCTGCAATCTCCCATTTAGAAGAGCATTCATTTGAGTGGAGATAAACAAATTTAAATTCATATTACCTTCCTTGTAAATTGAGGGTGCTTGTAAACCTTTGGGTGTACCTTAGGACATGATCTAACAAGGGGTTCTAAATGCTTTATTGATATTTTGCTTCAAGCCTTTGTGGTAGGATATCATAGTTTGTATGGAATAGTGTAGATTTGGGCATCCATATGTGCACACATCTTGGTTGAAAAAGAACTTCAAATTCATTGAAATATCTCTGTTGTTTAGGTGTTGTAATTCTTGTGCAAGGTTTCCGGGGTGATGACTCCTCACTACTCTTGTCCCAATATCTCTCATCATAATTTCATTTTAAACTAACTCATCCTACCTACAATACCCCTGCATCTGCATTGTGTGTCCACAAAAGAATTCAATCCTTTCACAAAAAAGCACAAAGTTGATGAGGGTTTTATCATGTCTTTAGCAGCTCTAGCTTTGTTGTGAAAAAATTTCCATCATTTAGTAATGACAACTCCTTTGAGTTTGGATAATGGATATTTGATCATGTTTTCACAAAGCCTTTTCCACATAATACACAAAATACAAGGATATTTCCATCTCCTTACCATATAGGGGCTGCAATATAGGTTCTCTTGCCTTGGTTGATAGGCACAACCTAAAATAGTGAAGGTTAGATCAAAACCCTTATGAAGGTTCTATCCACTCCCTCAATTCTTGAATGCAAACAAGCAGATAGGTGTGATCCCCAACTACAAATGACATACAAAAAATCTATCTATCCTTGAGTGTCTTGTGCGAATTCATGATGTTGTTCAAGTTGTGAAGGAGATTAAATCTAGATACCAATAATATGAATTACAATACACACCCTCCAGTGAATTCTTAAGCTTCGAAGGATTATGAGGATATTCCTATAGATGAGTTTATTGATACACTTATTAATGAGGCAACAAAAAAAATTATAATTTCATTTGATGATCATGAGACTTTTGATAATTTGATTCTACTAACACACCTTTATTCATAGTACCTTCGTTGACTCACACCACATATAATGTACTATAGTGGACAACATGACAAATGAAAGCATATGCACTATGACACACCTTACAAGTCTTATGCACACATACAAAGATATAGTCAATAAAAAAAAAAAAGGATTCAATGGAAACTATAAAAAACCCCATTGGTAGCATGTGTTACCACTTATGTAGGACCTATAACTATCTCTACCTAGTTCGTAGTTTTTTCCAACATGAAAATTTGAACATGTTATAAGGATGACTATGGATACACAAGATACTTATATCTCAACTATCTTACAATGATGCTTGATATTTATCCATAATAATAATATGGACAAAATCTAAGGTGTTCTCTATGAGAACCCCATTCAACTAGGGTCATTCCCTCTTGTGATTATACAATAGTCTATTATTTAAAATTAGAAAGTGTTACATCCACAATCATTTCAAAATATAGTATAACAATAAATGATTGAATTTACTCAATAAGCAATTCTCTAATGACCATTACATTAGGGGCCTATTGAAATTTATCATACAATACATAATAAATTACACCTAGTAGTAGTATTACATAAACCTTCTAAGAATGTTTCACAAATAATGGTGATGCATTCTCATGACATATGATTGATTCCATAATATTGTACAACTACTTGTAATGCACCTTGAACATGTATGACTATATCAGCCATACTAGTGACTACAAATGTTTTATAACATGCAACTAATTCTTAGATTCATATATAGTGATATATGATCTACTCCTCACCCATGAAATGTGATGTTTGAACTAATTGATATAAGACTTATACTTGAGCATATCCTTGATGGGATCATATGTTATCTCACCCGAAATATCTTCATATGGAAGCTAAAATGTAGTTTATTTAACATAACTTCTTATGGTTTTTTTCTTGATCACCCTCTATTGTGTTTATTCATTGAATTTGTATATTATTCTACAACCATGTACACATTATAATTCTAGACTGTCCTGAATGAAATGATAATTGTGACATAACTCACATTGTGCATATAAATAAAAATAAAGATGAAAGAAGGTCAAGTACATAAACCACTTAGCATATATTGTGCACAAAGGAAATAGTTAAATACAATCAATAAATAAGTACTTCACCTTATTATCAAAAGAGAGGCATAACAACCCAGGTTAACACCTAGCCCCCAGGATTTCATATCCTGATTTACCCATGGCATGTGGAGTGGGGCATTTGCATGTCACCTTGGGGGTTGGGATAACCCTGTGATTAAATGGTGGGGTGCTAAGCCTATAAAGCCAACAATACAGGTTCAAACCTATCCTATTTGATTAAATTTAATAAATAAAATATAAAGATTCACACACATGCACAACTCTAGGCTAATCTAATTTTTTTTCAGTGAAAGAATTTGCCACCCTCTGATTATCTGAATTTCTGATTCACTTGGTGTTGGCTCTGATGTCGTACCCTTCTAGTCTAGACCAGGAGTACCACCCTAAAAACTCTGGCATCCTGTCTCCCCATCCTGCCCCCGAGGCATGGAAAAAAACTATGGAAGGATCCTCTTCTACTTCCCATTTAGAGAAGTTGAGTCCTATACTCTCTGATGGGTCCTTCTCTCTTCACATCCCATCTCACATCATGGAGGATGTTGCTACCTCTAGAGATCTATCCCTAGTAGGTAAGTTGATGGGTCCCAGACCCACCCTCAAAGATATCAAAAAATGGGCCCACATGAAATGGAACCCTTCCGGCGCTTTGGAAATAGTTGCGATGCCAAATGGATTTTTCCTCTTCTCTTTCAACATAAAGGAATACTTTTCTTGAGCTCTTTTGGGCGGTCCGTGGTTCTTCAATAGAAGAGGGTTCTACATTAGGAAATGGCTGCTTGACTTCAACCCGATCACAGAAACAATGACCCAAACACCAATCTGGGTTCATCTACCGGGCCTTCCCTTGGAGCTTTGGCACCCTGCGGTCATCAAAGTTATTTCTCTATCTATGGGTCCTCTAATTTCAATAGACCAAGCCACAAAAGGCAAAGCTAGATTCATTCATGCTCATTTCTGTGTCAACGTTGATGTCAGTTTCCCACTCCCAAAATCGATTGATCTCTTATCATATTTTGGAACTTGGTCTCTACCCATTGAATACAAATATATTCCACAAGCATGTTCCATCTACAAAAGCATTGGTCACAGAGCAACCAGATGCCCCACTAAGGCTCAGCCTAAGCCCAAAACCCTTGTAACCTCTCCCAAGAAAAAATGGAAATATATACCAAAGATTATTCCTGAAGAGACCCCAGTCATCCCTACTTCCAACCCCTTTAACCTCCTTGTATAAGGAGAGACCACTACCAACTCCAACTTGGTAACCCGTCTCACCTCCTAGCCTCTTTCCACTATGGTTTCTTTCCCCACGGAGGTTTCCCTAGCCTCCCCTCCCCCATCCTTGGTGGTTGTTCCCCCCTCAGTGATTGCTTCTTCCCCCCCTTCTCCGCCTTATCCCTCCCCCCTTCCTGCCTTCCCATCTCCCTCTTCCCTCTCCCCATTCTTGGCTCGGAGTTTCCTCCTATTGGCTCCACTCCCCTCGGTCCACCTTTCATCCCCATATTTGATTCCAAAATCTCCCCCTCCACTCAAACCTCTGATGACAGCTTGAACCTCTGCCTGACCCAAAGCAGTTGTAAGAAACCTAATATTGTAATTGAGAAAGTTCATGGACGTACCCCAATAAATGTCAAGCTTCAGCAAAAATCAGCCCTGAATGTGGCCCAAGGAACCCAAAGCACCATTTCCATGGTTGTGGGAAGTAAACCCAAATCCAAGAAATGAAGGTGATCTCATGGAACATAGTATGTCTTAAATCTCTACAAAAATAGAGGATCCTCAAGGATATGAAATTAAACCACTCTCCTGACATTATCATGCTTTAGGAAACCAAACTCAAAAAGGATGACAGTCTCTTGAAAATTTGGACTGCTGCCTTTTTTGTATCCTAACTCGCTATAGGTAATTCGGGAGACTTATTCACTCTTTGGGATCCAAAATAAATCAAAGGTGACTACCTTCTTCAGCACCCAAACTTTTTTTGCATACTCTTACAAGAGGTATATTCTGAATCTACTTGGATAGCAATCAATGTTTATGCCCCTAATTTGGAATCCCAATGTGAAAGACTCTGGCAGGACATTTCAAATTTCATAATTTTTTTTGGAAATTTTCCTGTGCTGATTATGGGAGACTTCAACTGCACTCACTACCCTTTGAAATGTAAGGAGGATCCCCTTATAACCCCAACGAAATGGAATCTCTGGTTGAATTCATACATGGGGAGACTCTCTTAGATATGGATCTACATGGTACCTCCTTTACTTGGTCCAACAACAGAGTGGGAAGAAATCACATTCAAAGCAGACTGGATAGGGCTATGGGATCTTTGGATTGGATCTCTCTTTACCCTGATTTCTTTCTCAGTTCCTTAGCTTGAGTGATGTCTAACCATAGCCCCTTAATTCTAAGTGCCAATAACAAGATGAACATTGAATATTCTCCCTTCAGATTTGAGCTTACCTAGCTTGAAAATAATCATCTAGACCCTCTTATTAAGAGTTGGTGGGACATAAAAATTCAAGGCTTTGATATGTTTAAGTTCTTTAGTAAACTTAAGGAAATCAAAAAGCATTTTAAGATTGGGAAGAGAAAAGTGTTTGGAAACATCAAACTTCGTAAAAAAAAGATGACTCAGGAAATAACTAACATTTTAGCTCTTGTGGAGGTTGAAGGAAGAATGGAACAACTCCATAAACAAGAAAGACATCTTCTTAGCGACTTCCATAATATCCTGAAAGAAGAAGAGACCTATTAGAACTAGAGATCACAGGTTCTTTGTCTAGATCAGGGAGATAGTAACACCAAGTTCTTCGACATTATAGCCTCTAAACACAAAATAAGGAACAAAATTAGATAACTGCTAACTCCGGAAAGTAATATATTGGCCTCTGACATTGAGATCTCTAATGAATTAATCTCTTTTTATTCTAATCTCCTTCAGGTTGAGGACCCTCCCAACAAACAAGCTATGTCCAAGATGCTTCAGCACATTCCTAAATTAATATCTGATGATATGAATAGCAATTTAATGAACCTCTTCTCTATGGGGGAAATTAATAAAGCGGTCTTCACAATGAAAGGTGACAAAGATCTTGGCCCCGATGGCTTCCCTGCTGCATTTTTCCAAATATTGTAGGAAATCATCAAGCAAGATATTTTCAAGGCAGTGAACAAATTCCAGTCAAGAAAATCCCTTCTGAAAGAATGGAATACTACCTTCATCGCTCTTTCTCCCAAATATATTAGATCTAAGTCTATTGCCAACTTCACACCAATTAGCCTCTGCAATAGCTCTTACAAAATAATCACCAAAATGTTGGCTACAAGACTTAAACCCCTGATGAACGACCTCATCACATTGCATCAAAATGGATTCATCAGTGAGAAATTTATCCAAGGGGGTATCATCACTATTCCTAAATCCATCCACTCTACCCAACACTTGAATTCTTTGGGAATGATCCTCAAATTAGATATGCAAAAAGCATTTGACAAAGTTAGCTAGACTTTCCTGATCCGGGTGCTAAAAATTTACGATTTTGACAAAACATGGTGTAACTAGATTTTTTCTTACATTGCAACCCTTTGTTTCTCGATCCTCAGTAAATGGAATCCCAACAAGCTTCTTAAAAAATAGTAGAGATGTTCGACAAGGGGACCCTCTGTCTCCTTTCCTCTTCTTGTTAATGGAAGACTCCCTCAGCAAAGCACTTGAGGCTGCAAAGAGTCAGTCTAACATTTCTGGTATAAAATCACTTTAAGCTCCCTAGTTTCCACTCATAGCTAATTTGCAGACGATACCCTACTCTTGAGTTTTCCTTTGGTGATTGAAGCTCATGCCCTCAAAGAAATTTTAGAAAACTATCAACTTGCCTCTCAGCGACTAATTAACTTCAACAAAAGCAATATATCTTTCTTAAACACCCATCCTAAAATTCAAAGGAGGATTGTTGACATATTTGGCTGCAGAATTGTGGACTTACCCTCCTCCTATCATTGCATTCCCCTTTTCAAAGGAAATAAAACCAAACATTTGTGGAATCTAGTCATTGAGAGATACCAAAAAACTGGCCACTTGGAAAGGGAGCCATTCTAAGTCAGACTCACAAACTTCAATTGGTTAAAGCTACTCTTCAGAGTTTACCTATCTATTTCATGTATCTTCTTAAAATTCCTTCCTCAGTGATATCTATTGTTGTGTTGAGAGAATCCAAAATAAATTTATCTAGTCGGGTGTGGAAGACAAAAAGTGGATACACCTTGTCTCTTGGAATGAAGTCTGTAAGCAGACCAAATTGGGAGGTCTTGGGATTAGACAAATTGTTGATATGAATGTTGCACTACTGGCTAAAATTGGCTGGGAAGTGGCTCATGGTAACTCTGACTGGGCTCAGCTATTGAGATCTAAATATTTGTCACAAGATGAATATTTCCTTATCTCCTCCCCACCCTACGGGCTCGGCTATTTGCAACTCGGTTACTAGCTCTCTTCCTCTTTTACATGTGATGGAACCAAGTGGAGGTTGGGAAATGGCAGATTAATTAAATTCTGGTCGGATTGGTGGATAGGGGAAAAACCTTTGTGCCTAAACCCTATTTGGGACTCTATCAAAATAACCCTCATCAATCGTCATAGAAAGAAATTTTTTGGTTACTGGTGAGATACTAATTCAATCCCCTCTTGGCATTTACCAAATTGGTTGGGCATCAACGAGCATCAGAGTTAGCTTTTGAATGAGTTGAGAATTTCCCTTTCCTCTCTCTCTATATTACATTTCTCCTTACCTGCTGATGAATCATATTTGGCCCCTCTCCCCCTTTGGATCCTTCTCTGTTAAATTTTTGTACGGACTCTAAGCTCCAGACCAGCTCTGGACCTCCTCTATACAAAATTTGGCCCAAAGAGTCTATTCCCAAAATTGGATTCTTTTCTTGGCTCTCCTTTAATAATGCTTTCCTCTCAGGAGAGAACTTAAAAAGGAGAGGATTATCCCTCCCCACATGTTGTGTTCTTTGCTGCAAAGCCTTAGAGTCCTCCCTCTCATCTCCTTCTGCACTACCCCTTTACACAGGATGTCTGAAAAATTGGCTTTTGTCCCTTTTTGGAGTTGTTTGGAATTTCCCCAATTCAATTCACGATACCCTCATTCAATGGTGTTCCCCCTTCTCTCACCTGATCCCTTTCCCTAGCTTGGAAATTTATCCTTCCCCACATGGCCTTTGGGGTATTTAGAAGCAGAGAAATAGGAGAATCTTCAAAGAACTATTGTATGGATCTTGAGAGGGTGGCCAACCATATCGCTATGCTCTTCCAAGAAAATCTAAATGGTTGCTTATGAAATAAATATCAACAAAAAATCCATTTCTACAATAGCAAGGAGTGGTGTCAGCAGATGGTGTTCCTTCCCACTGCTAAACCCTCTTTCCAGGCTTGTTCTTCTGTTCAGTGGCTCTCTCCCCCTGGGCTGGATGAAACTCAACACGGATGGTGCTTCTAAGGGTAACCCAGGGAAGTATAGGGGGTATGACCCTCTGAAATTCTTATGGTTCCCCTCAAGCCACTATAGCAGCTAACTTTAGCATGGGAACCAACCACTCACGCTGAAGCCTTAGTGATCCTTAAGGGGCTAGAGCTGACTCTTAAAATTGGCAATGGACCCTTAATTCTGGAAAGTGACTCTCTCAATATTATAAATCTCCTTAACTCAGAAGACCTAGGACAATGGACTATTAAAAATATTATTGTTGACGTCCATCTTCTTCAAAGGAACTTCCACCAGATCAAATCCCATCACATCTTCTGGGAAGGAAATAAGGCAGCCGATTGCATGGCTAACATTGGTGTCCTCCTTGGTACTCAACAAATGTGGTTTGGAAATTTTCCTTCCAATCTCCTTCAAATTTTCCATAATGACTACTCCTTTTCTAACTAACATGTGGTGGTGGGAGTCTGCTCCTTATGTCAGGAAGCTTAACAAAAAGCACTGCACCCTTACCAATGATGGTTGGCATGATTATCACATAATTTTGAAGCGATGTTCTACGAAGCTGAGCATGTGGGAAGAGAGTTACTCCATTTGAGTGAATCTGGGTATAAGATGCACCCTTTCTCATCATAATTATCACAGGTACAGGAGGGCAGGTGATGTGGGTGACTCCCATAGCAATTAAAAGACTATTAAATCTAACTCGCGTCTCCTCACCTTGATCAATTTCCATGGAATCTTCACCATGGGAGGGAAACTCAAAAGGATTGAACCAACTTCTTTCACTTTTCTACAGGAAGACCAGGAAGTGTGGAAAATTCTTAGGGACAATGACATAACTACATTCCTGGAAAGAATGTGCGAATACTCAGCTTTGGTTTCTTACGTTGCACCTTGGCTACTTGGTCTCACAGCAGGGACTAAATTGGCAATACCCATTTCACCATCTCTGCCAATTCCATCACCTCGGTGACTGGCCTTCTTGCCTCCGAGGGCTATCTACTTCAAGATGTCTTTGTAAGTGGAGCTTCAGGATTTTATTTGCCAAAGGTGAGAATCTGACTAAATATCTTTCTGGTTATGTTCAAGAATCCCTGTTTCCCCCTTAGGACAGAGTTACAGAGGTTATTATGATATATTTCACCATTTATGGGTGATACACGTTGGTCTTCGGTCCCCACTTCTTCATTCTTTCTCACTTACACTGGGGGAAAAAAATAAACCTAGCTGCCTTTCTGTTCTAGTCACTCAAGGCACTCCATTAATCTTGTTAGGGAGGGAGAAGGCCCCATTCTGCATCAAGGCCTTCTTTACCTCCTCTACTAATTCGTTGCTTCTCCTGTTGAGTTGGCCCTCTTCCTTCCCAAGAATGGTCGGTCCTGCCGTACCCCCACCTGTCATCCCCCCTTCCATCCCCGGCTTCCCGTCCCTCTTCCAGCCATTGTCCACTACCTGTAAATCTCTTTTGACTCTGACTCTTTTGTCACCATCATGGGTTCCTCCTTCACAGGTCTTTCTCCCCCTGTTTCCCATGTTTTTCCTCCACACTCCTCTGATCCAAACTTACCTTGACATGATCTTGATGTTGTTGCTACGTTCACTTCCTTCTTCCCCAGGCTTCTAGCTCGGAGCTCCACCTCTTGGATGCTATGCTTAGTTTAGCCAAGTTGTATCCTGACTCCCCTAACTTTGGTTTTATTGGCTTGGATGAGGGACTGAAGGAGGAGGGGCTTAATTTCCAGTGTGGTACCGAAAATATCATCATGGCTGATAGCAAAATCAGCCCACAAGATATTCAGATGGAAGATTCTCCAAAATGGGAAGACACAGCAACTAGAAACACATCAAAGGAAAATATTGGAACTGTTGGTGACACTAACAACCATCCTGAAGACTTCCAAGTTGAGTTGGTGACTTCCATCCTAGCCAAGATTCAATGTTCCTTCTCTGTTCTCAAAGCTTGAGAATTTTTTACTGATAACACCAGGGCTGCCATCACCAAAGATTGCTCTGAATTGTTAACTTTGGCTGATCAGTTGGCCGAAGAGTCAGGTTCAATCCAAGCTAAGAATATTGTTATCGAGGTGAAAAATCTCCTTTGATGTTTTGTTTTTCTGCTCTTGGTTTTGTTTGGTTGTTCATTTTTTTTGGAATTTTCATGGGTTTCTCTATATGTAATCCTCATTGCTTAATCTAGCCACTGGGATTTTTGTAAAAGGTTGTGGGACCTTCTAAAACCCTCACTTTACCCTTTCTCCAAGAAAAAAGAGAGGCATATCACTGATGGGGATTAGGTGGATTTGTTAAGTCAGATGGTTATGTCTAACACCACCCAATTTCAAATCCCACTAGGCACAAGCCTTGTTCAGGGTGGTTTGCACATACGTTGTGGCAGAAGGATATGGTTTGTTGCGCTTGTGGTGGTCGATATTATTTGAGGTGGATAATCTTATTTGAATTTATCGTTGTTGGTGGGAGATTGTCTTTGTGGTTAAATGTGTTTGATTGTGATGTTGGTTGTGGTAGGTTATTATTGTCTACCTGGTTCATAGATCTAGTCAAAAGCATTTACAGGAAAAGGCCCCGTTAACCCTTGTTTAACTATTAAAAGTGAGGGATATCCATTTATTTTTTAGTAAATGGGAATCATTATTTTAATTTTACATGTTTCTCATATTGATGAACCTCTTTAATGAGGTAGTTTGATAACTTTGGCACATTTGCATAGCCATCAAAGGAATAGTGCTAAGCACAAGTGGAAAAAGCATGTGTAGAATTATATCCTACCTATAACTAATAATATGACTTGTCTTAACCAAGCTTAAACCTAATCTTTCAACATAACATTACACCAATATTACCCATGCCTTTACGTAGACTATAATTATAAGGTCGTGGCTTTGGTTTGATCACTAACAGACACTTTTCCACTATATTGATCCCATTCCAAACACTCATACTAGTTATCTATCAATGATATGTACATACAAATATAATGTAGAACAAACATACAAATGCAATGTAGTGTCATAACCTCATGTAGACACCTAAATTTGGTACAATCCCTATTTAAATAATTTTTTGGTGTGATTTTTCCCATATGGTACATGTGCTTGAATTTATGATTAATTAAAACTTTCAATCCATTTTTTATCTCTACACTCTTCTATGTTAGCCCAAAAATAGTTATCTAATATTAATTCTTCCATTTTTATACAATCTCATAAGATCCCCATTGTATTAAAGTATTTGTGATCTTTTTATTGTGTCCAATATGGGCTCAAAAACCCCAAACATGTTCAAATCCAAACATGTTCGAAGATCAAAAAGCCATCCCTAATTTGATATTATTATAATTTTTAACAACGAGATCCTCCTTGTCATTTATTAAATGTTTTTTAGCTATTTTTTGTAATATTTTCATGTCAAAATGTTCTTACTCCTAGGTTGATGTCTATATAAAAAACCCACTAGAGAAATATTAAGAAAAAAGATACACAAATAAATTCCTAGTAAATATATTACACATTTTCTCTCTAGGACTATGCTTTCATATTTAATAAAATTGGAGGTTCCTATTTCACGCAGTTGCATGATTATACCTTTTGGACCTAAGTGATTTCCATGAATATTTACATATATTATTCACATGTTTTCACAAAAATCCAAAAAGGTAGGAGAATATACATTCAAGTCTAAGTCCTCATCTTATGTGATATGTTAGTAAAGATCGTACATTTGATAGTTAAAGATAATTATTAATCAAATTATGTTAACCCCATTTTTAATTCAAAATCATTTTTGTGTTAGAGTAGGTATTTACCTTAGCTCATGTTCACCTAGGTAATTTATTTACCTTTATTGTATTTATCCTCACCCACTTATGTGTGTGGATATTTCTTTTATCTTATTTATATATTAGGAGATATTATCTAGTTGTTAGGTATAGTTCTTTCCTTGATCTATGGTATTGACTAGATCCTTGATGTCTAGTTCTCTCATTAATCTATGGTCTTGACTAGTTCTTTGATGACTAGTTATTTCCTTGATTTATGGCTTGATCTACAACTTTGATTGGTTCTTAGATTGTTATTCATTGCATATTTAAGCAAGGCCCATTCTCATTGTATTGCATTGAGTTCCATAATAATATATGATATTGCTAGTCATTTGTTTGCAAAGGTTTTATGTAAAGTTATTTAGGTGAATTGCTTTCATCTTATAGATCGTGGTGTTTGATTAACATCTGTGTTCTTGGCTTGGTACGATCTAGTTATCATTCCTTTTATGGTATCAGATCAGAAGATTTCTATTGACATCCATCTATAAGATCTATTTTGCAAATAAATTCTTTATATATTCATATATTTGGGATTCGGTCATATTTTGTTGTTGCGTGCAGTTTTATGCAAAAAACAGGTTTCCGTTGGAACTAGAAGGTGGGAAAACCCTAAGATTGATTGTAAACTCAACCATTTATTGAGGATTTTTTTTGGCTTTTGGTGCATTGGTTCACCTCAGGATCTGTGCCAGCAAGAAAAGAACGCAGAAAAGTACTTTTTGGGTTTTGTTGAGTTTATTAAGATCTACTATGGGTTTTTTTCTTTCGTACAACATTTTCAGATTGCATCTATTAAAATACTTAGTCCTTGGTCATATTGTATGGTTATATACGGGCTTAAATCTTGTGATTCCTACTAGTAGGTGCTTAACTCCAGCCCCCTTTCATTTTATTTGTGTGGTGAAGGCAAGATCATTTTAATTTATTTTAGTGGCAACTAAAATAAATAGCATAGCATAATATTGAAAAGATTGTATCTTTTGATTGCTAACTTGGTTTTGAGTGTCATTTTTTGCAAAAGTGATTCTTTATTGGTGCTCTTTCCATTGGAAATATTTATTTTTAAGAATTGCACTATAATTGTAAAGTGTCATATTGTAACATGCACTCATTATAAAGTGTTGAATATGGAGGAGTGTTGTAATGAATTGTGAATACAATTTTGGCTAAGCCCGACCTCATAAACCTTTGGGAGTTGCATTCTTGTATCTATCATTGGATTTTGAGAATGATATGTTTTTCTCTAAAGTGTGTGGACTTCAAGAGGATATTGTAAAATTTGTGAAAGAAAATAAATCGCTCAAGAAGCAAAATTCTCTTGTACAATCACTCATTCATGATAAAGATACACTAATAAACTCCCTGTAGCAAAAACTTGCTAGCCGACAAAATCACCATCATATTGTGGACAGCCATATCAATGCTCCTAGTCCACTTGTAGTTGTTTCTCTTCTACCCACTAACATTGATATGCCAATCTTTGAGCCTATTACTGCTCTTAATGCTCCTAATCCTATGGGAATTGTTACTGCATGCTCTTCCACATCTGTGCCTATTACAGAAACACATGTTGTGTATCCTACTTCTACTCATATACATGGCTCTTTTGAGAAGGATACCACTGCATTCAGTTCATGCATGCTCCATTCTATGGGTTCCATTGGCGAAGGTATTGGCCAACATTCACAAGGTATTGTTTTTCCTAATCCACATGTTAAGTGGAATTCTCGCCATAACATTGATTTTCGAGGAAATACTTCACTGGGATCACACGTTGACAAAGCTCCTATTTTTGTTTGCTCGCCTCTTTCTGAGGATCATGAGCAACACATGAGTTTTGCACCTTCACTCAGGCTTAAGAAACCTGAGATTTCAGCTATCAGACATGATCAATCTAACACACATTTTGATGCTCCTTTGCATGCACCCATTGTACATTTTGCACCAAGTCATATGCAGGTATCTTCTTCATCCATCCTTGTTGATTTGGGGTGGATATCTTATCACTCATGGTGGCGACATAGACATTAATTTAGAGGACTCTACAGGGGTGGCTCCTCCACAATTTGACCTCTTGCTCCACTTTCTATACCTTCTGCATTATAATGCTTCTTGTTTTGAGTATTTTTCTTTAGCAGGTGTAGTGTATCTCTCTTGTTTGTTGAGAGATTTTGTATCTTTATTTTCGACTCTTTTGGCATGTTGACATTATCTCTTATGGGGGATCTATTCTAGTGAATTCCAGTGTTATTTTTTCAGTGTCCGAGTAGATGATTTTGGGAAACTCATACAGATTTGTAGCGTCACTCTACCCATTCAGTAGTATGGGAGGGTGTGGTGCTGATCCTGCTTCTTCAGGTTTTGTGTCCTTTCCTTGTTACCTTGGATTTTATTGGATCGTGACATTCTAGAGTTTGTGTCCTTGCCTTATTGCTTTGGTTATTGTTCTTATATCCTGGAACACCTATTTGAAGTAGTTGATTGAATTATGTTTGGTGTTTTTTTCACTTTCGACATCACTCCATTGACAGTCTCCTTGTATGGAGCTATTCTGGTGGAGCCCAGTGTTAGTTGTTTTTTAGTTTTGTGATCGAGCAATGGATTTAGACAATAATGCACACCAAAATTCTTCAGCATTGTACGGGTTTTTGAGCTGAGCTTCTTGGGATGCCTTACAGTGGGTTTTCACTCTCTTTATTTTGTTGTTACTGGTTTTGGGTACCTTGTAGTGTCATTTTTCTCAGTTATTGTACATGAGTACCTCATCAGGCCTAGTTTTCGAGACTCATATTGTAGACATGCCACTTCTATTTTGGCCCCTAGCTTCACTTGAGGGGGGGTGTTAGAGTAGGTATTTACCTTATCTCATGTTCACCTAGGTACTTTATTTACCTTTATTGTATTTAACCTCAACCACTTATGTGTGTGGATATTTCTTTATCTCATTTAGATATTAGGAGATAGTATCTAGTTGTTAGGTATAGTTATTTCCTTGCTCTATGGTATTGAATAGATCCTTGATGTTTAGTTCTCTCGTAAATCTATGGTTTTTACTAGTTCTTTGATGACTAGTTATTTCCTTTATTTTATGGCTTGATCTATGACCTTGACTAGTTCTTAAATTGTTATTCCTTGCCTATTTAAGCAAAGCCCATTCTCATTGTATTGCATTGAGTTCCATTATAATATATGATATTGCTGGTCATTTGTTTGCAAAGGTTTTATTTAATGTTATTCTAGAGAATTGCTTTCATCTTAGATCGTGGTGTTTGATTAGCATCCGTGTTCTTGGCTTTGTACGATCTGGTTATCATTTCTTTTAGTTAGGGTCTCTAATAAAAAGGAGATGTGTCAATAGTTTTGTACAAGATTTTGAATATTTATCACAAGTATCCTACATGAAAGACTTAGATACTCACACATGATAAATTTTAAAACTTATTTATAAGTAGAATATGAATGCATAGATAGTACTACATCTAAATCCATCTTGGAAGACACATTTGAATTTTTATTTATTTACAGATCCAAAAATCCATCTTGAGCATTCTTTGGAAAACTAGTTTGTTAATTAGATTATTTGTGCCATATATTCACTCTCTTATGATCATTTCATATTATTTTTTCGTTGTATGGTTGCAAATACACTAAGTTTACTTATCTCTCTTTCATTGCTTTTCAATTTCTATATTTCTATTACTCTTTTCAACAATAATTTAGGCTTATTTTAAGTCCTTATTATCTTGAATCATCTAAATTGTTACTAAGCTTACATATTTTAAGTCTTTCTTGTTAACATTATTTTTAAAAATATTAGAAAACTTTATTTATAATTAAATACAAACCTAGGGTTTTAATTTATCCTATTAGGGCTTTACATAGGAATAATTTGTTGTGTATTATAATTTACCTTTACATTATAAATTCCTAGTTTCTTGTGTATTCAAAAACACCAAATCTTTTTGCGTGGATGCTGAATTGATTTTTATTTCAATAAAAATGGGATACAACATGATTGAGGATGATAATGAACCATAAAATGGTATGGTTATGTGTGATGTTAAATATAAATGGAATAATGAATATTTCTTTTGGTGTGAAGATAATCGACAAAATTATCTTCCTTCTTCTCTTAGGGATAATCCTATGATATTTTAAAATAAAGAAAATTTTAATACATGTATTTATTAAGAAAAATACAATAGCTCATGTCTATAGCAACTATTCTAGTTCATGCGTTGATAATAATTCAAGATAATGATGCTTATGTACCAGGTGTACAATATTATGATGATATTTCTTGAATTTGGTATGCGTTATGTTTGAAATTAATGGCGCATTAGTTCCTTCGAATATACCTCTCCATTATGTTATCATACACAAGTTAGATAATTTATATGATATATTTAATGGGTGAGTTATAAAACGAGGTTATTGCTTCATGGTTGTTATGTCAAGACACCTAAATATGACTACATAGTTTTAATATTAAATTTGCATTAATTATCCTCTTTCTCATTATTTTTTATAATTAGTTTTATTCTTCTAATTAGTTAATTATGTTTTCGTTTGTCTCAGTTAATTAACGACACTTCATTAATTAACTAGCTTCCCCTATCCTGGATGCTAATTAAGAACACTTTATTAGCTATAATATTCTTTTAGTTAATTAATGAAGCCTTTGAATTTCCCATTTAATTAATAAACCATTTTATTGGTTAAATCCCCCTCTCAAATCCTTTAAATGAAAATCTTAAACAAATATTTTTCTTCACTGTATCCAATTGAAAACTCTCTCTCTCTCTCTCTCTCTCTCACTCTCTCTCTCACACACACACACACACACACACACACACACACACAAAGATACATGAGAAACAATTCCTTTATTCAAGGAGGTTGTTTTAACAACACTCCATGTATACTTATTTACGTGAGTTTGGTTTAACAACAAAAACTCACATATAACAATATTCTAAACAACTCACATATATTTATTGTTCACACTAATATTAATTTCCTAACACTCCCCCGCTTAGTGTGAACATGGGAAGAAATCACATTTCAAGAACTGGAAACATAATTGTATGCCTTCACATACTTTTAGGTATGCATATTGTTGGCTTGGATCTTACTGGATATGACCAATCCGCTTCACCACAGTTAATCCATTAGTGGATGATCACACTTCCACCAATTCACTTACATACACAAAATCAACAGTTCCCACTTTCACTTCTAGTGAACACTATTTCACCGGGTGATTGACGTTAGAAGTATGACAGTCGAAGACTCTAATAAGTTAGATGATCACTCTAGTTTAGCTTCCCTCCTATACAACTGTTCTCAAATTCCAAAATACACATTCTTCTCATTTCAATAATAACATGGGAAGGAAACCACATATTATTTTAGTCTGCACACACCACACAATAGAAAAAGAAATTCCACCATACCAAAATGTGGCCCCATCATTAGTGATTGACGAGAGGTGTTGATCACCCTCCATCCTCCGTTGCCTCCAACCTCCAATGCACATGTTGCTTACTCAACATATATGACAATTAATCTCAATCATTTCCACATTGGATTTATTGGTATAGTTTTCCTCCCACAATGTTAAAACATTTATTTTTTAGACGTTAGGTAACACCGAAAATGTGTCCGTATGGGAAAAAAAATTATTTTTCAAAATTTTGACAGTAACCCACAATCAACTTTTGAAGATGACTCTTTTACTATAACAATGACAATAACAAAATTGACGATTTTGAAAATTTAATTATGAATACTTTTGACGAATATTGTGACTTAGATATAAAATAAATACTAAATCTTAGTTTTGACTCTTTGTATGTAGACATAATGATATGGAGGACCAACAAACATTTGGGTTTTAAACCACATCATTTAATTGGCACGTGGCTTGTTACTCCAGAAAATGATTTTGACGCAACATTGACCCAATTTTATAAACCAAACAACTTACAGAAAAAGACTTAAATTACATTACAAACTACTTAAATGACAGTAGAATTTGAAAAATAAGACCATTTAACTAACCAAGAAAAGAAAACTCAAATTCCATTCCCGGGCTCCTTGAAAAGAATCGACATTGTCTAAATAGTCGCACCAACTCCCAAAAGTGTATGATTAGGCTTAAAAAAAAACTCCTCTCCAATATTGGTTTATTGATCTAGCCAATCATATATAAAACTTGCTAATGTTGGGAATACAAATTTTTATGCAGCCATCAAAAGTGAAGACAACTCACTCACATTCCCTTTTTAATATGTTCGATCTGCATCAATGAATTTATGTTTTGTATATTCAATTATGAACAACTTTGTTTAGCAGCTGGCTGGAATCACTCTTGATGCAGAGAAATGATAGCAAGAGAATGTAACAATAATAATGATAACTGGCACATTGTCTTAACTTATACAATAATAACAATACATAAGAATGCGTATAGAATGACATATATCTGTGTTTGGTATTGTATTAAAAGTCAATTGATGGTTGATATGCTGACAAATACAACGTCACAAATGGAGACTACCAAATTGAAATGCAATGCATGTAGTAGCACAAAACTGGAAGGCGTTAATAAAATATGCACAATGTCAAACATGCCAAATCAATTGATCTAGAATTCCAAGTAATTTCCAAATGCTCTATGTTATTGTTATCCCAAATTTTCCCTCTAGGTAAAATTGGTCAGCCACGACCCCACATAGATGAAACCAGAGAAATCATGTTCAAATCCTATAATCAGGAAACCGAGGGGCTCTATGATGGAGTGGCGGGGCCTGCGAAATATTAAACAACCCTGTGCAAGAATAAATTCAAAAAAAGGTTCATGTCGTTTGAGCCCATGCTCTAAATCCAACAGAAAAGTAAGGAGGAACTCAGGAAGGCTCTACAATGGAGTAGCAGGGTCGAGGAAGGGGCAGATAGTGTCAAAGAAACTAGAGGCTCAAAGGAAAATAAACGTCAAAGGTTCAAAATCTTCGGGCTCTACAAATGGTTCAAAACGGGCCCAAAAAATTGGCTAAGTATGGAGGAGACAGGGGAAGCTCCCAAGTGTCCAAATGACACATCTCCAAAGGTTAAATCCAAAAGGTAGTCCTCAAACAAGCACCAAGCCTCCATGTGTCCAGAGCCCCAAAAGTTGCATCAACCATTAAAAATTCTTCGAATCAGCAGAGGGTGCCAAGTGTCTTAACGACGCACATTCAGGACCTTAGGCGGAGACTCCAAAATCCAAGTTAGAAAATGGTGGAGTCCAAAAATTGACTAAGTATAAAGTGCAGGTGGAAGGCGCCATGCATCTTAACAGTGTACATTCAAGGGCATGGCTCAAAGCGTAGATGTAAATGAGTGTCAGGATTCCATGTGTCAACCTGGCGCTCTTTCAAAAGTAAAATTTGGGACGGGTTTCCAAATGAATGTGGGATTGCCACGTGTCCCAGGTCCAAAAAGGGATCAGGGTTGAATAGTCCAGCGGAAGGAGCTAAGTGTCATCAACACTCTTTCAAAAGTAAAATTTGGGGTGAGTTTTCAAATAAACACCAACCCACCACGTGTCCTAGACTCTGGTGCCAAAATTCCAAAAGCAAGTGGAGACCTCCACATGTCTTAACGACGCAACATTCAAAGGTAAAATCTAAAGAGCACGAAGGTGTCACATGTCCAGGGTTAGGGCTCTACCAAGCAAAGGACTCAAGAAAAATACAATGAGACACTGTGGAGTCTTCAGAATCTACCACATGTCAATCCGGTTTTCAGAAGCGAAAGGTAGGGGCCATTTCCAAGGTGCGCGAGGCTACCACGTGGCCAAAGACTCTTTCAAATATTGTGTGCCCATGACCCAAATATTCAAATGGCCATATCTTTTGAAAAAATCAGATGGGTGGGAGAAGAATGAAAGGCTACCATGGAAACATCATTCTTAACTTTGAATCCCTTAATACAGAATGCTTTCTTCAACTACCAGATTTCAAATTCATCATTTTTCCTTAACACGCGAAGCAGTAGGGAACCAAAATAAAAATTTTGGGGTGGATTTGAGAGGGACATCGATTCAAATGATTCAATGTGTCTCAAGGTGGTCGAAGAAGGATTCAAATTCTTCCCTCTTATCTGCTCTTATTCTTCCTATATATTATCAGAATAATCCCTCACAGAATCGCAATAGTAGAAACTAATATGCAGAAATTATTACAGATCTCAAATAAAATTGTAGAATAAAATAACACAACACAAAGAGACAGTATTTAACGTGGTTCACCCAATTTGGGCTACGTCCACCAAGAATCACTTGCTCAGATTTTATTACAAGCCACCGCTCTCTCAATACAATACCCAGATCCGTTTGGAGCTATGCTCAACAAACTCTACAGAATTCACAGCCGAATTCAAAACACATCTGCAATACATTTGCTTGTACATCTATCATATGCATAAGACCATATAAATAGACAACTGCTTAAGCAGTTTTACAAAACCGTGGGTATCAAAACCATGGGCAAAACCCGTCCCATAAACCTATGGGTCAAAAAACTCACCCATATGAGAAAAGCACGTTTCCCGATATTTCGGGTGCATTTTTCGAGGCCAAAAAAATTTACGCCTAAATTTTTTTTTCTTGGGGACGGGGGGGCTGCGCCCCCGAGCCCCTGCTACCGACCCCTGCTCGGGGCCCGGCCCGGCCTCGAACCCCGGCGAGGATACATGAAAAGTGTACAGTATTCTTAGTGTACAGTCTTCAACACTTTCACACATGAAAACAGGCTCCACAACCTAACAATCTCCCACTTGGAGACTAGTTTTCCTCTGAGCAAGCTTCTCAACCCTTCACTAGTTTCTGTGAAGACCAACCAAAGCTGAACACAACTTTAGTTTTTCCCTTGTGACCACCTTGGTCATCATGTCTGCAGGATTTTGACTGGTATGAATCTTCTCCAACTTCAACTTCTCTTCCTCCAAAGCTGTCCTAATGAAATGGTACCTTAACTGTATATGCTTTGTCCTAGAGTGGAAAGCAGAGTTCTTAGCTAGGTGTATAGCACTCTGACTATCACTATGCAGCTTACATTCCTCCTGCTTATGCCCCAACTCCTCAAGCAATTGTTGTAACCAAATCATCTCTTTGCTTGCCTCTGTGGCAGCAACATACTCAGCCTCTGTGGTTGACAAAGCCACCAGCTTCTGTAGTCGTGAAATCCAACTCACTGCTGTCCCACCTACAGTGTAAATATAACCTGTCGTGCTCCTCCTGCTGTCTACATCTCCAGCCATATCTGAATCTACATAACCACGTAAAGTGGTGTTTGATCCACTGTAGCACAAAACTGTCCCCATGGTCCCTCTCAAATACCGAAGGATCCACTTTACTGCTTGCCAATGCTCTTTACCTGGATCACTCATAAATCTACTCACAGCTCCCACTGCATGGGCAATATCAGGCCTAGTGCACACCATAGCATACATCAAACTACCAACTGCTGATGAGTAAGGTACCTTGGACATCTGGTTTCTTTCCTGCTCTGTCTTGGGACACTGCTCCTTTGATAACTTGAAATGGCCTGCCAAAGGAGTCCCAACCGGTTTAGCATCCTGCATATTAAACCTCTCCAAGACCTTCTTAATGTACTCTTCCTGAGATAAAGTCAGCTTCTGTTCCTTCCTATCCCGAGATATCCTCATACCAAGGATTTGTTTGGCTGCACCCAAATCCTTCATAGCAAATGATTCACTTAGCTGCTTCTTGAGTACTTTTATTTCCTGCATGTTTTTACCTGCAACCAGCATGTCATCAACATACAAACACAGGATAATATAACTTCCATCCTCAAATTTCTTTGTATACACACAATGGTCAGAATGACATCTGATATAACCTTGCTCCATCATGAAGCTATCAAATTTCTTATACCATTGACGTGGAGCTTGTTTCAGGCCATACAAGCTCTTCTTCAGTTTGCACACCATCTCCTCTTTACCTTTGACTTCATATCCTTCTGGCTGCTGCATATATAGCTCCTCCTCCAAATCGCCATGGAGAAATGCAGTCTTTACATCTAACTGTTCTAAGTGCAAGTCTTCTGCTGCCACTATTCCAAGAACAGTTCTGATAGAAGTCATTTTTACTACAGGAGAAAAAATCTCATCAAAATCTATACCTTTTTTCTGTGCAAACCCCTTGACCACCAACCGGGCCTTGTATCTTTTCTTGCCTCCTTCTTCCTCTTTGACTCTAAACACCCACTTATTCTGTAATGCTCTTTTTCCTTCGGGTAGCTTTACCAAATCCCATGTCTGGTTCTCCATGAGAGCCTGATGCTCCTCATCCATGGCTTGCTCCCACTTCTTCCTGGCATCTACCTGCATTGCTTCATCAAAGCTCTCTGGTTCTCCACTATCAGTGAGTAATAAATAATAAAGAGAAGGAGAAAAACGTTCAGGTTCTCTTCTTACCCTAGAAGACCTCCTCAATATAGGAGTTTGGGGTTCCTGTTGAGGGGGTTCCTGAACTAATTCATGTGTCACTTTCCCATCTGGAAGATCCTCTACCGCTGCATATTCTTTCTTGGATTCTTCCCTGTTTTCCTGCAACTGCTGCTTATACATGACTTTCTCATTAAAGACCACATCCCTAGATCGAATGATTTTCTTGTCCTTAATACTCCAACATTTATATCCAAAGTCATCACCACCATAACCAATGAAAGTACATTTTTCTGATTTAGCCTCTAGCTTAGTCCTATCATCCTTGTCTATGTGAACAAACACCTCACATCCAAAGACTCTAAGAAATGAATAATCAACTTTCTTACCATACCAAGCCTCCTCAGGTATGCCTCCATCCAAGGCACTTGAGGGTCCTCTGTTTATCAAGTACACAGTTGTGCTCACCGCTTCTGCCCAAAAAGAAAGAGGCAGTCCTGCATGTAACCTCATGCTCCTAGCACGTTCCATTATTGTTCTGTTCATCCTTTCTGATACCCCATTCTGCTGCGGAGTTCCTGGAACCATCTTTTTCCTGCGGATTCCATTCTTAGAACAGTAATCATCAAATTCATTGCTGCAATACTCCCCTCCATTATCTGACCTGAGACATTTTAGCTTAAGACCTGTTTCATTCTCTACCAAGGCTTTCCATTTAACAAAAGTGTCAAATACATCAGATTTGTTTCTAATACAATAAACCCAAACTTTCCTTGTTGCATCATCAATAAAAGTAACATAATAACTTGAACCCCCAAGAGATGATACCTGAGCTGGCCCCCACACATCAGAATGCACCAGCTCTAACTTACTCTCTTTCTTTGTAGGTCCAACCTTGAGAAACCTTACTCGCTTCTGTTTCCCATATATGCAGTTCTCACAGAAATCCAAACCTGTTTCTGTATATCCAGGAAAATTCTTCTTTATGATGTTCATGCCCTTATGGCTCATATGACCGAGCCTATAGTGCCATAATGTTGTATCTGCATCTGAAGCCACAAGATTACAATCATTAGTACTATCAGTGGTTAAATACAAGGTTCCAACCTTCTTACCTCTTGCCACCACAAGAGCACCCTTGGTAACCTTCCAAGAGTCTGCTATAAATATCACAGTACAACCATCACTTCCCAACTGCCCTGCCGATATCAAATTTCGTCTTAATGTAGGCACATGTCTGACATCCTTCAATAGCCAAGTATTCCCATTCTGCATCTTAACCTGAACAGAACCTTTTCCAACTATGCTGCAAGGCTCATCATCACCAAGAAAAACATGCCCAAAATCTCCTTGAACATAATCAACAAAATAATGCCTATGTGGAGAAGCATGGAAAGAAGCCCCTGAATCTAAAACCCAAGATTCAGTAATATTGTGCAAAGAAAGAATCAAAGCATCCTGACATACATTACCCGTTGCCACATTTGCCTCCTTGTTTTCTTCTTGTTGTTTCTTCTTATCCCGAAGCTCCCAACAGTCCTTCTTTGCATGCCCAGGCTTTCCACAATTCCAGCATACAATCTTGTTCTTGGATTTTGACCTTGCCCGATCTTTTGATTTTCCACGGTTTCCTCTATTCTTCTGTCTCCCTCTAGTTTCCACTGTCAAAGCATTCCCTGAAGTAGAAGATTCCCCAGAGATTTTTCTTCACATTTCCTCGCTTAGAATCACCCCTACAACATCCTCAAACTTCAACTTCGAGTTAGCTGGAACCGAGTTACTTACCGCCATTACCAGGCTATTCCAACTCTCAGGTAAAGAGCACAGAATTAATAAAGCCCTAACTTCTTCATCAAATTCTATTGTAACCGAAGCTAGCATATTCACTACCGTATTGAAATCATTTAAATGATCTGCTACTGAACTATTCTCAGACATCTTCATATTAAACAACTTTTTCATTAAAAATATCTTATTAGAGGCAGAGGGTTTTTCATACAACTTCCCTAATGCATCCATTAGATCTTTTGTAGTCTTTTCCTTTGAAACATTAAATAATACCGAAGATGCAAGACTCAGCCGGATCGTTCCAAGTGCCTTCCGATCCAACAAATCCCATTCCACATCTGTCATACTCGAGGGTTTGTTCACCTTCTCAGACAACGGAGTATAAAGATCCTTCTGATAAAGGTAATCTTCCATCTGCATCTTCCAAAGACTGAAATTCTGCCCGTTGAATTTATCAACCCTAGATCTTCCTTCATCTGCCATAGCTCCCACTCAAGCTAAAAACTTTCCCTGCGATTCAACACTTCAGCAAACCAAACCAGGCTCTGATACCAATTGTTAGGAAATAAGGGATAAAATATGCGGAATAATCCCTCACAGAATCGCAACAGTAGAAACTAATATGCAGAAATTATTACAGATCTCAAATAAAATTACAGAATAAAATAACACAACACAAAGAGACAGTATTTAACGTGGTTCACCCAATTTGGGCTACGTCCACCAAGAATCACTTGCTCAGATTTTATTACAAGCCACCGCTCTCTCAATACAATACCCAGATCCATTTGGAGCTATGCTCAACAAACTCTACAGAATTCACAGCCGAATTCAAAACACATCTGCAATACATTTGCTTGTACATCTATCATATGCATAAGACCATATAAATAGACAACTGCTTAAGCAGTTTTACAAAACCGTGGGTATCAAAACCATGGGCAAAACCCGTCCCATAAACCTATGGGTCAAAAAACTCGCCCATATGAGAAAAGCACGTTTCCCGATATTTCGGGTGCATTTTTCGAGGCCAAAAAATTTACGCCTAAATTTTTTTTTTTTAGGGGCTGCACCCCCGAACCCCTGCTACCAGGGGCTACCACCCCCGGACCCCCGCTCGGGGCCTAGCCCGACCCCGAACCCTGGCAAGGATACATGAAAAGTGTACAGTACTCTTAGTGTATCTTCAACACTTTCACACATGAAAACATGCTCCACAACCTATGGTGAATTCTAGTTACTGCATCAAAGGTTGCTCTTCCACTTGGATCTTGGAAGATCAGATTCAATATGTTATGGAAAATTATTTGAGACGACGCCCATCACAATATTAGCACTCCATAGGTCTTATATCTTTTTGAGTCACATTCCTATATTTAAGGAGGTTATTTTAACAACAATCCATGTATACTTATTTATGCGAGTTTGGTTTAACAACCAAAACTCACCTATACCAATATTCTAAACAACTCACATATTATTATTGTTCACACTAATATTGATTTCCTAACATTAAATTCTAGTATTTTTATCTCCAAATGGATTCTACAAGCTTATTTTGGCCTATTAATTAATCCTAGTTGATTAATTAAATCACCCCCGACTCCCATGAGTTTCTAATCTTTAATTGATGTGTTCTAATCATAATTTCTCTTTCTAATTCTACTTTTCATTTATCCCACATTCACTAGGTTACAAGCTTCTCCCAAATTGGAAAGCTATATCAAGAACCTAGTACCTTCCTACCAATCTTACACCTTTATACACCATGTCCTTATAAGAAATTTGCACTTGATGAGAGAATTTTAATGTTATTGGAACACATTCAAACCCCATTTCTAATTGGCCAAAAGAATAACAAAAAATGACAATCAAGCCATATTGGTGAGATCTCTTCTTCTTTGTTGGAGAAATTCATTGATCATTCTTAGTTATGTTTAGTTCACAATGGAAATACCTAAAATCTAAAAGGAACGTCCAACAATCAAAGGATGTTTGCATTTGATGTTTGATTTAGTGTTTTATACATAGTTAGATAAGATTTCCTTTATGCTTTATCATGATGTTTTTTTATATTATATTAAGCTAAAATATACTTAGTGTTAATTTCAGTCTATGGCTTAGTGTTAATCTAATACATGCGTATATATCATGCCCAATGGGACACTCCTTTGTCTCATGTGCATTACTTATGATTTCTTTGTTTGGGCTCCATTTTACATGCTCATTAATTCAATTTGTTAAAAATATTTGGTTTTTAAGCATGTATCATGATGTTTGATAGTGTCAAGTCTTCCTTTTAGGTATTTAGGAGGAAAAATTCTATCAAATTGGAGTCTTGATGAGAGAAATACAAGATTTGTCTTTTTTTTTCTTGGATTTGACATTTTTCTATGGAGATACTAATTCCTTGCCCTAGTGTTCATTTAGGCACATTATTGGGTCACTTTCCTTACTAGAATTCATCTACATGTGTCTTCATTTCACTACATGCACTTTCATTACACTAAAAATTTCTTACATGCACTAGTTTTTTTGTCCATTTTCCCTATTATGTATGTTACAATTTATCTGTCTACACTACCATTCATCTTTCTATGCTAACATTCTTCTACATGCGTTAGCATTTCATTTAGTCATGGCTTTCTTGCATTGGAGTCTATCTATACACGCTAACATCCTTCTATCTATGCTTGCATCTATATGTATGTGCTAACATTTTGATTTGCATTTATGTTTCATTTGTCTGTGTATCAATTCGTGTGCTAGTGTTACTATGTATGCACTAGTATCTTGTATAAAAATTTTCAAAAAAAATTGAATGTTTCAAAACTAATTTTCAGTTTTCTACTATTTTCTAAATGTTTTCGATTTTTAGTTTGTAGGTTATTTGTTTAAATTAAGTCTAACATTTCAATTATTTGTTAGAAATATCCTTTTTTCTATAATTTGATCGAAACCACGCATGATTTTCTCTTGCACATTCAATCAATCACTTGTAAATATCTATGATTTAATCAAATAAAAAACAAAACATTGCACAATAAAATAATAAAACCAGAGATATTGTAATTCATTCGGGACAAATTTCCAATGGAGAGATTACATATAAATAGCTCAATGAACTCCTATAAGTAAGGAGTCAAGGCTAATCTCTAAGTCCTCTCAATATCCCAAATATCTCTTAAGTGTTCACACTATGAACAATATTTCTGTAACAATCACCCCCTTATTGTGAACATGGGGAAAGCTATCTCTTATACCTGCTCAGGATCTACAAAGAAATGAAGGTTTTCAATGAGTACCAACAACTCAAACAATATGAGGTTTTCAAAGAGAACCTCCGACTCTGAAAATGGTTTTCTATTGGAACCAACCACTACATAACAACATGCATTATTTTGCTCACATCATTGTTTCTAGCTTAGAGGGATTACAAAATAGAAATTATGCTCACGTAGGAGCTTTGAACAAGAATATTACTTCTGTTCATTATTATAGCGGAAAGAAAAACACACCACACAACTGAAACAAAAGGTCACCAATACAATGAAGCAATCTCTTTGTTGGTGAATAACAAGAGATGCCAATTTGCCTCCATCCTCCATCATGCACTACTTAGTATAGGTAGTCATCTTCATCCTCATTTTGTTCAGGTTCATCTTCTTCTTCATTTTCTAACTCTTCTTTAACAGTTGTATTAGCTTCATCCATTTTTAGCTTTCCTTTTATGATGTCCTTGGCATGAGTAATACAAAAAGAAGATTTATGTTCTTTTATCTTACAATAAAAGCATTCTAATTCCTCTTTGTTTTTGAAAATATTAGTATGCTTCCTTTTAATATAAAGAGCAGTTTCTTCCTCAATACATTCTTTTGTTCTTTTTTCTTTAGCTAGTAATGTAGAAATCATACCTTCAAGTGAATGAGAAGGCATTTGGCTAAGAGTAAAAAACTACATTACTATATTTTGGAGGTAAACTATTTAATAAAATAGCTTTTGCATTTTCTTCATCTACCTGAGCACTTACTTCTATCAGTTTTCTTAGAAGAGATCTAAGATCGTTAATATGACTTGACATAGTTACACCCTCATTCATTTTCAACTTGAATAACTACAACTTAAGCGAGAATTTAGCATTCATAGCCTTTGCACCAAATGTCTTACTTAGCAAATCCCATTTATCTTTAGAGTTTTTTTTCTAAGTCTATATAATACAACTCAGTATTTGATAAAGTAAGCCCAATAATGGATTTTGCTTTGTCATCCCTGGTTTTCCATTCAAGTAATTTTGCAGCATCTGTTGGTTCTGGTTCTTTTCCACTCACAATTCCCCAAAGGTTCTTGTTCATTAATTACATTTTTATTTTCACCTTCCATGTGTGAAAATTTAATCCATTGAATTTATCTAATGGAATTTACATAATAGGTGTCGAACTCAGTCGAAAATGCACCCTTACAATAAACTTTAAACACTGAAAGTAAAATTTTCTGACATATTTACCAAAAAAGGAAAAAATAATTTTTTTCCATCAATAAAAAACACAGGATCAATGTGTAGAGATTGAAAAAATACACATTTAAAAAAAAAAATGGCACATTAATCTGGGTTACCAGTTGAAAGTTATGACAATTTTAAGTTATAACTCCAACATCTTCCCGGACCCTTTCCAAATTTGGCAATTTTTCTATACTTCTATTTTTTTCATCTGTGTCCAAAAAAGGAAAGAAATGTAATACCTCTATTACTATGGATCCAAATATTGAAATAAGTCACGTCACAACCAAGTATGGATTCACCTGAGTGAAACCTCACCGCTGTTGGTAGACAAACACACAGGTCACAAATTTGATTCCAATGAAACACGCAGGTCACAGATTTGATTCCAATGAAATACGCAGGTTGCAAAATTGAATCTAATGAAACAAATTTGATCCAGATCTAAACGTCTCACAAATTCCTACTGGTTATCATTGCAGTCTAACCCACTCTGATACCAAAACTTGTAAATCTCTATGATTTAATCAAATAAAAAACAAAACATTGCACAATAAAATAATAAAACCAGAGATATTGTAATTCATTCGGGACAAATACCCAATGGAGAGATTACATATATATAGCTCAATGAAATCCTATAAGTAAGGAGTCAAGGCTAATCTCTAAGTCCTCGAGCAATATCCCAAATATCTCTTAAGTGTTCACACTATGAACAATATTTCTGTAACACAATCTTTAGAATCATAAGTGACAAAGATTTTGGATGTTTTTCCAACATTTTGATTATCAATTGAAAATATGGATAACATGTGATATAATGGTTTAAATTTTCCAAAAATCAACTTATACTACTCTATTGCCCTTCCGAGTGACCTTGAGAAACAGAAATGATTGTGATCATTATTATTTTTCAAACAATGTGGTAATATGGAAACTTGCTAATCCTTTGAGTGTAGGGCCATATATGCTTTCCAAAGACAAAATCGAAATGAATTAATAACTCTTTGTGTGTAGGTTACCTTGTTCAAACAATGATATTTAAGGCATATACATTTTAAACAAAGATAAAAATGAACAACTCGCACTGTATCTGCAAGTCTAGATAATGGTTAAAACCCATCCGCTTTAAATTACAAGAACTATATTGGCTTAAGCCATAAAACTCATTGTGAGGATTACCACAGGAACCCCAAAGTAGTCAGAACACTAAGGGAACTAGCTAACAAAATGGGAAGTTCCCCAAACACCTACTTGACTAGAAAAAACCCGTGAGAAATTTCAAACATTGTTTGTATGAGGCCTCATTCATTAATATGATTGTGGGGTAATGGTCCCTTTTTTAGAATTTATTGTAAAAAATCATACCTCTCTTAGAGGAATATTAGTGAGCTTTGAGAACAAATTCCCTAGGAAGTTATTTGGCATCGGGTCCAACTTTTCCATATTTATTATCGTTGGTATCAAACACTCACAATTTTTTTTTTGTCTCAATTTCTACCTTGTTTTAGAAAAAAGTGAAACTCTGCCAAAGTTGCGCCGCATATTCTTGGTTACGAAAAATATTTCCTTTTAAAAAAAAAAATTGGTCCCCTTTTTATCAAAAGCGTACTATGTAAACTGTTGCCAAAATTATACTAACCATTTTTGGATACTTAAACCTTGTTTTCTTAAAACTTGATTTAAGTGTTAAAAGTGTGTTGTTACAATTCCCACATTGTATTAATATCTTTTCGATACTTAAATCTTATTTTATTAAACATTATTTAAGTGTTGAATTTGTGTTGTTATGCTGCTCACATTGTATCGACCATTTCTTATACTTAAGCCTTGTTTTTTCTTAAACTCGATTTAAGTTTTTAAATCTGCGTTGTTACAATGCCAATATCATATCAACCATATTTTGATACTTAAATATTGTTTTCTTAAACTTGATATAAGTTGAAATTACCTTGTTCTGATATTCAATTTTTCCTAGTTTCCTTACGATTTTTTTTGTGGCATTATCATCCAGAAAAATCTTCCTTTACTATCATTACTTTACCAAATTTTCATCAACTCTTTTGACATTCAAAATTGTAAATTGTTTTCTAAACTTGATTACTCGTCAAAATTATGTCATTAAGATGACTTTTTCCCTCAGATTCCCTTAGAAAAATAATAGAAGCATCTCTATATTTTTAAAATGTATAATTAGTTGTCGTTAAGATTCTTGAATTGACATGGAACTTCCTTCAACATGAAGGAGTTCAATCAAACAACCTAGGTCTAGGAATTCATGTCACATGATGCCAATCACAATTACATCACAGATGGTTCCTCATGCTATTGAAAATTGGGAACCCATACTATTTTACACTTCCCCACCCATATCCTAATCAGTTCTATTATTCTGATTCTCCTCACATTCTGAGTCTCTCATAATCAAATTTATTCTAAGGAATAATCAGTCACCCAACTAACAACTTCCTTCATTAAACTTTGTGTGAATCAAAATTCCTCTAATCCAACATACAATTTGACTCCTAAGTCATGGTCCTCTCTTTTTCCATAGGACCCCCTTTATCAATCTCCAAAACAACATCTTACCCCATTTAAGATCCGTACAATTCAAAATTCCTCTAATCTAACATATAATTCGACTCTTGTCACAGGCCTCTCTTTTTATGCCAGACCCCCTTTATCAGTCACCCAAATGATCCTGAGTAAATTTTGGGAATTCAGGAGTTCCCTAAATATAACTTAACCGTGATAGTGTGGTAGATAATTTTGAGATATTTTTGACGGTACCTCGAATGTGGAAAACGAAGGTCGTATGCTAGATGTATCACTGGTCAAAGTTTGGTCAACATATGGTCAACATTTTTCAATGGAAAAATGGATGAATTTTAATTCATATAGATTCAATACCATTACTTATATATTTTCAATACCTTTCCAACACATTTTAAACGGACCAAATCCGAGTTTGTATGCAAAAGTTATGACTGGTCAATTGGTGGTCAACAAGAGTTAACAAACGAAGGATACACCAAGTGGAAAAATCACATGATGCCATGTGGCATAAATGAATTTTGACACATGGAATATCAGTATTTGGGCACATCAGTTGTAAAAGGAAGAAGTATGTGGCCTAAGACACATTCAATATGGGTGGTCAAGCCTGATTTTACTCCCAAGGTATGTAAAGTGGTGGAGTGGTTAGGGAGATTCAAATCCCCAACCACCCACATACCAATACTAGCCCTTTCCATCACACCACAAGGGATGAATTACCAATATAAATGGCTTGATGGTATTTCTATGGAGATAGGTCTGCCATTGTTCTAGTGCCTTAACAAGGTAATTTTGTAAAAGGATAGTTTTGAAGCACTTAGGAGCATTTATGGATCTCAAAGTAAATAGGAAAGTTTTCTAGAATAATGAGACGCTCCTATTGGACCCATTGTGTTCCAAATTTTGGGATGTTATAACAATTATTTGAGACGTCTATGATAGGTCTATTATTGTGCTTAGGCCTTTTAAGCCAGTTTTTTAAATATGCATTTTAGAGGCACTTAGGATCATTTATGGGTCTTGGTGTAAACTAGAAAGTTGTCAAGAATTCTAAGACTCTCCAATTCGACCCATATTGTCCCATTTTTCAGATTTTGTGACAGGTACAACATGTCTCTGACACATGTCTACTATTTTGTGGAGGACTATTAAGGTAGTTTTGGAAATTTTCATTTTAGAGGCACTTCGGAGCATTTTTGGGCCTAGGGGTAAATTAGAAAGTTGTCCAGAATTCTGAGATGATCTTGTTAAACCTATAGTGTTCCAATTTTTTGGATGTAATGAAATTTATGTGAGATTTATATGACACATGCATGTGCTTGGGCCTTAGGCCTATTAAGGAAATTATATGAAAGGCTATTTTTGAAGTACTTAGGGGCATTTCTGGCTCTCAGAGTAAACTGGAAACTTTTCTAGAATTTAGAGATATTCCCATTGGAAACATTTTTTTTCCCATTTTTGGGATGCTATGATAGGTATATGAAATAGGTTTGTGCTTGGGCCTTTTTCCTATTGATGGAGTTTTGCAAAAGAGCATTTTTGAAGCACTTAGGAGCATTTTTGGATCTCAGAGTAAACTGGAAGGTTTTATAGAATTTTGAGATGATCCTCATTGACCTATCTTGTTTCCTATTTTTGAGATGTTGTGATGAATTTTTGTATTTCAGAGTTCATTTGAACACCTTGATTCTGTTTAGAGCCATTTTAGAGTGCGCATCTCATTGGAGGAAAACTACCAGAGATCTAATCTTCTGCACCGGTCATTATAATCTGGGTTATAACTACTTGGTGTATGTGGAGAAGGTTATTGTTATTTTCAAGAATAGTTTAAATTAATTTTGAATCAACTGGTATTTATTCTTATTTACTAACATTTGTAAGCCATGTTATTGTTACTCGATGTTTGTGGAGGAGACTATTTGATCATCTTATTTTCCAGTTTGAATTCATCCTGAATCAAATGGAATTTTTTATTCTGCACCATAATTTTTAAGCCTAGTTATTTCTACTCGGTGTTTGTGGAGGAGACTATTTATACTTCAAAAGATTAGTTTGGATTCAGTGAGAATTAACTGAATTTTGTTCTTCTGATACCACTTTGGATTCATTCGAATCAAGTGGTATCATTTTGGTTAATTGTTGTGCATTAATCACTTCATTTGTAAGTTTTATTTTATTTACAAATTAGAAGTTTTAATGAATCAGTTCAACTTTTGAACTCAGAGACATAGGCATTTGTTTAGATGAAATCCATTATCAATGTCTTGTAGTGTGTGTGTGTCATTTTTAGATTTCAATTATTTAAAGTTGATAATATTGTGGAGTAAATTAACAAGTGTGTATAGGGTCCAAGGCCAGTTAAAATTTTTGGCCATATTTTTTGATCACCAAATGACGTCTTCCTACATTAAAAATATGTACAACTCAAAATTCCTCTAATCATTCATCCAATTTTACCCCTACCTCGCAATCCACTATCTTGCTAAAAAAACCCATTATTCTACTAGCACTATGTTGTCTTGTAAACAAATCAATACCGACCTGTTCTCAATTCACATCTAATTCCACTCTCGAGACATCCAAATCCGAATATACTTTTTCTCATGACTCATCTTCTTCAACCAATAAAAATCCAATCCATCTTCAGATCTCTAGTCATTTCAATCATATCTTATCATATCCTCATCAATATAATAAAAAATGATATTTGTATCAATGTAGAAAAATTAACAAGCAACGATGTCTCAATATATCTTATCAAGGCACTAGCAAGTTAATTTGTGGAAACAATAAGCTCAAACATTCCAAATCCCTTCATCTTTATCATCAAACATCTTCTTAATCTTCAACACTTATTCGACCTCTTCCATTAAATCAACCTTATATAATCAACAAACAATGACCCATACTAATCAATTTATTTCCAAATGAAGAAGTAATGGGATAATTTATGGGGCTACATGATGGAATTCCTCTAGAATATCACACGCAAGGATTATGTTTTGAACTCAATGTGTCCATGTATTGGGAGGAAGAGGATTATTCATATGGTTTGCAAACAAGGGAAGAGAATAAAATTGACCAACAAGAACCTCCTCTTGTTCTTCCATCTTCTCATTTCCCATCAAATGGTAAAATGATAGGGACTATCCTTAATTTCCCTCCTATCTTATCAATACCAAATCATTCCTTGCATATCATTATTCTTCAATCACAACCTCTTCTTGGGACACCTCTTGATAGCCCATCATCTTCTACCATTGAGCCACCTACTGGTAGCCCATCGTCTTATATTTATGGGTCACCTCCTGGCAGCCCATTATATTTTATACTTGGACCACATCCAAGTAGCCCTTTATCTTATATTTGTGGGTCACCTCTTGGTATCCCATCATCTTCTTTCCTTGGGCCATGACCTATTATCCCTTCATCTTTTATTTTTTGGTCACCTCCTGGTAGCCCAATATCTTCTATACTTAGGTCATTTCTTAGTAGCCCTTCACCTTCCATCTATGGGTTGCTTCTTAGTAGCCCAATCTCTTCTATACTTGGGCCACTTCCTAATATCCCTTCATCTCATATAATGGGGTAACATCTTAGTAGCCCTTCATCATTTTTCATTTTTCATCTCCTAGTAGCCCATCATATTCTATCTATGGGACACCTCCAAGTAGCCCATCAATTATATTTACGGGACACCTCTGGGTAGCCCATCCTCTTCTATTTATAGGAAACATCTTGACATCCCATCCTATTCTATTTATTAGACACCTTTGGGTATCCCATCCTCCTCTGTCTATGGGACACTTTCGAGTAGCCCATCATATTTTATTATTAGGCCACCTCAAGTTAACTTATTATCTACCATTTTCAAGCCACATCCTATCCCATAAACATTTATTCTTGGGCCACATCCTATCCTATTTCCATAAATACTTGGATCATATCCTATTAATCCATCATATCATCCCTCTATCAATAACTATTGTAATCCCACCATCATTCCTACCACTCCTATTATCAATCCCAAACATCCACTTTATTCTCCCATTTCTTAGGACTAACCAAATAAAGCATTAGAATGTAAGAAGCAAAAAAAATTTCTTCATTGAACTAATATAAAAAATTCAAAGAGCTCCAAAAATCCCAAAAATTCCAATAAACACAAATCCAATTCTCAAACATGATTCAAACATGTACGTCAATGCCAATACCAATGCCAATGCCAAGTATGAAGCAAAGTACATAAATCTATGTATACAAAACTCAAGGTTTGACATACATAATCGATGTTGCAAGATAAGTTAGAGTCATTTATCAAGTATGATCTCACAATATTCATCTAGATTGGAGATAATATCAATCTTAATAAGAAAAAATCCTAGTCTCCCTAATCAAAGAAGTTGAAAACATTATTGTTGGATCTTATCACATGGAGTGAAAGTTTTGGTCCCAACCTCCCATCCATACTATCATATTCTTCCTACCACATCATGGATACTTTTCCTCCTTTATATCCCTATCTTCATCTTCTCTTTGTCATTTTTCCTTCCCAAAACCATCCAAAACCTATAAAAAAATGTCAAAAATACAAAAAGATAAAAATATACAAAAAACTCAAATGTATAAACATCAAACATTGCAATAAGGTTTTACATACACATGGATTTTCTTTCCTTTCTTTGCATTCCTTTGCAAATCACCCACTGTTTTCATCCCTTCGGTGATTTTTTGGTTAGTCTATTCACACTTCTTGTGTGACATTTATCTCTATGGTATCAGTTTGAATGAGGTATTTCATCACATTAGTAAATTAAAGAATGAATTACCTCTTAGATATCATTTCAATATCATAAATTTAATAATATTTTTACGAAGACCTTTGGTTATATCTATTGAAACTATCTAATATCATTATCACAATCACTTTCAAACCCTTCCATCAATCCATAAATGGTTCTTAACCCCTTGTAAAATTATCAAGAGATCTAAAATAATTTTTTAGAAAGCAAAAAACTTAACAGAAAACAAAAAATTAAAAGAAAAATAATATGAATCTCTCTTGGGTGATTTATACTATCTCTATTGAGGCAATGGATTCCTTAATGACAGTAGAGAAATACTGCAACTGAAATTAGATACATCTCCATTAGGGCTATGGATGCCTGACTGGAAGCAAAGCAATGTAAGAATTTTGTTTCAACATCCATTCACTAATCAATTTTAGAAATAAATCATTCCTACACAATGGCTAGTTTGTCCTCACGTACTACCTATAAAATCTTCACTTTGAAAGGTAATTAATTTCCACTTGTACACACTAGATCTTGATGAGTAAACATGATTAGTATATTACTAGGTATTGTTCAAAATTGTTCAGGATATTTATTTAGTTTGTATTTTTTCTCAAGATTTGTTCCTTTGGCTAATCAATTTTTCATCGCCAATCTTCTAGCTACATTTTTGCATATCATTCTAAAGAATTCACACTATTTTGCTACTTTTTTCAAAACATCCATGTGTATAATATTTCTTTTTTACCATGTTTGAGGGAATATTTTCCCGATTTCAATAAAAAATATTCTACTTCTATCTATCATCTGTTTCTTGTCTCACTTACACTGGGGGCATGCTCACTCCTTCCTAGCTCTTCATTGGATTTATTTGGTCATCACATTGAACCTATTCATCTTGGCCTTGATTTGGATTATCTTCCTCTTATATATATGTTCATGATTCACCCTTGTATATTCTATCCTCTCATTGGGGGAATTTTTGCATCTTCGTTTTGTTGTACATATTTTCAGAAAAAATTCAAAAGCCTCAAAAATACAAATACATTGGTAAAACCATGAAGATATTAAAAAATTGGTAAAAAATCAAAAAGATAAAAACATTGGTAAAACATTCGAAAATATGAAAACATTGGTAAAATATTTGAAAAATCCTAAGCATTCAATATCAAAAATCCAAAAACACGTCAAAAACTAAGAAACACTAAATGCTAGAAACTATCCTAAATAACATCTTACTTAATTTCTTGTTTTTTCTAGTGCATGACATGTCGATCATTTTCTGATTTTCCTTCATCAATAAAGTTGGGTTTCTTGTTGTGTCTATCTTACCAACATATATCATTGCTTGAGGTAGTTTCATAGTGCACATTACTTTTCATGGGAATTCTTTGTCCTCCATGTACTCCCCTACATCTATCCTTACTTTAGGCATCATATTAACCCTTGTCATATAACTCAAATATTTTGGAATTGAATCTGGATAAAAAAACATTGGTAAAAATTTCTTGAACTTTTCTTATTGAAGTATATTTATGTGTGCTTATTTTTTTACATTCCTGCTTGTTTACTTTCTCGTATTGCATTGTGTTATGTATTTTACTTTGAGTTAGTACTTTAGTAATGAAAAAAAAAATCAATATTATGGATCTTCATGTGATTTTACCATTTTTTGTATTCTTATATCAAATAAATAGATATTTCCAAACTGAGATGGTACATATGCTATGTCATAATATTTTGTCCAATCATCTATTCTATCTAACATGTACCTAATTTTATACATTTCTCCCTCCCTCCCTTGCTTCCCCCACTTGATGCATGAGATCTAACTCAATCAATATAATTGAACAATGACCAACCAAGATAGGTTTAACTCCCTGATACCACAATGAATTTTTTTTGTCATTATGTTATTTTTCCCTTCTTTTTGAGTGTCAATCACCCTCTTCTATCACCCCGTCGACACTCAAGGGGGTGTCATCCATCCTACTAATTTTTCTTCTACTCAAATTTTTCTAAACTTGTCTACTATATTTGAAATGGCATTGCTTGTGCTATACCACATCAAAGAAGGGAAAATGTAAATGCCTAAATATGACTACACAGTTTTAATTCTAAAATTACATTAATTATCCTATTTATTATTATTTTTATAATGAGTTTTTTTTTTGCTAATTATCTAATGTTCCACTTTATCTTGGTAAATTAACGACACTTCCTTAAGTAATTAGCATCCCCCATCCTAGATGCTAATTAAAAATTTTTTTTTAGTTATAATCTTATTTTAATTAATTAATTAATTAAGCCTTTCAATTTCGCATTTAATTAATAAATCCTCTTATTGGTTAAATCCCCCTCTCAAATCCTTCAAATTCTACTGTTTTCCCTCTAAATGGATTCTATAAGCTTAATTTATCCTAGTTGATTAATTAAATCACCCCCAATTCCCATGAGTTATAAATCCTTGATTAATCTCTTATAATCATACTCATCAATTTCTAATTATATCTAAATTCTTTATCCCACATTAACTAGGTTACAAGCTTCTCTCAAATTGGAATGTTATATAAAGGACCTAGTACGTTCCTTCAAATCTTACATATTTATGCACCATGTCATTTTAAGACATTTGCACTTGATAAGAGAATTTTCAATGGATTGGAAATATTTTTTCAACCCCCCTTTATACTTGGCCAAGAGTAGTAAGAGAAGAATAAAAAATGGCAATCAAGCCATATTGGTGAGATCTCTTCCTCTTCCTTAGAGAAATTCCTTGATCGTGCTTAGTTGTATTTGGTTCACAATGAAAATACCTATAATCTAAAAAGTATATCCAATAATCAAAGGTATTTTCATGTGGCATTTTATTTAATGTGTTATTCATAGTTAGATAATTTTTCCTTTATGCTTTATCATGATGTTTTTGTTTAAATTAGATCAAGCTAGAATAGTGGGAAGCACACTGGACTAAGAGGGGGATGAATCAGTTGTTTGAAACTGTTACATTAATTACTTTTCTTTGTGTGAACCATTAAAACAAACCATTCATCATCATTTAACCATATGTGTGCTTATTAAACATTGAATCAACCATACATAAGAAAAAGATGCAAGAGAGTACACAAGAACACAAGATTTATGTGAAAAAACCCACAAGGGGAAGAAAAACTATTGAACCTATGATTATATTACACAAAACAGGACTTGCATGAATATTACACATCACACAATATTACTTTAGTGTGGCACCAACCCCACAAGGAGAAACAAACCCTAGCTTCATAAAATACCAACCCTACAAGGAGGCTACAACCCCCTAATATGACTAAACATCAATTAAACCACATGAAGATGAATATATCTTCTGATTTTTTTCTTCAACAACTAATGGTGATAAAAAATTCAGCTCCATGCACTTAAAACCCCTTTCAAACATGCCTTATTCTTCTTTTTCAAGATGATTTCACCTTTTTCCTAGCTCACCATTGTCTAATCTATCTATAGGATATATTCACATCTTCATTTCCATCTCACACAAGTCAAAAAGACCTCTCACACCTCCAAAATTTCCCCACTTTTTTACACTTTTTATCCTTATACAAAACAAAAACAAATGATCCTTTTATTTTTCTTTTATGTATGACTTATTAGCTTAAAACACAAGGGTCAGCCATGATATAGAAAAATTCATTCCTAGAACATAATAACATGATAAAAACATCACCCATATGACTATGTATCTCTCCAAGATCACTTAGAAGCATCTAGGCTACCATTAAGACTCAAGAAGCCCTAAAACCCCAAAACAAACAACTCACCAACCAAGGAGTGAAAGATGAAATCCAACTTCAACAAGGCATGAAACACACTTAGAAATATTTTCTAAGAACTCAAAAACCTACCAAAAATAGGAAACATCTAAAAATAATCAACAAGCCTCATGAATCTGCGCAAAAGCATGCATAACCAAGCACCCTCAAAATTGATCTTCAAAGAATATGTCATAACTTGATCATATCTTACAAAAATCTCAAGTGTCATATATTGATTTAGGAGCATCATCTCACCTTTGTAAATAAGGCATGAAATCATCAAATTTTGGATTTAAGGTAAGTTTTTAGGTTTAATAAGTGTTTTTGAGTCACTTAGGGTGTTATTTTGGTCTTTGGCCTTTCAAAATTTGAAATGTATATTTCCCTTGAAAAGGCAAGATTTAAAATCAAGACCATTTTTGGGTTTCCTAGGAGCTTGAAAAACTTTAGAGGTCATTATTAATGTGTCAAAGTTGTAATAGGTGGTTTAGGTGTAATACCATGTTTATTAAGGGTCAAGGTCTTGAAGCCAAGTGACATTTAATGCTATGTACAAAGGAACCATATGACCATGAGATCTCAAAATTCTCTTGCTCGAGTGGAAAATGATTTATGAGGATATAAATGGCATTATGTAACTATCTCTAACTTATCATTCAAATGATCATCAAGGACAAAAAGGTTGAAGCTCTAATAAAATTGGGAGATTTTTGTTTGGAAACAAGTTGTGTTGTTACAATGTTGTGTTTGAGAATCTATTAGGCATTTCCTTTGATACATTCAAGTCTAAGAAGACAAATTTATTTATGGTAAGTGCATTAGAATGATGTGTTGTACCATTTCTTGTGATATTGTTGAATTTATATGGGAATGTAGACTTAATCAATTCCAAAGACTCTGTAATCAATATTTCTCAGTGATAGAAGCTTGAGTATGTATGATCACGAGCAAGTAAATTAAAGGTATGGTGTATGAAAATAAAAATACATGTATTTTATTGATATTTATGAGATTGCATAGTTTAGTGGATGAAAACATCTTGACATACCATACCCTGTCTTGTAAATTTTTTTAGTGAGAGAAATACATAATTGAACCTGAGTTTTAATGAGGTGGGTATCTCTATATTGTGAAAGTGTTAGTTGTTGAATAAATTGGTCTTAAGGAATCCTCATCGTAATAAGAAGACATAGATTGGGTTGGAAACCTTGAAGGGATGATGTTATGTTCCTAGAGGAAGAGTTAGAAAATTTGGAGGAGTTTCATGAAGAAAATGTAAGGTGAGGTTTCTATCATTCCTTGGAGGCATATTAAGAAGTCCCTCAATTTCATGAAAGGTTTGTTGGAAATTTAAATTGTGAATGATCTAATTTTACATGCAACTGTATATTAGATATTCTTGGTAGTGTAACAGTAGGAAGCCTTAGTATACAGGATTGAGATCAGTGGGGTGAAATCTTGGGATGTATAACTCATCAAGGGATATGGTAATGCTACTATGAATTGTTAGAGATCATAAGAACTGAGAGGGGGGTGAATCAATGCAGATTTAAAATTTTAAACAATCCCAATACACAGTCCCTTAATTAATTGCAGCAGTATACCATGAGCATTTGATCACACACATATAGAGGGATAAACACATGTAACACATGATTTATGTGGGAAACCATTAAAGGGAGAAAAATCCAATGTGAATCCAAGTATTTATTAGGAACACCAATTCTAAATCATATAATGATCTTGGTTTCTGTTTAGAACCCACTAAACTTATGAATCACCCACTCTAGAGTCTTCTAGCACCAATTATAAGAAATGCTAAGCACCCACTCAACTAATTTAGAAAGCTAAAAATTGAAAGGAATAATCACCCCTGTGATCTAAGCTTTTACTTAGAAGAATATATTACAAAATAAATTGATCATATACTATCAATATTTCTTACACAATTAATTATGATCACCTTTCTGATGATGTTTTTACTCACAGATCTACAACACTCTCTCTTCATCTTCAAACAATCTCTGGCTCTATCTCAGTCATCATGAATCCATAGGAATTGATTATAATTATTTGTGTTCATCTCCAGTTAGCAGTTCATTGAATATTCATTTCGGTCTCTCTTTCTATCTCAACACCTCTCCATTATACTCCCTTCAATTCATCTGCATTTACTTTGCTCATTTCACCATCCCTCTAAACATTCTTCTCATCTGACTTAAATAGATGAGATTATTTTTTATTTTCACACTCTTGCACTTGATTTTTTAATTTTCTTGGTGCATTAATTTTCCAACACATTATTAGTGGAGCAAGGAATAGTTATGAGAAAATTTAAACAATATTTATCATCAATCTAGGATTTTAATATTTTAAGACAAAGGATGTAACTATATTTTGAAAAATTCCAAGAGCATTAAATTTTGAAACCTGGATCTCGAGATATATATATATTTTAATTATTCATGGTGCCCAAATTTTATAGCATCACATTCAGTCTGCAATAACCTACCTTTGATATTTTTAATCGATTTCTTCTCAAAACACCTGTCTTATCCGTAATGAACCATTTTGAGCCTTTTATCAGATTTCTTATTTGTTTTGCAACTTTATCATTTGTTCTTTGGATTTCGTCCTTTACTCGTGACTCTTTTTATTCATTCGTGTCTTTCCTTATTTTCTCACGAATCTTTCTAGTCATCCACAATTTTTCATTTTTTCTCATGGCTTCATCCTACTATTTGTTATCTAATCCTTCGCGGCTTCCTCTTATACTTTAGAGTCTTCATTCTTATATCCATGGATTTTACTAACCCTCTGCGGCTCCTTCTATACTTTGGAAATTTTCTTCTTTTATCCGTGACATTGTTCTTCTATCTGCAGATTTCTCTAAATTCTCTAGAGGGATCCTAACTCACCATTTGAGTTGTAAATGACCCTAAATAATCTTGTAAACAATTTGAATGCATCATGTACTCATTTGAGACTGTCGCACACCACTGAACAATTGAAATACCTATCATCCTTCAATTCTATCATCATGTAATCACCTATAAATTTTCTAAGAGCTACCACTACCAATCAACCTTCATATTTCTCTGCAGAGTCTTTGTTGAACTACTTCCTGAAGCTTGTTATAAAATTGTTAACACTCGTTTCATACTTGAATGACCTTTAGAAGAGTACACTCTACCTGCACAACACATTTTTCCATTAATTCAACTTGACATAAATGACAACATCAATGGAAATGACAAAGATCCAACAAACTCCCCCTTTGTCATTGATGAAAACTTTCTCAGAAACATTCTCAAAAACACTGAACCCTTGATGGAAAAATTATTTCCACTCTCTCTGCCTTTGAAATATATGATAAAGGGTCATTTATTTTTCAAAATTATGAAGAAACAGATAAACTTGATAAGTACATGTTCTTATCTCAAGAGGATCCCTTGACGATAATGATTCTCACTTAGTTGTATAGCTTTTTGCACACCTTTTGCTTCATGGTCACAAATTTGATCCATATGACCTAGTATGAACTAGAACACTTCTCCCCCCTGAGATGATGCATTGTTTATGATCTTAACTCATTTCAAGCACCGAGTTTCCAAACAAGGATTGTCAAAATGAGCTAGTAGACTAGCTCCCCTTCCCATAAAGACTTCATTACCTTAGTTTAGGACCTGATATTGTATGAGAATGCTCCATTAAATTATCTCAAAAATTTCTAGTTCTTGGTGGGATCAAGAATGACCCCAAATTCAATTCTTACGTGCTCAATTGTTGCTTTCGATAGTTTCTTCTTCATGATATCAACGATTTCTTCTTTTGTGTTCACATACTCAAGATTGATTTTCCTAACATTCACTTTTTCCCTCAAGAAATGATATCTAAGTGGGATGTGTTTGGTCTTTGATTAAATCACAAAGTTCTTAGAGACACTTATTGCACTAGTACTATCACAGAGCAAAGAAATTAGGCTATCATATTTTACCTTGTAATCATCCAATGTCTACTTCATCTAAAGAACTTGAGTACAACATATTAACACAGGTATATAATATGCCTCAAATGTTGCGAGTGCCACTAATGATTGCTTATTTCTAAACTAGGATATAAGGAAATTTACAAAAAAGAATGCACTACCACTTATACTCTCCCTATCATCAACGCTTTCTACCCAATCAACATCCGTATATGCTTTTATATTGAATTTACTTCTTTTGGGGTACCAGAGTCCATAGTCAAGTGTTCCAATGAGATATATCACAATTATTTTGACTTCCTTGAAATTTTTTTCCCTTGGATCTTCTTGAAATATTCCAACAAGATCCACAACTTGCATAATATCAAGTTTTGATTTCATGGAGTAGAGGAGATTGCGTATCATGGATCTCTACAAAGTCTTATAAATTTTTGGTGAGTTGTTTTCTCTAGTCAGCTTGTAAGTCACTTCCATTGGTGTTCCTATAACTCTACATTCTTCCATCCTAAACTTTTTAAGCATTTATTTGACGTATTTGGCTTGGGATATGAAAATAAATTGGGTTGACTGAATGATTTTTAATCCTAGAAAGAATGAGGGATCCCCAAGAATAGACATTTCAAACTCATCTTTCATCATATCAATAGATTCATACGTCATATTATCATGATATACTCCAAATATAATATCATCCACATACATGATGATAATGAGAAAATTATCTCCTTCTTCTTTTACATAGAGATTACTATCAGTAACACCTTTTCTAAAACCTTACTCAATGATATGTACCTTGGGATATGATAATATAATGTATATGGGTTGATGGAGATGCCGGCATATGTCACACATCCCCTTAGTTAGTTATATGGGGTCACATAGGAATTAGTTATATTGGGTAATGAGTCGGCCTACATCGGGATTAGGTGTTACCCATATATTAAGAGTAATGTATGTCTATATAAGGGATGTAAGTATCAAGGTCATGTATGTATGATTTGAGTCTTCTACTTGGTAGAGGTATATTGGAGGTATCCCCCTCCAAGTGGATTCCCATATTAGGAGATTGTGGAGTTACTCCTTCCTTAAGGAGCATTGTATGGTGTTGCCCTACCTTAAGGGTATTATTTTACATATATTGATATTTGGGCATCTTGGCACCATATCTCTTGTGTTTTGTTATATTATGCAATTTACTGATTTATTAGGGTTTGATAAGAACCTTGCATATAATAAATCAATAAATTGCATAAGATAATGTAACACAAGAGATATGGGGGCCAAGATGCCCAAATAATCAATATATGTAGAACAATAACCTTAAGGTAGGGTAACACCATACAATGCTCCTTAAGGAAGGAGTAACTCCACAATCTACCAATATGGGAATCCACATTGAGGGGGATACCCCCAATATACATCTACCAAGTATAATAATCAAATCATACATACATGACCTTGATACTTACATCCCTTATATAGACATACATTACTCTTAATAGATGGGTAATACCTAATCCCAATGTAGGCCGACTCATTACCCAATATAACTAATTCATATGTGACCACATATAACTAACTAAGGTGATGTGTGCCACATGTTGGCATCTCCATCAACCCATATACATTATATTATCATATCCCAAGGTACATAGCATTGCCGCCCTCTTTGACATGTTTCGTCCCCGAAACATAAGAAGAAACTATATAATGAGTGTGCTTTAAATTATTGCACACTTGTCACCAAACGCGATCATCAAACCACCCATATGAAATCCTAGTGGGTGATGCTACTCCAAACTTGATTCCATATTCCATTGTGCTTGTCTGATTCCATCTTGGTCCATATGTGTTCCTCCTCGGCATCCATGCATATCCGTAATGATTATTCCTGTGATTCCATGTCATACAATTATTGTTCCATTGATTCCATGTATAGCCAAAATTATTACTCCTCCAATTCCCTGTATATCAATATAGATTGCTGACCTCATGTGTCTGAACATGTCTTCATGATTTTTTCCTCTCATGATGATATGGGTGTTTATATGGTGCAACCTTAATATGCAGAACCCTTAGCAATCTTTTCCTCTACTTTCTTTTCCTCTTCAAACTTGTTTGTTATTTCTTTTTTCTCTTGAGAAGAGATTTTTTTTTTCTTTTTCATCATCCTCTCCTTCTGATTCATCCTTATTCCCTTCTTCACCATCTTCAAATTCGTCTTCATGATCCAATTTTACATTACTTTTTTCCTTGCCAACTGTGATATCTTGCAATGTAATTTTCTTTCTCTTGTACCGTAATTTCATGAATTTCTTTTGCATATTAATATTAATTGTTCCCAATTTATCTAACCAAGGATATATAAGAAAAATATCCATACCATCCATATCTAAAGCATAAAAATCTGAATGTAAAACATATTTATCCATAGAAAGCTTTCAATCTTCAAAAACTTGAATATGCTTACTGTACGCCAGAAAAGTGATAGGCGAGCGTGAGAATCTACAAGTAACTCTTCCACGTACCCAACCTCTCGAGGTCATGCCGAGATAGCCGGTGGGGGTAGAATATGCGTGGGATGTAGACAAACTAGTTAGGCAGTCTAATGTATTCGACACACACTAGTGGAATTTGTGAATCTAAGGGAAAGAAGGCCCTTTTAACTTGGACTGGTGTGATAGATTGATCAGCAAGGATGACTACTCGAAGGCTCCAATCAATATTGAGCTCTAGTGTGATTCGATCTATGGGTTGTGGAATACGTGGAAAATGACCTGGGATAGTTTCATGTATGTCTCTTGATAAGGTCATATAGTGGATGGTGAATATAATTGACTCTATGGACGATTCTCTGGCCTAGTCCAGAATTCTATAGCTTCGTTAGCCGCTATATCTAATAAGGACACATGTTCGATGATGATGGATGGAAGTGGAGTGGATCTAAATACCAAGGTGCATAGGGTAGTGTCTATATCTGATTGACTTGTGGACTCGTTGGGCTGTGGGATCTGTGGATCACAACCATAGACTCTTGGTTGTTGCGGTCCTGTTATGGTCATACATGAAATCAAGTTCTAATCCCTAGTATCTAGTAATCGTATGCTTTCTCAGCTTCTATGTTTAGGACCAACAACTATGTGATTTTCTTAGAATATCTCACAGGCGTTCGTGCAACCTGGATCCTTAGACTGGTATCTATATCTGTGAGAGTGTCTCCTGCACCTGGCTGTGGGACCAAAGGATCACAACCAAAGGTTTGTTCTCTTTCAAACCCTTCTACAGTCATGTGAGTGTTTACCTAGGGCAATCTGTAATTTTGTTGGTTTGACCAAAACGTATGTGCTTGGTCGTCCTCTATGTTTAACCCTCTCAACTGAGAACTGATCAGTTGTAAATCTGTTGTCGTTCGGAATACTTGTATTCTGAGATTTTGGTCTATGTCAACTATTGCTGTAACGAGATTTGGTTGAGGCACGATTTGCTCAAATATATATTCCTTAGGCTCCTGAGGTCCCGTGATTGTCATACGAAATAAAATGTAAATCTAACTGTAACTAAGTAAACTCTAACTACGTGGAATAAATCTAAAACATATATATATATATATATAACTTCTATTCTTCTAAGAAACCTTTCAAGATTATAATGGAAAGCAAACTATTTTAAGCGTATCTAGAAATAACAACTAAACAATAATTTAAAATAGACAAAATAACCGAGTGTAGTTATCAGCCTGTGTAATTTGTAGGTTTATTCTAAATAACTAAAATAGCTCGTCTAATCTATCTGCAAGATTCTCGATCCTACCTCAGAAGTGAGGAGTGAATCATAGTTTCTCAGAAACTATTAATCCTCACAGCTTCTCTGGCAATACCGAGAATAGAATTTACTTAAATGAAGCAATTTATCTACTTTATTTGATATGATTCTAACTAAAACTTTGAAAGTTAAAACCTGGATTCCACAGAATAGTGGTGAATCTGATGGTGTGTGTGATCTTGTCCCCTCAGTGTGATCTCCTCATTCTTTCGTGTTCACGTGGGTCCAGAAAAGCGTGTAATGCTAGCACCGATAGGAGTAGATTTTAGGACAAGGACAGCTCAGAATGCAGACCGAAAATGCGAGTAGGAGAGGGATAGCGCAAGAGTATAGAGCTTGGCTTATGCAATTCCAAGCGGGATTTTACTGCGAGTCATGCAACTTGAAGCAACCAAAACCTATAACTATCTTACTCGAAGAGCAAAACCTACAACTTTAATGGCTTCCTAAGCTATTATGTTCTAATGGATTGGATAAAATAATGACACTGTTTGCACAAGCTGGATATGTGGCTTACCAATAGCTGAATAAAGCTAACCAAGCATATAATGAACTGAACTAAGAACTCTAAGCAACAATGAAAATTAAATCTACAGCAAAGAGAAATTTAGAGGCAAGCTTCAAGTCTGATTGGATGAAATGACAACACTGCCTGCAGAAGATGGGTATGTGGCTTACCAACAGTTGAGCAATCTAACTAAAGATGCAAGTGAATTCAAGCTATGGCTTCTAAACAAGATAACAAGCTAAAATACTAAAATGAGGAGAGCAAAGATCAGTCTTCAAAATCCAGCCAAACTTCAGACCATTTGCTTGTGCAAAAACCATGCATTTATAGGAATTCAATCACCCAAAAATCAAAACCAAATTGAACTCCTAAACAATAAACAAAGGAAAAACACTATTCCAGGGGACCAAAAACATAAATGCATGCTCAAGTCAGCAAAAAAAGCTGGTGAATCATGATATTTCACGCGAGTCGCGTCAAAGGAACGTTTTGGAAAACGCACATAGGACCGCCACTCTGAGCAGGGTGGCGGTTACATGACCGCCGCCCTGATCAGGGGGGCGTTTTCGTCACTGAAGATCAAGAGGCCAAGGAAAGAAGTTAAAAGGGGAAAACAAAGGGCACGGGGGCTAAGCGGGGCATGCGGTATGTTAACGCATACTCCGAGGGCTTTTCCAGATCCCGAACACCTTGCGAGGAGACCTGTATCATCATTGGGGAACTTGTTACACTGTTCCGGTAGTACAGTACCTTACAATTTTGGGTACGTACATATTGTTCCCTCGGAGAAGCGTTTTAGCCATGAAGAGGCATAAAACGGTGGGTCCGAGTATGGCAGTCCCGAAATGGGGAGTTAGAAGTTATACCTTACTCATCCGTGTGTTGAAATGATGCCATCCAAAATTCCCGCTACCTGCAAAATGAAAAGAGAACTCAAGTGCAGATAGATACAAAAATTGGAAAATAAACGCTAAATTGATAGGGAATGAGAATGCACCATTCGTGTGGGGATAGGAACTTACCTCCATCAGTGCTCCAAACCTGTGAAAAAGTCTTTTAAAACGAAATAGGGTGCTATATATATGAAAGTGGGCCCATTTTCCTATTCATTTGTGCGCGTTGATTTGATTGATTTTGAGCTCTAGGACCCACGGTGACGGTTTCATGCATGAGTAGAGTCAAAACGTCCGTAGCGAGATCATGATCATGCCTCCACGTGCGGAACACCGCCCTGCTAGATCATAGGTTGGTTTTCTTCAATTTTGTGTTTTTCCCCCTTTAAATTTGAAATGTTAAATTTTTCGTAATGGGGGGGTTATTTTTGAAAATGTTAGGTTCAAAAGGTCCACCTAGGGGGGGTGCCTACTGGGTAGGCTCCATCTTTAGGTTAAATGGTCTTTTTTTACTTATTTTGGGCTTTTTGGGATTAGAAACCCGCGTTGGTTTTTGGACCGCGACCGCCGCGCTGGCCAGGGCGGCGGTTACATGACCGCCGCCTTGCTCAGGGTGGCGGTTACACGACCGCCGCCTTTAAGGCGGCGATTACAAAACCGCCTCCCTGCTCAGGGTGGTGGTTTTGCACAGAATGCAAAAGAACTTATTTTTGAGATTATGCTTGTACATTTTTGCACTTCTACGTGTTTTTATGACTCTCTCGGTATTGTTTAGATACTAACTTGCTCTGTTTTGTGTGTTTTTGGGTGTATGTAGGCGAGGGAGGAATACATCAGATGGAGCCAAGAGAGAGAGTGTGACTGGCTGTCAGGGGTACTGGATGCCCTCTCATCAGACGAGGAGGACACACTACAGAGGGCCGGTATACTGCGCATATCGCGCGTTCCACATGTCACACCATCTAGTCACATCCTTTGTGACTTATTTTCATATTGGGATGCAGATTGGAACACTTTCTGACTGCCAGGGGTCCACGGTGAGTGGACTATCACGTTGGAGGATGTCTACCGTATTTTGGGGGTCCCGATCATCGGGAGGAGACTCACACTAGAGACGGCAGGCTCATGGGCACAGATTGTATAGTGGGTAGGTTACATGGGAGATGCAGCTATCTCTACGGGGTCGAAGAAGGGAGTGAGAGTTCGATCCATCCCTTCTTTGCCTATCCCCATATTTCGATAGGCCATCATGGGGATCCTTGCCTTGAGATTGATCAGGGACAAGGGAGGGGACACTTTGTTATACTACTGGGCCCCCATCATTACACAGATAGAGGGGCATGGCTGGATATACGCCTAGGGTGCAGACATTCTGGGGACCACCTACCATGATTTATATAGGGTGGTCCGTCTACAGGGACAGTCATTGAGCCACCCAACTCTAGTCATGAGTTGGGTGTATGAGCATTTTATTCCCTATGGCAGAGGCGTAGAGGTGGCAGATCCTGGGGCTGTGAGGGCAGCCAGATGGTCAGATATGTCAGTGCTTAGAGCACCTCACCAGCCAGTTGCCTCCCTTACCACAGCAGATATGGAGGCGACACCGTACCGGCTTATGGCCGGCATATGGGGCGAGGATACCCTTACATTGATCTCTTGCTCCACCACAGGGCAGCTCATTGACCGCGTGGGACGGGTGGAGGTACATCCTTTTGGCAGAGTTCCTCAGCAATTTGGCCTTCCATATGCGGGCATGCTTCCCCTAGTGGCACCAGTTTATAGATCAGTTCGCGAGGCCAGAGGGGGGCCTATAGGCCGAGGTTGGACAGTGGTCACTCCTAGCACTCCCATTGCAGCTAGGAGGATATTTTGGGCTAGAGGGAGAGCCGATGTGCCTCAAGCACCTTTGCTTCAGTTTGCTGCAGGTCCTGCTCATAGCAGCGATGACCCTATAGACATTGACTCCGATTCTGAGGAGCTTACAGAGGGAGGGTCAGATGAGCAGACTGATGATAGCGATCCTGAGTGGCATGACACTCAGGATATTATGCAGGCGGAGAGGGCCGAGGAGAGCGTAGAGAGGGACACTCTAGTCTCAGAGGAGCCACTCTCTCAGGGCCATGGTGGAGAGGATGAGTTAGTTGTGGGGCGACATGTTGCCCCTGCTACAGGAGCAGCCCCTCAGTCGGCAGCGGCATCTGCGGCTGGTGCTGGCCCCAGCGATCCATCTTGGAGGCCCGGTGATCCGAGTAAGTTATCCTTTCTTCCTTTTAATGTTTGTTTAATTTAGGATTTGTTATCTCTCCTTGTGTTTGTATCTTGTATATTTTAGCCTCTTGCCTAGTTTCTAATTCATTTTTCTCCTTTGTTTGCAGAGACTGTCGACGAGTGGCAGGATCTGATCCGTAGGGTATGCACTGATTCCCTGATGATCCCCATGGATAAGACCCATGCGGAGCTATCCGTAGATGCCAGGGAGCCCTCAGCATCCGGTAGGCATACCGACATCTTCACTCCCATTTGGCATGTAGCCAGGATGGTGTCAACTCTCTATACAGAGTTGGCGGGCTATAGGACGGCTGAGCATCTTATGAGGAGCCATTCTCGTGGTGAGACTGCGGCTGCTCCTCAGGACCCTGAGCCCTCCGTTCATTCAGAGCGTCGGCGTAGCCGGAGTGTTAGGTGAGGGCGCGCACCTTCAGAGGGGTCGCGTAGGGGTTGAGAGACCAGTTGGCTCCTATGTATTTTGTACTATAGATTCTTTTGTATATCACAGGCTCTTTGAGCATTTTGACCATGCCTAGTGCATGATGGCATTGTATATAAACATTGATTATTTATATATATGAATTCATTTTTGGATCAAAAGCTTGTCACTCATGTTTTCCCTTTCTGTTTCCAGCTTCCTCGTGTATACTACGATGTATGGTTTATATGTCTTCTAGAATGTATGCAATGGAAAACAAATGATGCAAATGTTTGCTTTCTTTTTGTGTTTCATGATGCTGATACATGATATTGTAGATATATTGTGATCTTGAATCTTAGCTTCTGTGAGCAATTTGGATACCTCATGTTTGTTTTGGCAAAGTGATGAAAATAACCAGTATGATGAACAGATTAACTTGCCCCACTCCTAACTCCACGCAACTAGTAAGATGCAAGGGCTTATCACCAAGAGCCAAGAAGGGCGCAAGTTATGAAATATGGTGAAATGATAGTGATGAAAGACAGACGAAGCTTTGGTGGAACCAAATTGAAAACTACAAGCTTACTCTACCTGAATGACTTCATAGTTTTGGATGCAACTTGCTTTGCGGTTTATCTAGACTTAGACCCGTAGATGGCCACATAGTAGACAAAATCTGGGTTTTTAGGATTTTAAATCTCTTGGAATTTTGAACATCTGATTCATTCGTTTTTGACTCAAAGTTTGAATTGTTTGTTTATGACCTTTTAACGTTTACTTTGTCAAGAGGACCCCCTACACTTTGCCCCATGCTACTAGTAAGAAGCGTGGGTTTATCACCGTGGGCAAGGCATAGGCGAGTAAGGGCATTTCTATCCTTTCCCAACCCTACGTCACTAGTAAGAGACGCAAGCTCATCACCGAAGGTTGGTGGGGCAAGGAAATGTGTAAAAATAAAATTTTCTGTTTAATCACCTTTTGACTTGCTTATTTGAGTAAAATGTCAGTATATGCTTATTTCCAAAGAGATGTATATATGGGATAAATGTGACACCATGAAGCTTCTAGAACAAACCATAGGCAAGACACCTATCCTAAGAAGAAATCAAAGAGAGAACAAACTTGCAGATCTTGGTATGGTTACCGTTAGGACTTTGTCATGTCTGATTCTATTTGATAAAAGATTCCGAGATGATTCGATGATAAATGAAGATGGAGAGGTATGATTTAAAGAACTTTATGCAAAAAACATCATGAGTTTGTAATGAATTGCTTTGAGAATAGATTCCTTGATCACCATTTGTGTAAGAAACGAATGGAAAAAATGATCCTAATCTATATGAAAATGCAATGTAGATAGTTATATAGGTAGCATTAGCTGCTTATGCATAGAATCGCTTGAGGTGCAAGAATTAACTGTTTTGCCAAATTCCTCACCTTCTAACGTACATAAGAGGTATGCACCATTTCCATAGTCCTTCATGACTCGGTATGGGCCCAACCATTTGGGTCGGAATTTCCTTCCTTCACCTGTCTTCTTATCGATCCGGCTGTCTAGTCTTAGAACTAGATCACCTTCGTATATATCGCGTTCATAGACCTTCTTGTTATACTGCCAGCACATTCGGTCAGAATAAGCTCTGTGCCATTGTTCAGCATCTAACCTAGTTTCATCTAGGCTTTCTAGTTGGGAAAGACGTGCTTCTTTGTAAGCGTCTTCATCCAGAATCCCTTGTAGTGAAATGCGGAGACTGGGTATTTCGACCTCAAGCGGGAGAACTACTTCTGCCCCAAATACCAGCGAGAAAGGAGTTTCTCCCGTTGGTGTTCTTATTGAGGTTTGGTGGGCCCACAAGGCCAGATATAACTTCAAATGCCAATCTCGCTTGTTTTCTTTCACCGTTTTAAGGAGAATGGATTTCAGTGTCTTGTTTGTTGCTTTAGCTTATCCGTTGGCTTGGGGATAATACAAGGAAGTCGTATGATGGCTTATCTTAAATTTACTACAGAGTTCGTGAACTTCTTCATTTTTAAAAGTTCCATTATCGGAGATAATGATTTGCGGGATACCGTACCTGCAAATGATTTGGTTCAAAATGAACTTGGCAATCACAGAACCAGGTACAGTAGTAAGAGGCATGGCCTCCACCCATTTGGTAAAATATTCAGTGGCCGTGATTATAAAATTATGGCCATCTGTGGATGAGGGAGAGAATTTCCCTATTAAGTCTAGACCCCATGTAGAAAAGGGCCATGGAGTTGCGATTGGTTGTAGAGCTTGTGTTGGCATGTGGATCTCGTGGGAGAATTCTTGGCAGTTATGACACCTGCGTGCAAACTCTATCGCGTCATGTTCTAGAGTGGGCCAGAAATAGCCCATTCGATGTATTTTTTGAGTGGTGGCATGGCCACCGAAGTGGCCTCCACATATACCACTGTGGGATTCATGGAGAATCCTCTTGGACTCTTCTGTGTCAACACACCTTAAGAGCATTCCATCGAATGCTTTTCGATAGAGCACCTGCTCTATAATGACATATTTAGCTACGATTATACGTAACCGCCTTCTTTGTTGTAGTGTAACTACCTCCGGGTATGTATGGTCTATGATATAATTAATAATGTTAGTGTACCAAGGACACTCAGAGATAGCGGGTCAACTTTCGATGTAGTATACACATTCATCTGGAAAGTCTAAATCTACTAAATCACCTCCGTCTAATGGGTTATCAGCTAACGAATCCGTGATGATTTGTCCTTTAACCGATTTCTGATTTACAAATGTTAATTCAAACTCTCCCATTAAGGTTATAAAACATCCAACCTTTTTAGATAATGACCCTTGTGTGAGAAAAGTCCGTAAATGGTCCGTTTTTTACCATGACCTTCATTTCTTGATTCAGCATATAATGTCTTAGGTGTTTAGTAGCAAAGACTATAGCAAGTCATTCTCATTCTTCCTGTGTATAGTGTGTTTCATAGTCGAGCAACGTTCGGCTAATGAAATAAATCACACGTTCTCTCTTGTTATCGTCTTCTTGGGCCAACATATAGGTCAGCGAGACATTGGTAGCTCGTGAATATAGAATTAACGGGCGATCTGGCTTAGGTGGCATTAGCGTAAGTGGCGATAAAAGGAAACGCTTAATTGCATCAAAAGCTTCATCGCAATCTTCGGTCCAATCAAGGCTATAGTCTTTCTTGAGTAAATTGTTGATTGGATGAACGACGAAGCTTAAGTCTCGGGATAAATCTCCAGATTGCACCTATCTTTCTGAGAAATGATCTGATTCCATATTTACTCGAAGGTGGGACCATTTCGAGGATAGCCCGAATTTTGGTTGGATCAACATTAATTCCCTCGTGATGATATGATGTAACCTAGGAGCTTTCCTCCTATTACACCAAAGACGCATTTCTCTAGATTTAGCGTGACTCCGTATTCTATTAGACGTGAAAGAATGACGCGGAGTACTTCAGGATGGTCACAATGCTTCTTGGATTTAGCCAATAAGTCATCTACGTAAGATTCCCATGATTTTATGAATTAGATCATGAAATATGTATGTCATGGCCCGCTGGTATGTAGCACCGGCGTTCTTGAGACCAAATGGCATAACAACGTAGCAATAGGTTCCCCAAGGAGTTATAAACATGGTTTTAGCTTGATCTTGCTCAGATATTCTGATTTGATTGTATCCTGAGAATCCATCCATGAGAGACAAGAGTTCAAAACCAGCTATTGCATCAACAATAACATCTATGGATGGTAATGGGGAATTCGTCCTTAGGACACGCTTTGTTGATATCTCGAAAATCTATGCAGATGCGTATCTTTCCATTCTTCTTGATAACGGGAACGATGTTCGATACCCATTGGGAGTAGTCAACTGGCTTGATGAATCCTACCTGAAGGAGTTTTATTACCTCCTCTTTTACCATGAGAGATACTTTGGGCTTCATGGGTCTTGACTTTTGTTTAATTGGCTTTTGCATCTGATCTAGTGACGAGATTGTGCACTGTAATGTGGGCTGTGACTCCTGTCATCTCCTTGTAATTAAATGCAAATGCCTTTTGATGTTTCTTTGAGAATTTGAGTATGTATTTTCCACTTCTTCTGGGGTTAACGAAGAGCCTAGTTTCAGTATTCTTGGTTCATCTTCAGTCCCGATGTTGACATCGATTGTTTTCTTTGGATCAAAGAGGTGTTACCCTCTTTGAACTTAGGTGGTGCTGGAGGTAAATCTAAATCATCCCTATTTTCTATTGCGTATATAATAGGTTCCATTTGTGAGGGAATATCCGTTACGGGATTTCCGAAGTAGGAAGACGAATGTGGAATCAAGGATAAATCTAGCATGTGATAGGAGAGATGTAGTGTTGCATAGGCATTTAAGTAATCCAAAGTAGCAGCATCACTATCAACATGGTCTAGGACGGTAGATTCACTTCTGCTTGAAAGAGGATTTGTCATTATTTTTATCAATGGTTCATCACGAATGGACACCGTGAACTGGGTATCTTCTAACTCATTGCTTGGAGTAAAACGTGATGTTGAGGTTGCTATTGAATCGGCGAGAAGATTTTTCTCTTGCGGGATTGCTTCAATGGATATGAAGTTGAACACTTTGCTTAACTCTAATACGACATTTTTGTAAAGCTGTAAGTGTTCGGCTTTAGTTTCATATACTTCAGAAACTTGATTTGTCACTAATTGCAAGTCTCCCAGGACTCTGATGTTATCAATACTAATTCTTTTGGCTAAGGTAAGGCCAAGGAGGAGGGCTTCGTACTTAGCGCCATTGTTTGTGCATTTAAAGTTTAATTTAAAAGTGAATGGGAGGACCTTCTCCTCGGGCGAAGTAAGAATTATACCTGCTCCCCGCTCCATAACGACATTTAGCTCCATTGAAATGGAGAGTCCAATACTTAGCCAGGTAGTATATATGTTGGGGCATCTACTGCATTTACACACTCTACTTCTACCATACAGAGGTCCTCTGCTGGAAAGGAACCAACACCTAGGGAAAATCCTATGCCTACCGAATCAAATGGTAAGAACATTGGTGAGTCTTGTTCTATCAACTCAACGATTTTCGTAGTAGTCCCAAATGATACTGTTTCTTTAGTTTTACCTTTAGGGGTTCGAATTGTTTTGGCTATGCTGGTAGTTTCAAGATCCATCGTAGGTACCAAATTTTCCTCTGGTTTTGGGTCAGTGGGTTTATTAAGTTGGTTTGTTGGTAGTTCAAATTCTGAGTGCACCCCTGGTCTTTTCTTTAAATCAGCTAGGTACAAATCAAAAGGTTTTGGATTACCTTTGGCTAAAAATACCTTTCCTAGATGCAAGAATCTTACTTCTTGAAATAATATAGAAGGGATTGCCTTCATTCAGTGTATCCATGGTCGGCCGAGTATCATATTATAATTAGTTTTCCGATCTATAATAGAAAACTCAGTCAGGACTGTTTTGGGCCCTAAGGTGACTGGCAGTATTATAGTTCCTATCGAAGTGGCTTTAAGGCTATCATAGCCTCTCAATGTATTTTGAGTAGTGGAACAGTTTGTTTCCCCATATCCAAGTTTTTAGAGGAAAGAGAAAGGGACTATGTTAACTGCGGCCCCATCGTCAACCATTACCCGTTTTACATAGTTATTATAAACCCATACTTGTAAGTGTAAGGCTGGATCACCTCAGCGTGCAATCTCAGCATCTGTGGGAATTTTACTTATTTCAAATATGAATTCAACATCCTTGTCTGGCTGCCCCGGAGGGTGGATATCAAAATCTACATGATTTACTTGTGTTTCAGGAGGTGGAGTGATGTTAATTAGATGGCCTAGACCTAATGCTTCTAAAAGAACAGCTCTGTGAGGGGGAGAGTTCTTTAGTAAGTCCAAAAATGAAATGTGTGAGAAGGTCTTTGTTAGGTCGCTAATTAAATCATAGGCACCTACAGGTTTTTCTACTATTTGCTGATTCTTATCTGTTTCTAGCAGAGGACTTGGGCTTGGTTGAGAGAAATACTCTCGTGTTCTTGTTATAGCTTCGATAGGTAGTTCAACGTCTAATTCTACCAAATTGACTATCTTGGGTCTCGGTTGAGCTTCTAACTGTGGCGCAACTGATGGATTTAATGAAGTCGAGGCTTTATGATCATTGTTTCCTGTCATTACACCTTTGTTTGTTCCAGTTAAATTCAGCCTATTGCTATCATGATTTGGGAGCTGATCATTAAAGATCTTGAGGGGAGCATTCTGAGGGGAAACTAACCCCTGCGAGCGTATTTGGTGATGATGAGGCGGGATCTACCAAAAACAAATCTGTGAAGAACTGTCTTTGCTCTTCTGGCAAGCGTTGCATAAATTTATTGTAGTCACGACACGTTCTAGTATCGTGACCCTGAATTTTGTGGAAACCACAATAAGAATTGGGATTGTAATTCCTATTTTGTTGGTTAGGTGTGTATTGTGGCCTAAAATTCTGATCAAACTGTTGCCTATTAGGATTAAAGTTTTAGAATTGTATGCTTCTGGTTTTGACTTTGGTTTTGATAACCAAATGTGTTTTGGCTTGGCCCTTGTATGGGATTTCGCCGTTGTTGTTGTTTGTTGTGTGGATGGTTAAAATCCACTGTATTGATCGTATCGGGGTAAAGTTGTTGTTTCGTTGGTTGTTTGTTTGTGATGGAGTATTAACAACGTTTACCCTCTTGGGCTGGTCAGTTACCCCAATCTGTTGTTACCCCATGATTTTTGTTAAGGATTTTGGGTCCTTGATTGACATTTGTGATAGTTTTAGTGTTTTGAGTGGAGGTGATTAACCTCCCATTTGTTCCATATGTCTTACGGCCACTATCTATCACTGCTTGGTCTATTCGAAGAGTGATCTCAAGTACTTCATCATAAGTTCTTAGCGGGAACTTTTGGACTTCTTCCTTCACCTCCTTGCTGAGAGAATGAAGGAATAAATCGCATAGTTCCATGTGATCCATGTTTGGAGCACTTGCTGAAGAATAAAGAACTGTACGCCACCTCTGGATGAAATGGGTGACAGACTCGTTGTGTTCTTGTTTGATGTGCAAGAATTCCTTGATTCCTGTTCTCAACAGTTTGTTCATGTCGAAGGCTTTGATGAACTCTGACATGAGTTGTTTAAATGAATGGATGGAGGCTTCAGGTATCCTGTAATACCAGTCGAGAGCAATGTCTTCCAAGGTTTTGGGAAATATTTTTAGCAACAACCCCCATCCCAATGGAGTAATTCTCGTATGGCTATAGCGTAAGCTTTGATATGTGTGTTTGGATCTCCCTCACCCTTGAACTTGGGTAAATCAGGAAGAGGTCTTAGAAGCATGATGCTTCGTATGGTGAAGTCTAAGGGTTCCTTTAGATATTCTGAATAATTCCATATCGCATAGCTTTCGACCATTGATGGTGGTTGTTGAGGGAGTGATGGTGGGATAGGTTGTTGATACGGTTGCAACGTATGCATTGGCAGGGGCATAAGGAGGTCCCTGTGTTTGAGCCAAACATGCCGAGAGAGGAGAAAATATCTCCTTGTGGTGATTTGGAGTACATGTTTAAGTATGACGGGTTATTGTCAAGGAATGGATTGTTTGACACTAGACCGGGAGGAATAGTGTTAGAGATGATGGGCCTTGTTGGTGGTTTGTTGTGGATAGTGAGGTGGCATGCCTAACGTGCCTACTCCTGTGAGGATATCTACTTGGCCAAAGTGGTATGGAGGATTGGAACTTCCTGCTTGTATGAACAGAGAATTTTTGACTTGCTTGAGCCAGTTCTAATCCTCTCACTTTTTCTACTAACATTGAAATGACTTCATTTGGTGAAGTCACGGTGTTTTTTCTGAGCGGCGTTTGTTGTACACCCTGGTGTTATATAGGCATGTGATATCTTGTCATGAACTGATCGCTATCTTGCCAAGTCTCTCTGAGAGTATTTCCAATATGCAGTGGTATAGAGGTATTTTCTTGAAAAGAGACCTCGTGTTGTATTTGTAAACCTCCTATAGGTGGGTATATACCTCGAGAATGTTTTTCACTTCCTAGGATAATGTATTGACTGTCCATCATCTAAGACTAGGTATGGGTCTAATTGTCTACTAATTTGTGGTCTACGTAGCATTTGATGAGACGAACCAAATTCTCTGGTAAACGTCATATTGTTCGAGCCTGAAATCTCTGTTTTGTTGCATTCGAGGGGGTTGATCCAATTCCTCAGTTTGAAAAGATGAACTATATCTGATTCTTGGCATTTGTGTTGACAACTGATTAGTTGAATAGTTTTCGCCCCATACTGAGAGCGAGGGTGATGATTGCCTATTCTGTTGGGTGTAGTAAGCCTCAAGACCCAAGAGGGGTCTACCATATGCATCGAATCCCGACATATTCGGGGGGGGTATATGAATACCCGCAGAATAATGGGAAGGAGAGAAGGTGATTTGTGAAAGGAAACGAGATATTTATGACTCCGAATGAGAAAGTAGGAAGTTTTACGTCAGCTTCACTAATTTCGTTTGTTTCATGTCGGGTTCACCAATTTTGTACGCCGGAAAAGTGACATGCGAGCGTGAGAATCTACAAGTAAATATTCCGCGTACCTGACCTCTTGAGGTCATGCCGAGATAACCGGTGGGGGTATAATATGCATGGGATGCAGACAAATTAGTTAGGCAATCTAATGTCTTTGACACGCACTAGTGGAATTTACGAATCTAAGGCAAAGAAGGCCCTTCTAACTTGGACTGGTGTGATAGATCGATCGACAAGGATGACTACTCGAAGGATCCAATCAATATCGAGCTCTGGCGTGATTCGATCTATGGGTTGTGGAATACGTGGAAAATGACCTGGGATAGTTTCGTGTATGTCTCCAGATAAGGTCATAGGGTGGATGGTGAATACAATTGACTTTGCAGATTGATTTTCTGGCCTAGTCCAGAATTCTCTAGCTTTGTTAGCCGCTATATCTAGTAAGGAAAATTGTTCGATGATGATGAGTGGAATTGGAGTGGATCTGGAATACCAAGGTGCGTAGGGTAGTGTCTATATCTGATTGACTTGTGGACTCGTTGGGCTGTGGGATCTGTGGATCGCAACCATAGACTCTTGGTTGTTGCGGTCCTGTTATGGTCATGCACGCGAAATCAAGTTTTAATCCCTAGTATCCAATAATCATATGCTTTTTCAGCTTCTATGTTTAGGACCAATAACTATGTGATTTTCTTAGAATATCTCACAGGCATTCGTGCAACCTAGATCCTTAGACTGATATCTATATCTATGTGAGTATCTCCTGCACCTGGCTGTGGAACCAAAGGATCACAACCAAAGGTTTGTTCTCTTTCAAAACCTTCTACAGTCATGTGAGTGTTTACCTAGGGCAATCTGTAATTTGGTTGGTTTGACCAAAACGTATGTGCTTGGTCGTTCTCTATGTTTAACCCTCTCAACTGAGAACTGATCAGTTGTAAATTTGTTGTTGTTCGGAATACTTGTATTTTGAGATTTTGGTCTATGTCAACTATTGCTGTGACGAGATTTGGTTGAGGCATGATTGGCTCAAATGAGGTCCCATGATTCCCTGGGCTCCTGAGGTCCCATGATTGTCATACAAAATGAAATGTAAATCTAACTGTAACTGAAGCAAACTTTAACTACGTGGACTAAATCTAAAACATATATATAACTTCTATTCTTCTAAGAAATCTTTTAACAATTTTAATGGAAAGCAAACTATTTTAAACGTATCTAGGAATAATAACCAAGCAATATTTTAAAACAGACAAGATAACCTGAGTATAGTTATTTGCCTGTGTGATTTGTAGAATTTGTTCTAAATAAATAAAATAGCTCGTCTAATTTATCTGCAAGATTCTTGATCCTACCTCAGAAGTGAGGAGTGAATCATAGTTTCTCAGAAACTATCAATCCTCATAGCTTCCCTGGCAATATTGAGAATAAAAGTCACTAAAATGAAGCAATTTATCTACTCTATTTAATATGATTCTAACTAGAATTTTGAAAGTTAAAACCTGGATTCCGCAGAACAGTGGCGAATCTGATGGCGTGTGCGATCTTGTCCCCTCAGTATGATCTCCTCGTTCTTTCATGTTCACATGGATCTAGAAAAGTGTGTAATACTAGCACTGATAGGAGTAGATTTTAGGACAAGGATAGCTCAGAAAGCAGACCGAAAACGCGAGTAGGAGAGGGACAACGCAAGAGTACAGAGCTTGTCTTATGTGATTCCTAGCGGGATTTTACTACGAGTCATGCAACGTGAAGCGACCAGAACCTGTAACTATCTTATTTGAAGAGCAAAACCTGCAACTTTAATGGCTTCCTAAGCTATTCTATTCCAATGGGTTGGATAAAATAACGACACTATTTGCACAGGCTAGATATGTGGCTTACCAAAAACTGAATAAAGCTAACGAGGCATATAATGAACTGAACTAAGAACTCTAAGCAACAATGAAAATTAAATGTACAGCAAAGAGAAAATTCAGAGGCAAGCTTCAGACTAGATTGGATGAAATGGTAGCACTGCCTGCACAAGATGGGTATGTGGCTTACCAACAGCTGAGCAATCTAACTAAAGATGCAGGTGAATTCAAGCTATGGCTTCTAAATAAGATAACAAGCTAAAATACTAAAATGAGGAGAGCAAAGATCAGTCTTCAAAATCCAGCCAAACTTCTGACCCATTTGCTTGTGCACAAACCATGCATTTATAGGAATTCAATCACCCAAAAATCAAAACCAAATTGAACTCCTAAACAATAAACAAAGGAAAAACACTATTCCAGGGGACCAAAAACATAAATGCATGCTCAAGTTGGCAAAGAAAGCTGGTGAATCGTGATATTTCACACGCGTCACATCAAAGGAATGTTTTAGAAAACACACACATGACTGCGGCTCTGAGCAGGGCGGCGGTTATAGGACCGCCGCCCTGCGGGGTGGTGGTTTCATCATTGAAGATCAAGAGGCCAAGGAAAGAGGGAAAAAGGGGAAAACAAAGGGCACGGTGGCTAAGCGGGGCTTGCATGATGTTAACACATACTCTGAGGGCTTTTCCGGATCCCGAACACCTTGCGAGGAGACTTGTATCATCATTGGGGAACTTGTTACATTGTTCCGGCAGTACAGTACCTTACAATTTTGGGTACGTACACTTACCATCCATTTGGGATTCCTGGATCTACTTTGTTTGCACATGTAGATTGTGAGCTACATCCATATTGATGAATTTATATTTTCTGCTAGGGTTTATGGAAACAATTACCTTTTTTCTTTGAATGCACCCTTCAAAATGAAATATTGAAGCTTCCTTCCTTGGAGATGTACTATCCTGTGTAGTAGCTTCATCATCAACATTTTCTTCTTCTTCTTCTTTTTCTTTTTATTATTCTTCTTCTTTTGTTTCCCATCTGTCCATGAAAACTTGTTCCAGTTCGTTTAAAGACCAATTAGACTTTTCCTTTTCTAACTCAAAAAATGAAATATGTACAGGGCCACTAATCCACAACTTGAAGAACCAAATATCTAATGGTTGATAGAATTTATCCCTAAATTTGTTCCACCATTCTCTAGCATCAATCCTACCATCTCCAAAAAAAGTTACCATCCCTGTGATCCACCAAACTATGGTTTTAGGAATAGACACTTTTGATAAAAAATGATTCTAACCCTTTCAGATAAATTTCAGTCAAAAATAAGAAATCATAGAACAAAAATCCCAATTGAATTGTTGAGAGGTTTCCAAAAATGTAAGAAATTTAGGAAATTTCCTCAAATTGTGGCCTGTGGCGCAAAATAGTGAAAAACCATACAACTTCAATAACTATGACAAAATAGATCCAAAAATTCTGAAACTTCATTGGTATCACCTTTGAATATATTAACATCAACCCAAAAAAACCTATTTCCTAATTCATCATTATTTAGAAGATATAGAAGAAACCTTAGAATTAGGGTTTCAACCCTAAAATAGACATTGCTTTTGCAAAACAGCTCCAAAAAATATGAAATTTGGAGGGAAGATCAAATAAATTATGTATCCACTACCTAAAAAAATAATCTAAAAATTTCCAAGTTGTTCTCTAGATATAGAAAAATCACCAACATTAGGGTTTCATTCCAAAAATTGCTCGGATCAATGCTCTGATAAATCAATAAATTGCATAAGATAATGTAACACAAGAGATATGGGGGCCAAGATGCCCAAATAATAAATATATGTACAATAATGCCCTTAAGGTAGGGTAACACCATACAATGCTCCTTAAGGAAGGAGTAACTCCACAATCTCCCAAGACAGGAAGCCACTTCGAGGGGGATACCTCCAATATACCTCTACCAAGTAGAAGACTCAAATCATACATACATGTCCTTGATACTTACATCCCTTATATAGACATACATTAATCTTAATATATGGGTAATACCTAATCCCAATGTAGGCCGACTCATTACCCAATATAACTAATTTCTATGTGACCCCATATAACTAACTAAGGGGATGTGTGCCACATGTCGGCATCTCCATCAACCCATATACATTATATTATCAAATCCCAAGGTACATAGCATTGCCTCCCTCTTTGACATGTTTCGTCCTTGAAACATATGAAGAAGCCATATAATGAGTGTGATTTAAATTATTACACACTTGTCACCAAGCACGATCATCTAACCACCCATATGAAATCCTAGTGGCTGATGCTACTCCAAACCCGATTCCATATTCCATTGTGCTCATCTGATTCCATCCTGGTCCATATGTGTTCCTCCTTGGCATCCATGCATATCCATAATGATTATTCCTGTGATTACATGTCATACAATTATTGTTCCATTTATTCATTGTATAGCCAAAATTATTACTCCTCCAATTCCCTGTATATCCATATAAATTACTGACCTCATGTGTCTGAACATGTCTCCATGATTTTTTCCTCTCATGATGCTATGGGTGTCTATATGGTGTAACCTTAGTATGCACAACCTTATCAATCTTTTCCTCTACTTTCTTTTCCTCTTCAAACTTGTTTGTTATTTATTTTTTCTCTTGAGTAGAGAATTTTTTTTTTCTTTTTCATCATCCTCTCCTTCTGATTCATCCTTATTCGCTTCTTCACCATCTTAAAATTCATTTGCATGATCCAATTTTACATTACTTTTTTCCTTGCTAAGTGTGATATCTTGTAATGTAATTTTCTTTCTCTTGTACCATAATTTCATGAATTTCTTTTGCACATCAATATTAATTGTTCCCAATGTCTCTAACCAAGGATATCCAAGAACAATACCCATACCATCCATATCTAAAGCATAAAAATCTGAATGTAAAACATATTTATCCATAGAAAGCTTTAAATCTTCAAAAACTTGAATATGCTTACCATCCATTTGAGATTCCTTGATATGCTTTGTTTGCACATGTAGATTGTGAGCTACATCCATATTGATGAAGTTATATTTGCTACTAGGGTTTATGGAAACAATTACCTTTTTTCTTTGAATGCACCCTTCAAATTGAAATATTGAAGCTTCCTTCCTTGGAGATGTGCTATCATGTGTAACAGCTTCATCATCAACATTTTCTTCTTCTTCTTCTTCTTCTGTTTCCGATATATCCATCAAAACTTGTTCCAGTTCCTCCAAAGATAAATTTGACTTTTCCTTTTCTATCTCAGAAAACCAAATATGTGTAGGGCCACTAAACCACAAGTTGAAGAACCAAATATCTGATGGTTGAGGGAATTTATGCCTAATTTTTTTCCACCATTCTCTAGCATCAATCCTGCCATCTCCAATAAAAGTTACCATCCCCATTATCCACCAAACTATGGTTTTAGGAATAGACACTTTTGATAAAAAAATATTCTAACCCTTTTGGATAATTTTTGGCCAGAAATCAAAAATCATAGAACACAAATCCCAATTGATTTTTTGAGATGTTTCCGAAAATGTAAGAAATTCAGGAAAATTCCTCAAATTGTGCCCTGTGGCGTAAAATAGTGAAAAATAATAAAACTGCAATAACTATGACAAAATAGATCCAAAAATTATGATACTTCAGTTTTATCACCTTTGAATATATTAACATCAACCCAAAAAAACTATTTCCTAATTCATCATTATTCAGATGATATAGATGAAACATTAGAATTAGAGTTTCAACCCTAAAACAGACACATCTTTTGTAAAACAGCTCCAAACAATATGAAATTTGGTGGGAAGATCACTTAAATTATTTATGCACTCCTCACAAAAATAATTTGAAAATTTTCATGTATATCTCCAGATATAGATGAATCACCAACATTAGGGTTTTAACCCACAAATTGCCTGAATCATTGCTCTGATACCACTTGATAAGAACCTTGCATATAATAAATAAATAAATTACATAAGATAATGTAACACAAGATATATGGGGAAAAAGATGCCCAAATAATCAATATATGCAGAATAATACCCTTAAGGTAGGGTAACACCATACAATGCTCCTTAGGAAGGAGTAACTCCACAATCTCCCAAGATGGGAATCCACTTCAAGGGGGATACCTCCAATATACCTCTACCAAGTAGAAGACTCAAATAATACATACATGACCTTGATAATTACATCCCTTATATAGACATACATTACTCTTAATAAATAGGTAATACCTAATCCCAATGTAGGCCGACTCATTACCTAATATAACTAATTCCTATGTGACCCCATATAACTAACTAAGGGGATGTGTGCTACATGTCAGCATCTCCATCAACCCATATAAATTATATTATTATATCCCAAGGTACATAGAACTCAATGAGGTATGAATCTAAACTATTGTACCAAGCTTGAGTCCAAACAAATCCTTTTTTAACTTACACATATAGTATTTTGTCATTGGTTAGAGAAAATACATGAGGTTACTTAGTATATACCTTTTCATTTAGGTGGTCATTGAGGAAATTTATTTAACATTCATATGGAAAACTATAATTTTCTTGTAAGCTGTATATGTCAGAGATAGTCTAATTTCTTCCATCCTTGCCACTATTGCAAAATTTTCATCAAAGTTAATTCCTTCCATTTTTATGTAGCCCTTACATACAATTCTTGTCTTGTTTCTTGTCACCTCTCCTTTCTCATTTAGTTTGTTTCTAAATAACCATTTTGTGCCTATCACATTCTTGTCTTTTGGTCTTGGTACCAACTCCCAAGTCTCATTAGTTTAAATTTGATCTAGCTCCTCATTCATGGAATCCACCCAATGATGATCCTTACTAGCATCTGTAACATTCTTGGGTTCAATCATTGATAAGATTGCTATATATTTATGGTTTTACTTCTCTCTTAGCTTCCTTATTGTGAGAATACCACCTTATTTGTTTCAAATAATTTGATTTTATTGATGGTCTCTCTTGAATTTCCTTGAGGGTGTTTTGGTGTATTGTCTCTCTTCTACATCTTCCGCATCTTCACATGTACTTCCCACTTATTCATCATCTTCTTGATCTTCATTACTATCCTCAAGTTGAGTGTTGAAGTTAGAAGGATATGAATCATCCACCTTTACATTTACTTTCTCAATCACCTTTTGTACCCTCTTATTATAACATCTATAGGCTACAATGACTACTGAGTAGCCAAGAAATATGCCTTCATCAAACCTAGATTCAAATTTTCCTAGGATATCTTCATCTCTCTTGATATAACATTTGCTTCCGAAGACTCTTATGCGTTTTACATTGGTTGACATGTTTTTCCACACTTCATAGGGTGTCTTATCACTATTAATTCTCAATTGAGCTATGTTTAGAATGTAGGCATTTTTCTAGACTTCGTCACTTCAATAGCCATCAGAAAGTGTAGACTCATTCAATATGGTTCTTTTCATTTCTTGTACAATTATGTTCTTTTTGTCAATAAACATTTTTTTGAGGTGTTCTTGTAGCTGAGAATTTTCTTCGAATCCCATGTTCTTTCAAAAATCATAAAATTCATTGAACCAAAATTCTGCACCTAGATATGATCTTAAGCATTTAATTATGGTGTTCTTCTAATTCTCCAAAAGTTTCTTGAAGGACTTAAATATTTCCATAGCTTCTAATTTATGCTTCAAACAGGCTACCCATGTCATTCTAGTGAATTTATCTATTAGTAGCATGAAGTACACATGTTCTTGTAGGATTTCAATTCTTATAGTCCCACATAGGTCTATATGAATCAATTTCAAAGTTCTAGTGGTAGATTAATCCTTGGATTTGAATGATCTTCTTGTTTGTTTACCATGTAGGCAAGATTTGTGCAGTGTATCTGTTGGTTTTACATTATTTGGAATGTGTCTCACACCACCCTTTTTACTTAATTTCACTATATTTTCAAAGCTCATATGTCCCAATATCCTGTGCCAGAACTAACTATCATCAAATCTACTAATGAAGTAGTTGTTTTTATATATTTATTTAAGAACATACATCTTATTCTTGGTCCTTTTGGCCTTAGCCACTTTCTTTCCTATTTTTCCATTAATTATATCACAACCTTTGTCATGAAATGTCAGATTGTAACCTTATTATCTAATTGAATCACACTTAACAAGTAATGCTTGATACCTTCAAGATAGAGGAAATTCTCTGTGATTGTTTTGTTATTATCAGGACTCAAGCTTCCTTTTCTAAAAATGTTTGTTGAATTATTATGTCCAAATATAATAGCTCTTGATGCATTGTTTGATAATGAAATGAACTTAATTTTATCACCTATCATATGAATGATGTAACCACTATCTAAATACCAAATTTTATCTTCATCTTGTACATGAAATGAATTTCTTACTATTGAACATGATTCTTTTCTTTTCTTTAATAGCTCCTGATGCATTGTTTGATAAAGAAATGAACTTAATTTTATCACCTGTCATATGAATGGTGAATCCACTATCTAAATACCAAATTTTATCTTCATCTTGTACATGAAAGGAAATTTTTACTATTGAACAGGATTCTTTTCTTTTGTTTGGTTCTTCCTTTACCACATACACCCATCTATTCTGTTTACCGGGTTCTTGATTACAAATTTTGGATTCATGAAAATTCTTGTGACATTTGTAGCAAAAAGTCTCTAATTCATTCTATTTTATGGTGAAATATAGTTTCTTCCATAGCCTCTATTAAATATTTTACATTTAGCAGCTTTTTATCCAAACTGATTACACAAAAAATCAATAACCATAGAAAGAATGTGAGTACCTCACAACATAGGTGATCTTGGGAGAATTTGTCTTCTTCTTAGCAGTCTTGGTGACTTCTATATTTACAGTAGAAGAGGTGCTTGGTGTAGATGTGGTCTTGTTCTCTTTCTTCTTTATTGGTTCAACTTCTTTACCTCCTTCCATGAATCATATTCCAGATTTGTCTTTTGTATCTATTTTAGTTCTTAAAATTTTAATTAGAACTTTTAAGATATTTTCTAACTTTTTATAGACTTTTATTTTTTCATTCATTTGTTACTTTTTAGTCTTTAGGCTCTCTAAATCAGATTTCAGTTTTAACCATGCATCCTCCTTTTCCTTATAGGATTGAGAGATATGTTCAAGATGATATTCAAGTTATTTGAGCTCATTTTTTTCTTCCTCTTCCTTTAGGCTATGCCTATTTTTAAAAATGATTATTTTTTATTCATAGTATTTCAATGTGCATCTCAATTTTTGATTCTTTCTTCTATATAGATTTAATTCTTCAAGTGCACATACAGGTTCAACTTTTAGATTCACGTTTACTTCTTCTTCATCAGAATCTTCACACTCAAGTGCATGTTTTCCTTTTGACCTACATTCTTCAGTGACATCCATTGTCATAGAAAACATTCAAATTAAGTTTCTTCATCCTCAATTTTAGAGATTTCTGAGTTGATTGATTCAAATCCATTTGACTTCTCCTTTGAGTAGAAGTTTCTTTTGTTATTAAAGAAAATATTCTTTCCATATTTCTTCTTGAAGTCCATATTTTTCTTATTATGATTGTGGCTTTCTTCAAACTGATTTTCCTTGTTTTTGTTTGGACATTTTTCAGCAAAATGACCTACTTGTCAACAACCAAAGCATTTAAATGGAATATTACATTTGTATTTTATTGATCTTCTATTTATTCTTCTTATAAACATTGTTTCAATCTTTGAATGATCTTCTCCATCCTCTAGATTTGATTCTTCTTTTTCTTTCTTGGAATAAGTCTCTTTCTTGGATTTAAATGAAGCTTCCTTCTTAGTAAATTTGGTTCCAATTGTTCTCATCTCATATGTAGATAAGATACTTTGTAATTCATCCAATGTTAAGGTTTTCATGTCTCTGGATTCCTAGACAGTTTAGACCTTTGCATCATACTTAAGAGTTATAGATCTTATGACCTTTTGGACTATGATAGATTCCTCTAGCTTCTCACCTAAACCTCTGATCATGTTGATAAATTAATCCACTCTATGCATATAGGATGCAATACTCTCATCATCTTTCATCTTGAGACTCTCAAACTGAGCTTTGTAGGTATATAACTTGGCCAACTTGACTTTTTCATCACCTTCATAGATACTTTGAAGTTTAGTCCATATTTCTGTAGTAGTGGTATAGTGTATTACCTTCAAAAATTTAGTTTCAGTTAGCTCACATAAAAGGGAATTCATGGCTCTAGAGTTGCATTCATATTCCACCTTGTCTGTTGAAAAAGTGATTGTCATGGTTGGAGGATTGTATCCTTTCTCAACACATGTCCATATATCAAAACCAAGTGACATAAGATATGTATTCAACCTTATTCTTCAGAATGCACAATTTATTCCAATGAAGAGAGGTGATCTTGACATTGATAATCCACCTTATGCTTGATTTGATGCCACTCTTGTAAAGAGAGGATCTCCTTGAAGATGTTAAGCTTTCAACAGAAGGAATCACTATTATACCAATTTTTAGAGATCACAAGCACATAGAGGGGGGGTGAATAAGTGCAAGTTTAAACAATCCCAATACATATTCCCTTAATTAATTATATCAATATATCATGAGAATTTGATCACACACATAAAAAGGGATAAATACATGTAACACATGATTTATGTGGGAAACCCATAAAGGGAGAAAAACCCACCTTGAAACTAAGGCTTTATTGGAAATACCAATTATAAACCATAAAGTGATCTTGGTTTTTTTGAGCACCCACTCAACTTATGAAGCACCCACTAGAAGAAATTCTAAGCACCCACTCAACTAATTTAGCAAGTTGCAACTTACAAGGAGCAACCACCCTTATGATCTAAGCTTCTAATTAGAAGAATATATTTTAAAAAAATTGATCATATAGTATCAAGATTTCTTACACAGTTAATTATGATCACCTTTATATTGATTTTTTTAAACATATATCTACAACACTCTCTCTTTGTCTTAAAAAACTATTTGGTTCTGTCTCAGTCTTTATTCATCCATTTGAATTGATTATAAGTCTTTGAGCTCATCTCTAGTCAACAATTCATTGAAGATTAATTCTAGTATCTCTTTCTGTCTGTGCATCTCCTGCTTGACTATACTCCATTCAGCTCATCTGCATTTACTCCACTCATTTCACCATCCCTCTCAACATTCTTCTCATCCAGCTTAAATAGACGAGATTATTTTTATTTTCCCTCTCTTTCACTTGAGTTTTATATTTTATTGGTGTATTAATTATCCAACACATTATTAGTGGAGTAAGGAACGATTATGAGACAATTTCAACAAGATTTCTCATCAATCTAGATTTTTTCTATTTTAAGACATAGAGAATGTAACCGTATTTTGAAAAAGTCCAAGAACATTAATTTCTGACACCTAGGTCTTGAGATATTGAAAAATCAATTTTGAATTATTCATGACACACAAATTCCATATAATTACATTCAATCTGCAATACCCTACCATTGATCCTTTTCATTGATTTATTCCTGAAACACTCGTATCATCCGTAATGAACAATTTCGTGGCTTTTGTTAGTCATCTTATTTTTATTGTAGCTTTATCCTATATTCCATAGCTTTCCTCCATTACACACAACTCTTTCTAGTCATCCACTTTTTACTTATTTTCTTGCGATTCTTTCTAGTCATCCATTACTTTCCTTTTTTCTCACAGATTCATCCTAGTATCTTTGACTTCACTCTTTTACTCTCGACTCTCTCTAATCCTCCATGGCTTCCTCTTAGACTTTGGTGGCTTAATTCTTATATCTATGATTTTCTCTAACCCTCCACAACTCCTTATAGACTTTTAAGGATTTAATCTTTTATCCGCAACATCATTCTTCAATCTGTAGTTTTTCTAAATTATCTAGAGGGATCCTAACTCACTATTTCAATTGGCAATGATCCTAATTAATATTTTAAACACTTTGAATGCACCGTGTACTTGTCTAAGACTACCTAAAACTAATGAATAATTGAAACAACTATTATCCTTCAATTCTATCATCATGTAATCCAGTATAACATTTCTAAGAGATGACACTACCAATCAACCTTCATATTTCTCTGGTAGAGTCTTTGTTGAATTGCTTCCTAAAGCTTTTTACAGATTTGTTAACACATATTTCATACCTGAATGACCATGAGAATCCTACAATCTACCTGCACAACACATTTACCATCAATGATAATGACAAAGATTTAACATAAATTAGTTTGGGAATGGAACTATTCACCACTATGGATGGACATATGTAAAAGTCAAGACTATGATGGGATTTGTGATTGAAATGAATGTGTCTTCTTGAATATAAAAAAAAAGATCACATTTTTATCAATGTCGGTGACATGAAGGGAGTGACAAACTCAGGTATTTGGGCTATGGAAGTTAAATATAAAATCTTCTTGATAGGATTATGACTGTGTGCTTGCCTAGGTAGTGATAATAGATAAGTGATTGGAAGAAGGTATTCACGTATTCATTGAATTCAACTCATAATCCTAACTCTTGTTTAACATCTAAATAGATATTGTCCAAGAATTTTGTGCTTTGAATACAATAATTAGAGAAGATATAGTTAAATCACTTCTCTTGGGCTCATTAGGAGGGTTCTAAGCTGTAGTGTTAGGATTTTGGTGTTGAGCTACTAAACCACCACAATTTTCCTTAAAAATTTTAAGATACAATGGAAAGAAGCCTAAATGGGATTGTGAAATAAAATTTAAGAATTAATGGTTCAAATCTCATATTTGCATGATAGTTTGGAAGAAGTTGGTTAACCATAGTGACAAGGCTAATACGAAGGGGATTTTTTCAAAGGAAGTGGTAGCTAGGCCTTGAGTTTGAGGATGAAAACTTACCCACACCCTTAAACCCTTAAGGGATGCTCATAAATCTCTTTATATTACATTTAAACCTTCTAAAAAGTGAGATATACTTGAAAGTACAGTGCAAGAGGGCTGATTGGACCTTGTGTGCAAAAGAACAAAAAAGGTATGATTAAAAGGGAAGTATTGTGAATTGGGAGTTAGGTTTTGGGCATACATTGGTACTCATAAATTGTTATTGAAAACTTGATCATATTATTAGGGGTGTCTCTAGATTCTTCCAAATATGGAGTGAGTGGGCGATTTGGGCTTGAGAAAACATATTGGCTATTTTAAGGAAGATAGGGTAGGATGGAGTTTTGTTCCTTTGTATATAAGTTTTGTTGATTTTTATAATACTATTGAGGTTTTTGTACAAGAGGGGAAGAATTTTAGAAGGTCTTTCATGAAGTTACAACCCGTAAAAATTACTTATATTGGTGAAGCGCTAGTTAAGAAGAGAGAAGGATAAGTTGGTGAAAGGTGTATAGAAAGAGAAGTTTCATGAATTGTGAACATCATAGGAGTTGATTGAATCAATATGTAGGGTATGAGGTTTATAAAAAAAATTATGGTGAATTGGCCCAAAATTTTCACTCTTAAGACATTTTAAAGCATTTTTAAGGATCCTCATATTGCAGAGTAGAGGTGTAGTTATTGCATATCTTGAAGTAGTAAAGTGCATGCTAACAAAGTGTGATAGCCATGCTTCACTTGGTATCAGATCATTGTAGTTATATTTGAATGAATAGTTTTTGTTGTTGGTAAGAATGTGTGGAAGTGTTTGTAGTGCAAATAAGAGTAGAAAAGAGATGCATAATAATATGAGTGAAGAAAAGAGTGACCATGGGTATAGAATGCCACCATGGATGAAGAAATCAGTAGTAGAAAAAGAAGAAGGCAGATCAATACAAGTGCATGAGAGAATAAGAGAACAAGAACAATATAGAAGAATATAAAATATGATGGTAGAAAGAGGAGACTTGATGTAAATAAGAAAAGTAAGAAGAGAAAGAGAGTTGAGGGTTATTAGGCCTTAGAAATGAGATTAGATTAATGAATAGGATGAAGAGGAACAAACAACAGAGAAAATTTAGGGATTTATAGAGATAATGAGGTACAAGAACAGAGAGATAGAGAGAGGAAAAGGAAATAGGAAAAGAGGAAGAAAGAGATATGTGGTTTCAACAGGAGAGCACAAAGATGAAGAAAAAAATAGAAAAATTGATGGTGCTCATAGAAAGAGAGAAATAAAAACAAGGACAAGAAATAGGGATAGTGATGAAGAAGAGAGCTAATTGGTGAATTAGACATCTTCTAGAGAAAAGAAAAAGGAAGTAGTTGAAGACAAGGATAAGACATGAAGAAAGAAGACTAAAACAAGTGTAAAAGAGAGTGAATAATAAAGAAGAGGTAGTGATTAAATATATGGTGATGATAGAAGATAGGAGTGAGGAATATGAAGTGATAGAAGCATTTTTGGTTTCTCTTGAGATGAATGACCATGATGAAAGAAGCTGACATGTAGAGATACAAAGAGAAATGTACAAGAGGGAACAAAGTGAACTAATGGAAAGAGAATAAGAAATTATATGGGCATAAAATCATCAAGTTTTTTAATCTAAAAATGTGTGCAGGTGTGTGTTTGCAGGTATGAAGTATAATCTCGATCTATAAAAGGTGAAAGTAAGAAGAATTGAAGTTAAGAGAAAGAAAAGATAGGTGAATAAGAGAAAGTATTTGTGTATGAGAGTTGGGAGTAATTACAAGAAGATATTTCATCTTTGGATCATTCTATAAAAACAATGGGACCATGTGAAAAAGAGTTAGAAATCAGTTCCAAGATGGAAAGAGAGCTGCAAAATAAGTAAGAGGAGGATGTTTAGAAGGAGGAAGAATAAGAAACGTATGGAGTACCAGACCTTACTGATGAAGAACAAGAGAAAAACAAAGACCAAACTAGTCACATGATATAATCAATTCATAAAGAGTAAATTGAAGATGAAGATCAGGTTAGAGCAAGGATGAAGGCATAAAGGAATTGGAAAAAGAAAAAGAAAAATAAAGATTGACACTTGAAATTTCTTATTTGTGGAGTATGGTGCAGAAGAATCATCTCTACCTTTGTAAATAAGGAATGAGATCATAAAATTTTGGATTGAAGGTGAGTTTGTAGGTTTAATAAGTCTTTATAATTCACTTAGAGTGTTAGTTTGGTATTTTGCCTTTCAAAATTTTAAATTTGTATTTCCCTCTAAAAGGAAAGCTTCAAAATTAAGACCATTTTTGGGTTTCCGAAGAGCTTGAAGAAATTTAGACATCATTACTAATGTGTCAAAGTTGTAATAGGTTTTTTTATGTGTAATAACATTTTTATTAATGGTCAAGGTCTTAAAGCCAAGTTCATTTTAATTATGTGTACAAAGGAACCATATGACACTGAGATCTCAAAATTCTACTTCTTGAGTGGAAACAGATTTGTGAGGATATAAATGTCATTATGTAACTATCCATGACTTATCATTCGAATGATCATCAAGGAAAAAAATGTTGACGCTCCAAGAAATTTGGGATATTTTGGTTTGCAAACAATTTGTATTGCTACAATGTTGTGTTTGAGCATATATTAGGCATTTCTTTTGATACATTCAGGTATGAGAAGATAGAATTATTTGTAGTAAGTGCATCAAAATAATGTGTTGTAATGTTTATTATTATATTGTTGAGATTTGTGTGGGAATTTAGACTTAATCAATGCCAACAACTCTATAATAAATAGTTATGAGTTATTAAATATCGAGTTTGAATGATCAAGAGCAATTAAATTAAGGGTAAGGTGCAGGAGAATACAAATGCATGTATTGTATTGATATTTATGAGATTGCATAGTTTATTGGATGACAAGAGCTTGGAATATTGTACCGTATCTTGTAACAGTTTTTAAGTGAGAGAAATACATGATTGAACCTGAGTTTTAATGAGGTAGGTATCTCCATGTTGTGAAATTTCTAGTTGTTGAACAAATTGGTCTTAAGGAATACTCATAGTAAAAAGAAGACATAGGCTATGTTGGAAACCTTGAAGGCGTGATGCTCTATTCCTAGAGGAAGATTTAGAAAAATTGGAAGAGTTTCATAAAGATAATGTAATTTGAGGTTGCTAACATTCCTTGGAGCCATATGAAGAAGTCCCTCGGTTTCATTAAAAGTTTGTTGGGAATTTAAACTGTGAATGATGTAATTTCATATGCAAATGTATATTAGATATTATTGATGGTGTAACAATGGGAACCCTTAGTATACAAGATTGAGATGACTGGGGTGAAATATTGGGATGGATAACTCGTGAAGGGAGATGGTAATGCTATTATGAATTAGTTTTGGAATGTAAATATTCACCACTGTGTATGGAAACATGTAAACCCCAAGAATGTGATGGGATTTGTGACTGAAATGATTGTCTTCCTAAATATGAACAAACTATAATTTTTTATTAATGTTGGTGACATGAAAGGAGTGAAAAACTTAGGTATTCGGGATATGATAGTTAAATATAAAATATTTTTGATAGGACTTTGACTGTGTGCTCGCTGAGGAAGTAATAACAAATAATTTATTAGAATATCTTCTCGCATTAATTGGCATCCACTGGTAAGCATAACACTTGTGTAACAAATAACTAGATATTGTAAAAGAATTTTGTGCTTTAAATCCAATAATTAATGAATATATAGTTAAATCACTTCTCTCTAGCTCATTAGGAGGGTTATGAGGTGTAGTGCTATGGTTTTGTTGTTGAGCTACTAAAATACCAAATTTTTCCTTTAAATGTATAAGATACAATGCCAAAGAACCTAATAAGGGGATTGTGAAAGATAAGGATAAAGGGTTCAAATCTAAGATTTACATGAAATCTTGGAAGAAATTGGTTAACCATAGTGAGAAGGCTAATTTAAAGGGGATATTTTTAAAGGAAGTGGTAATTGGGCCTTGAGTTTGAAGATGAAAACTTACCCACACCTAGAAACACTTAATGGGTGCTCAAAAATCTCTTTATTTTACATTGAAACATTATAAAAAAGTGAGATATACCTTAAATTATAGTGTAAGAGGGATGATTGGACCTTGTGAGCAAACTAATGAGAAGGGATGATTAAAAGGAAGTATTTTGAATTGGGACTTTGTATTTTTGGCATACATTGGTACTCATAAATTTTCATTGAAAATTTTATCACATTATGAGTGGTGTCTCTAGATTCTTCCAAATATGGAGTGAGTGGGCTACTTGGGCTTGAGAACACAAAGTGGTTGTTTTGAGGAAGATAAGGTAGGCTGGAGATTTTTTTCCTTTTTATATTAGTTTTATTAGTGGTTTGATATTTTTGAGGTGTATGTATAAGAGGGGAAGAAGTTTATAAGGTGTTGTATGAATTTACAAACCATAAAAATTACTTATCTTGTTCAAGCACTAGTCAAGAAGAGAGGACAAGTTGATGAAAGGTGTATAGAGAGAGAAGTTTCATGAATTGTGAACATCATAGGAGTTTATTGACTTAATATGCGAGGTATGAGGTTTATAACATAGAGTATGGTGAATGATGAATCCATATATGGTGAGTTGACCCAAAATTGGACTCTTAAGCCATTTTTAAGTATTGTTAAGGATCCTCATATTGCAGAGTAGATGTGTAGTTGTTGTTGAATCTCTTGAAGTAATTAAGTGCATGTTAATAATGTTTGATATCCATGCATCATATATTATTGGAAATATATTGTAATTAGGATCATGAAAAAATTCAAAGAAATTCATAGTACCACATATAGCTCCTCCAAAATTGCTTTGTCCCGAGACTACTCCAAATTGCCCAAAAATTGCCTAAAACCCAGTCCTCATAAATAGGGATCACTTTGAATTTTAAAGGCATAAAAAAGACTTGAAACCATCATGTAAATCTATTATATCTCCTAGGATTCCATTATGGTGATTTAGTCATTAGGTTTAATGGACATCTTTGGTACAAACTTAAAATACCAAGAAACCATCCTTTTTGGGTGGGGCCAACATATTGTCAAAAGATATAAAATACATAATTTGAAATATGGAGGAGTATTTTTCCTCATAAAATTGGAAAAATGGAATAATTATAGACATGCATAATCAATTTCTCCCAACTCGTTGCTTAACTAGGGGTTTGAGAGGGTTTCAAACATGTTCATCTTCTTAATGGTCATTCATAAAAATGTGAAGGTAAAAAAACCTCATTATTATTTGGAAATTAATATTAACTAACCTAATTAACTATTTCAAATATATCAAGTACCCATGAAAATCATACAACCCATAACGAGCAACAAAAATTCTATTTGTGCCTTAAATTCTCAGGTTTGAAAACCTAGTTTTGACAAAACTCAATATCTTCAAATCTATTTATCAATCGGACATGAATTTTGGATGAGAGAACCATACCAACCTCCTATAATTTTACCAAGTCTTATTCATGATAAAATTCATCTTCAACTCTCTCACCATCATGATTTACTTGTTTCTACATGCCTTGTTCTTAAGAAACTTTCTTCAATGGACCTTAAAACAACATAAAAATTCTTAATACTAACTTGATATTACTTCCACACTACATATATAGTATCAAAATAATTATAAAATGATTCAATAAGACTTACCTTATCTATATCTCATGCCACCATACCAAACCCCATGCATTAAGTCTAGGAATAGGCCTAAAATGACTTGAACTAACCATGATGAAATTTAACACAATCATTAACACATATTAGGCATCAATATGACCATGTTATACCTCACAAGGAACTCTAACCAACTTTTAAGATTCATACCATGATCATGCAAGCTTGTACCATGCTCTTAACTTGACACCAAAAAACCATATCATGACAACAAGATTGGACACTACCAATCAACCTTTAAATTAAATTGTGGATGAAACCTCATGGAGACACTTAAACCATCTTGAAACCCTTTTTCATCAATGTAACACTTGACATCAATGAAAACAAAAGACATAATTCCTAACAATCTACCCAGTTGTCATTGATGGCAACCATCTTCAGAATCATTAATTACAACAAAAAATGTAAACATTTACAATCCTGTGAACTTATTTTTTTTGAGGATACTCTTCCCCTTTGACATATATGAAAATGATACTAATATAACAAGAAATTAAAAATAATGAATACTAACCTACTTATAAAGCTCTTTGGATTGCATACTCAATTTATTAATACCATCGTCACCAAATGATCCATGGACCTAATAAAAATTAGCACACTAATTTTATTGAACTGATACACATATTTTAGGCCTTAACCTAATGCTCTATTTCTTCAACTTCTTCAAACTAAAAAATCCCCCCTCAGATCATTATACCACTTAATTTTGTCTTCAAACTTGTTATAGTCCTTCTCATCTATCTTCTATGAATCTTAAGCATCTGTTATACCCATGAATAGATCATGACACTCTATTTTTTTCATGCCTTAGAAAATTTGATCAGAAAGAACAATGTTTCATACCTTGAAACACACATTTATAGATAAAATATATAATGAACAACCAAACAAATCTCCCCATGCGATTAATTACTTTCAAGAAGTAAACTTTCAACTTGCTGATGGAATACATCTATTAACTACAAGACCATACCTAAAATTTAAGATCCAAATGAAATAAATCAGAATTATCCTCTTTCATGATAGTTCTTAGTTCAATCATGCTTCTTTAACCTTTGTGGAAAAAACTTAGGCTTTCTCTAAATTTTTTTAAGGGAAGTCCAACTCTATCAAGTATTGTCACTTGATACCTTAATAAAGATATCTATGAACTTCATAACTCTTAAACTCAGGGATAAAGATCTTCATTTATCTAAGTAAGATCAGGTATCAACAACATTTTTAATTCACAGAGTTACTTATCCATTCAAAGCATTAATTAAAAGTATAGCAATTAGAAAAAAACAATGTTCTCAACTATTATGAGCTAATGTAAGTCATGAAATATAGATTTATTCCTAGTCAAGCCTTCATAGTCTCTTCAACATGACCCCAAGCATAGATAAAACCAAAATGAAGAATCACAAATCTTCAAGCACTATACATGATGCATCATTCAAAATACAATAGTCTGAAACCATATTCTCACTCATCACAGACCAGAGAAAACCTTATGACTTGACTTCTTAGAGTTTACCGGGCCTTAATGTTATATCATCTTCATAAAATATACATATTGTAATGAGAATTTTATGTCACAAGATGATACCATTTCATCTTGATGTATATAGAACCATGACTATCACAACCTTATTACTTGTACAATCATGACATGGCTCAATCACATTTGGACTCCTTCAGCCTAAAGGACATAACATACTTGAATACCTTTAGACATCTGTCATTTCTAAACTCAAACTTTTGAATCAAGAATATATGACACATGACATTTGGATCATCACCATAACACTACATTAACTGGGAATGATGATAACTTGGAAAGCATACCTTGTAGTTCTTAGATGTTACAACATTACTACTTTAAAAATTCTCAAACCATAATACAAACTCCTCCTTTCTTCATATACCTGGTTATGTTTAGTGATGCAAAAAATTCATGTCCTCATGGCACAAGTTATCAAAATGGATATTAAAATCTATTAATTATTTTACCTTTACTTCTCTATCATGAATCTGAAAATCTTCGTGAGAGGAAAAAAATAACTCTTGAGGTTCTTCAACAAAAAAAAGTCTTCTATGATCACTAGGCTTATCATCATTAGGGAAAGAAACTTTGGGATTCTCTAAACATGTATATTTAAGGTCTTCTTTTTCTTTCTCATATATAAGATCTTCCTTATTTTTATAATTGTATTTCTTGCATCTACAATATCTGAAAATGTACCCAACATTATTACAATTAAAATGAATAGTGTTATTCTTACCTCTAGGAGCTCTTTCCTTAAAATTTTTTCTAGATGGCCCTTGATACCAATGTCTAGTGATATGGCCAACAAGATTATAGTTGTAGCAAACAACCTTATTCTTACCTTCATTCCTCCAACTCTGTCTTGGTGATTCATGAGAAACATTCCTAGCTACATGACCCTTCTCATGGAATTTGTAACAAGTAATGTCTCTTGAATAATATGAATGATCATTTATCTCATTACTCCAAGGAAAGTCATTCTTGATTTTCCTTCTACAGTCCTTAGATCTATGAACTAAATTATTGCAATAATAATAAACACCATTGAACTTACTTGTGAACTTCATTACACTGGGATACCTAATAACTTTCTTGTGAACTTTTACATACTCCTTGAATTTAGAAGTTCCTTGACTTGATTTACCATGCATCTCTTCCTTCTTTGTCTCTTATTTGAAACCTAAAACTATATTCTCATTATCTTATCTTTGAATACTCAGTAGATCATCAAAATTTCTTGTGCTTTTCTCTCTATATCCTTTGGTACATCTTCAATTTGTTTTATGCTTGCTCAAATTATTATTGTAAGGAATCTATGGCCATACTATACTTGATGCACTCATCATCCTTAGCCTTGAGACTGGCTGTAAGCATTCCAATCTGATTTTCCAACTTTTTAAATTCCTTTTCCTTGGATTTTACACTTGCTAAAATTATTTCAAGATGACCTTCAAGTTGTTTATTGATCTCTTCAAACTCCTCAGCATCCTTTCTTAGTCTCTTTTATAGAAGGATGCTTTGTTATTCATAATCCTTATTTAATGATCTCAGTTTCTAATTCTTATTCTTTTTTAGATTTAGTTCTTCTAGGGAATTTTTGAATTCAACCTTGAAGTAAGTTTCATTTTCTTCCTCATCTAAACCATCCATATCGATCTAATTCTTGCCTTTATAACTGTAACCATCTTCCCTAGTCACGAGTAATGTGTAAAACTTTACCTAATCATCTCCAATTTTAGGAAAACATACTTTAGAATCTATATTAGGGCATGTTTTGTCATCTTTTTTAGACTTTTCATTAACAACATATGGAAATATAGAGAATAAATAGTATACCTCAAGGATTGACAATCAAAATTTACCCAATCATCTGCACTTTTACGGAAACATACTTTAGGATCTATATTAAGGCATGTTTTATCATCTTTATTAGAATTTACATTAACAACATATGCAAATATAGAGAATAAAGAGTATACCTCAAGGATTGACAGTCATATGTGAGAAAAAAAGTATGTAAAACATGCTCTCACTCTGACCAACAAAGTTACTCCATCCTGATGTTAAATTCTTATCATGCTTGTGCTTCTCCTCAAAGTTGTTATACTTTCTTCACAAAGAATTTTCTCTGATACAAGTTATTGTAAGCACAATGGATTGGGAGGGGGTTGAATTACTCCTTTGAAACTTTTATATTAGTTATTTTTCTTTGTGAGAACCATTTGTACTACTTTAACCATATGTGTTCTTATTAATAATTGAATCAGCCATACACAATAACAAGATGAATGCGAGTAAAAAATAATATAATATATATGTGGGAAACCCTCAAGGGGAATAAAACCCACCGAACCTCTTCTAATATTACACAAAATAAAATACTTGCATGAATATTACATATCACACAAGATTTTTTTAGTGAGGCACCAACCCCACATGGAACACTAACCCTACAAGGAGAATACAACCCTCTAAGATGACCAAGCATAAAATCATACAAATGAATATTAAGATCAATTTTTATTTTTTACTTTAACAACTTATGGTAATCACAAATTCAGCTCTATGCACTCAAAACCCCTTCAAACACACCTTTGTCTTTTCTCAAAATATTCTTCTTCTTCAAGATGATTTAACCTTTGTCCTAGCTCTCCATTATCTAATATATCTATAGGATACATTCACATATTCATTTCCATAAAACATAGGTCATAAAAAAATCTCCCACCACCACAATTTCCCCTCTTGGTCATACTTTTTCTCTTTATACACAACAAACACATATGAGCCTTCTATTATGCTTTTATACATGTTTTATAAATTTAAAACACCTAGGTCAGACATGATATATAAAATTTCATCCTCATAACATGATAACATGATAAAAACATCACATATATGACCTTGCAACTCTCCAAGATCACCTAAAAGAATTGAGGCATACATTAGGACTCAAGAAACCCTAAATCCCTAAAACAAATAACTCGCCAAGTAAGGAGTGAAAAATTAAAAAAAAAATCACCAAGGAATTCCAAATATTTAGAATTTTTTTATAAGCACTCAGTAACCTCCATAAAATGTGAAACAACTTAGAAAAATCAACAAGCCTCATGAAGCCACTCAAGAGCATGCATAACCAAGCACGCTCAAAACCGATCTTCAAAGAACAAAACATAACTTACAAATATCTTATAAAAACTCAAGTGTGATATATCATTGGATATATATTATAATCAAGATCATGAAAAAAGTTAAACCAAGTCATAAAACCACGTGTAGCTCCTCCAAACCTGCTATGTTCTCAAACTATTACAAACTGCCCCAAAACAATCTGAAAATAATTTCTAACAAATAGGAAACACTTTTCCTTTTAAAGGAACAAAAATGACCTAAAACTATCACATAACTATATTACAACTCCCAATATTCCATAAATGTTTATTTATTCATTAGGTTCAATGGATGTCTTTTGCACAAACTGAAAAAATCCATAAAAGTTCCTTTTTGGGTGGGGCCCACATACTATCACAAGCTCTAAAATACATAATTTAAAACATGGAGGAGTATTATTCATTATAAAACAATCATATTGTAAAAAATAAACAATTATTGACATGTATAAGTATTTTTCCCAAGTTTCTACTTAACTAGGGTTTTAAGAGGGTTTAAAATCTATTTCTCTTCTTAATGATCATTCATGAAAATGTGATGATCAAAAACCTTAATTTTATTTGTAAAATATTATTAACTTACCTAATTAAATATTAAAAATATCTCATGTCTCCATAAATATCATACAACCCACAAAAGCATTAATAAGTCAATTCTTGCCCTCAAATTCTCACCTTTGAAAACCAGATTGTGACATAAACCCAATATCTTCAAAAATATTTATCAAATAGACCTTAAATTTCTCACATAGCACCATAAAAATCTCCTCTAACTATCCCAAGTCTTAATCATACTCAAATGCATCTAAACTCTCTCACCGCTATGACTTGCCTATGCTTACATGCCTTCTTCTCAAGAAACTTACTTTAATGGACCTTGAAACAAAATCAAACCTCTGAATACTGACCTGGCATGTTTTACACACTACATATATATTGTAAAAAAACTTATACCATGATTTAATAAGACTTCCATTCTCTCTATGTCATTTTACCATGCCGAATCCCATGCACTAGGTCTAGAAATATGCCTAGAATGACCTGACTCAACTATGATTCTTCACTAACTCACCATGATAACATCTTATAGAATCATTAATACCTCTTAGGAATTATTGTCCAATTTTTACAACCTGCGTAAAAATTACACAACTTGTAAAATCTAGAATTGAACAATATTTTATGGTCTCATGGAGATCAGCGTTCAACATTGTGTGAGGTAGGTGTTAAATACCATGGAAATTCACACTCCTACCAGTTGTATCTTAAGATGATACCAGTTGGTAGCATGTTACAATGTTATCTGTTGATAGTAAAGTTCATACACTCGAATAGTAGGGTGATAACACAAAAGGGGCATCAGTAGCATCTATAGATGCTACCGGCTGGTAGCATGTATAAATTCTACCATATTCTAGCTTATTAGAGACCGGGAGCATATAGTAGAGTGGTTTTAAAAAGGTCTACCAATAGCAGAGGAAGAAGGTTTTTGGGTCGTAACCGAGTAGGTTGAGGAAATTATTATAGGTGTCGGGAGTACATGTACTACTAACAAGTAGTAGGGAATTGTGCTACCAACTGGTGGCAAGAATTTTGTAATTGGCCAACAACATGAATGTAAGGAGGAAATAATTCTCCTAGATGATACCAAAAAACATGCTACCTACAGGCGGAAAAAATCTCTCAAGAAGTCAATATCAAGGGTTAATACTGTTGACCAACACCTAGAGCCAAGAAATGACAATTTTCTATTGGCCCTCAGTAGAGTGTGTTATAACTGGAGGATTTCAAAACCAACATTGATGGGTTAGGAATTAATGAGTGTAATGGTTAGTGGATCAATGACCAATTTAACGAGTTATGACACCCATTTCTTCTCCTGAAAGCAAGATACCATTGGGAAAAGAATTAGTAAGCCTTCCCATACCTCTTTTTAGAGATTTAGTGCAGGCTCTCGGTTGGTGGAAGAAAATTCAAGTTTCCTTCTCTATATAATATAAATTCCTTTCATTTGGTAGAAAAGGATGCTATTAAAACATAAAGGAACTCTTTAAAAATTGTTCCAAAACATTTGTGAGTTGTAAGCCTAATATTTTGGTGTTTTGCAAGGTGATTCTTGCCTTATTTCCTACATTGTAATGAATTGTGCATGCTTATAAGAAATAAAATTCATTCTTTGTGGATCTTTCTACCTTATCTTATGTTGTATTACATTTATTTCATTTAATTAAAATTGTAGGTGTATTGTGAATACTTTATTCTTCTTGTAGGATTTAAATCTATTTTGCTCCATGGAAATGATCATGGTAAATGTAGTTTGGGAGTGTGTCACTCATTTCTGACCTCTACCTTCTCCATTCTTCCTCTCATTTTCACTCATTAGAATGTATCCACCCCTTCTTATTTTTTTTATCACCTCTCTCTAGTTTAGGATTTAAATTTTATGCATCTTACCCTCTCCCGTGTCCTTTGGAATCATAGATTAGTGTCAACTAGCTGCGTTTTCCCTTCTAGGAGCAATTATAGCATTATGAATAAGTAGAGGAATTTGACCTTATCAAAATTTTTGTCACAGTTAGAGTCCCATAACTTGGAGATAGCCCTATGTTATCTTAAAGCCCTAGATAAATCTGATTTCTGATAGGTGCAAATTTGAGCTCAAATAGTTTTATCACACATGGTCCTGGGACAAAGGTTTATCTTAGTCTTTTGTTCAGTTTTTGTATGTAACTCAACAATTTCCAACCTTTGGAATATTTTTTATACACATCTGGTGACTCAAACCTTCAAATCAACTGGTCTAAGTAGTCAAGTGCCTCATTTTCAATAGAAGAATCCAAAAAAAGATCAAGAACACCAAAAGGATTTTTTGAGTACCTGTAACTATCACCATGTAGAAGAAAAGGAGGTGGAATAGTTCAAAGGTCACCTTCACCACCAAATAGGATTCTATTCACACCACCCCCTAATAGTAATTTATTGAAATCTACTAGAGTTATGAGACCAATTGTAATGGCACAATAGGGGAATCAACCCTTTGGTAATTTTATTTGTAGTAGTCCTCTTTCTCTCAATGCACCTCATGACATTCCAACATATGATCTTAAGAGTATCAATTTCTTCACTAGGGAAAACCATACCACTCAAGTTAAGGGTGACTTAAGTCGCAATAAGTTATTACAAAGTGCAAAAAATATTAATAAAGCACTTGTATTAATTTTTTTGACTTAATAAATTTGTAATCTCTAAATAGGTGCATTGGGTCTAATATTATGTTGTATCCTTTCTAGGGAGAGTAGAAAAGAGACCCATGCTATTTTTGTGTCATCCCTAGGTAAAAATGCGACTTGGACAAAGGAGGGAAAGTAGAGTTTAGAAAGGATAAAAATTATTACTCTTCCCAAGAAAAAGTGCGACTTGGCATGGGAGGCCAAAATAGACATTAGGAAAATAATAAAACATTATTTAGTATTTATTTGCCCAAGGAGAAAAGTGCGACTTGGTTTGGGCATACTTTTAGGGTATTTTGGCACTCTTTTCTCATTGAAAGATGAAAAGGTCATTTTGTAATATTTTTCCTATAAAAAGGAGAGGGGCGGCTTGGGCAGAACATCATGTAATCATTTTATCATTTCTGAATCTGATCTTAAGCCAGGTGCTTTTATATTAAAGTATTCTAAGGACAGAAACCCTTAGTATATTGCCTCTAGAGGACGACAACCCTCTTGGAGATTAGGAGAAATTTCTACATAGGATTTTCTACAGAGCTTACACAGAATTTCAGTATTTTCCAGCAGCAGTTGAGGAGTTTTTGCAATAAAGGATTGAAGAATTTATCACAGTAGTGTCATTGTATTTTCTGTATATGGAGCGACCCACTATGTGGCTGGTTTTCAATGTCTTGGACGCATCTCAGGTCTGAATTTCATTATCATCAATTGTACTGATTTCTGGAAGTCCAAATAACTATTTTTCAGTGATTTTGGAAGGTTTTATAGTGCTGTTCACAGTCACTTAAATCTGCAGATTCCTGCGTAAAATTCCAGCCTGTTTTTATGTTCAAAAAATCAGATTTTCTTTTACAATAAACTGCTATAGTCCGAGCTTTGTTATGAACAGAATTAGATAGTGTTGGTAGTGATTCTATGTGGATTTCCATCATCATAAACTAGTCGCCTTTGCTAGAAAAGGATCTGAGCTCACCTATATTTATTGTTGCATCAGTCTTCAAATCAGTTTGGGTTCAGATTTCAACTAGATTCTTTCAAAACCCTAGTCGCACTTCTTCACATAAATTCAGATCTGTATTAGTGTGATTGCTATAATAGTCATAAATCAGCTTTTGGGTGATTTTAATTGATTTAAATTGTTGGAGTACAAGAGAGATCCATTTGGGGATCTTTCAGCCTTGTGTACCTTATACCAATGGACATGAATATGACATAAGATAAGCCCATATCAATGTTACACAATATAGGTCCAACATAGACCCCAAGGGCCGCACATGGTAACTCATTGAGTCCTAAACCAATGACCTCATGTTTCATATACCAATGGGATCTTAAAGTGGGCCCCTATCAATGGTACACAATGTAGGCTCGATCAACATTCAACCCTAAGTATGTCCCAACATGGCATCTCGTTGGGTCATAAAACAATCTCCCCATTAGGATTACTGACAACCCAATATCTCAATGGGGGGCAATAAGTCTGGGGTTACATGAAAATCTATAGATCACGTAAAATCCCTTCTATTGTGAAATACCATGATTTATGTTAAATGCCTATTAGGATTTCACTTAGTGTCTTGAGTAAAATTCCCATAGCCCGCTTCCTGGACCATATGCGTAGGGGTCCCACACTACAAAATGAGGATGGAGAGACGAAGTTCTGTACCCTTATCAATATGTTCCACCCATTCATAAGCCTTAAAAAAACTGTGGCAAATCTTTGAATGAGGCCATTATTCTAAGCTATGGTGGTAATCTTCACGCCTCTGGATTTAACTAGCTTTATCTCTATATAGACACTATTATGCTCTCGTTCATAGATTTGGAAAAAATAAAAATAAAATAGTTTTTAGAGTTAAAAATCACCTCTTCCAAGCTAATCAACAATTTTTTCTGCCATTCATTTACATGATTCTTGCTCAGGCTAAGCAATGTGGATATTTTTTTTCAGTTTTAATGTAATGCCAGAACCTTAATGCTATAAACTACTGTAACAAATTCACATAATAGAACTTCTGTTATAAATGCATTGCATGTTCAAGCCTTCATAGTTATAAATGCAGAAAATATAACTAAAGGCCCATTTGTAGAAGCAGTCTCTGGCTAATCTGGAAGGAGATGAAGCATGCCACTTTATCAGGAAAGTCTAATACTCCTGAGACTCGAGAGCTGATTCACTCCCCTCCAATACAGATCAATCATATGGGTAGTTATAGTAGACCTCAGGCTAATGTTGTTAACAGATGTACAAGAGTTTCACTGAAGATCAGGATATTGTAATCTCAACTTTTACCCTTTGCTAATGCAGGGACAAAATTAATCTGTACTAGGAAAATTGATAGTCTGGAATCCATGATTAAGAGTATTTCTGACAGCTGAGTTTTTTTTGTTGAAGTCTGAGCAATTCTAAATGCATTAGCTTCAACATTCCATAAGACATTGCACAAGTATGGCGAAAATTTGTCTAATCCTTTATTCATGTAAGATGCTAAAATCATAGACATTTGTTTAGATTTGCCAACATTTCTCTTTAAATAGACAAGAAAAAAACTCCTTTTTACATGTGAAAATGTGAGATGCTTTGTGTTATGGTTCAAATGCAAACAAAAAATGGGACCCTCTATATGATATCTCTTCCCAAAATAACTTTCTACACGTCCTGGTATTCCTTTGGTGAGAAAATAGAAGCTCATCTAGACCTCAAACATCAGATGCCCAGTGAATTATAAGGAAGAGAAAGTAGGTAAAAATATTGTAAGACTCCTGGATTTTATGAGGCCTTACTTGTGGGACAACCTTCATCAGGTGTAAGGATCATTGTGATGATATAGCGTTTTTTGAAGAAAGTAGTTTTCATAATTACCAAAATGATTGTTGATATACTAGGCGTTGGTGGTAAAACCATGTTATTCTGTTGTTATCCTGAAAAAATATGATGGATCAATTGTAACTGCACTAACAGGGTTACTAGATAACAGATATTGCCTCCAGTCTCCTATTCATTCTTGTATAGGTCTGAGAGTATAACCCAGGTACTCTATCAGTAACTATACTATGCCGTCCATGTTTTCCATTTTCTTGTCAAGACTTCACTGCCAAATTAGGTGGCTATTTTTCTTCAGATTGGTCTCATATGGTCCTAAGAACTAGATATGGTACCAAATTTACCATATAAGTCAAACCTATATTTTTTTATCATGTTGAGTTTTATTACCCTGCCCCTTGGCAAGAAAATTTCCAAATACAAGAATAAGATGAAAAAGAGTTAATATCATAAGAGTAGCCCACTCATCCTCCTATACTTGATATTTTATTATATAAATGGGATAAAAGGAAATATTAATGGGATCCTTATGATGTACTTTTTAAAAATGCTCTTGGTACATATTGCATTCTTGTAAAAGGGTCTACTTGACCGACATAGCTTAAGTAAGAAGATAATAGTTTTTCTAGACTATGGAAGATGTTCTTTGGTTGTTCTAGAAGTAGAATGGATATGGGACAGGTGTTGTACTAATTTATCCAATGAATGGGAAATTATTCTTTTCCCATATATTGCACCATGCGTGTTCTACTAATGTATCAGAGTATGAGGCATTGGTGCATGGTCTTTTAATTGTTGAAAATAGGAAAATCAAAACATAGAAAATATTTGGGGATGGTAAATTATTCGTCCACTAGATTAGAGGGAAGTGTGCCAAAAATAATAAGCTTTTGTAATCTTATAAACATAGAGTTTGTGATATTATGGAGAGTTTTGATGCTCTTAATTTAAAAGTGGTTCAAAGGAAATTAAATAAGGAGGAATATAAAATGGTATCCCTTGGTTCTAATTTTTCACCAGTTGATGATATTATTAGAGGAAATTTATAACACATCAACATGGTGGTAAGGCCATCCATTCCAGATAGCGAAACCAGTTGGCAAGTATTTGATAGTGATGAAACAATTATGTAATTTATCTAGAATGCGGCTGAATTTTATAGAAATAGGTAATTTTATTTGCATGACAGTTATGGTGACAAAAATATTTAGCTGGAAAAAAATTAGTTTCTAAAGGGATTGGTCACTTTGGAGAATATTTTCAGTCCAGATGATGATTTCTGAGGAAACAAATAGAATATAATAGCAAGACAAGAAGAATTTTAATCATTAACAATTGTATAAGGAAGGGAGCTTTTGGTTGGAAATATATGTGATGATAATGAGAATAAATATTTTATCTCTTCTTGTCAAAATTTCAATGATGTATTATCATGGGATTATGAAGATCTAAAGGGTTTTAATTCAAATATTGTACAACATTCCATTATTCTTGATCCTAATGTAAATCCAATTAGAAAAAAGAAAATTCTATTCAATCCTAATAAAGATCCCCTCATGAGGAAGGAGTTATCCAAACTCATTGAGGCCAAGATAAGTTTTCCTATCAAGTACTCTACATGGGTGGAAAACCTTGTCTTGGTTAGGAAGAAGAATGGAGAAATAAAACTTTTTGTTAATTTTAAGGATTTGAACAAGGCCTCTCTAAAATATCAGTATCCTCTACCTTCCATGGAGAAAATTTTGTAAAATATAGTAGGAGATGAAAGGTTGTCTATGCTTGATGGATGCTTACATTTTAATTATATCAAGGTTAGGGAGGAGAATTAGTTCAAGAGTGTGTTTACAACCAAATAGGGAACACATGCATATGAGAAAATGCCTTTTTGTTTGTCAAATGCAGGTGCTACATTCTTAAAGGAAATGGCCATTGCTTTTAAAATCTGTATCAATGAACTTATCTTATCTATCAAGATGATATTACCATTTTCTCAAAGAAGAGTAAAGAACATATCAACCATCATGAAAGGGTATTTGATAGAAGTAGGGAATTTGGGGTGTCTCTTAATCCCAAGAAATGTAACTTTGCAGTCCCTAGGGGAAATATTTTGAGGAATATTGTATCAAAGGATGAAATTTCCATTGATCCAGAAAGAATCTCAGCCATTCTCTCTCTTTCATTTCTAACTCACAAGAAATCCTTGCAATCATTCTTGGGAAATATTAACTTTTTAACTAGATTCATTCCTAACTTTTCATGATTGGTTAGGCTTATAAATCTTATGATTAAGAAGTATTAAAAGTTCAAATGGATAAATAAGGAAAAAATAGATTTTCCAAGATCAAATAGGGAATTTATCAATCTCCTACACTTGTCAATCCTAACTATGATAAAGATTTCATCTTGTATGCATATGGAGATGAATCTAGTATTGTTGCTATTTTGAATCAACAAAATGATCAAGGATTGGAATAAACAATGGCCTTATTCAATAAAACACTAAAGGATTATGAATTAAAGTACAATCATATTAAAAATAGGATATTTCCATTGTGAGGGCTCTAAATAAATTCAAGAGTATGCTTTCAACTAATCATGTCAAAGTTCTAGTCTCACATTCCAGTGTGAGAGAGTAAATTATGGGAGAAGACATTAGTGAGAAAAGAGCTAGATGGGTGAATAAGATCATCAAATATTATGTGACTATAAAGGCCAACAAATTGGTAAGGGGTACAAGACTCTATGAGAATCTTTCTTTATCTGCTCAAGATTATTAAGAAACCTCCTTCATGAATGAAGAAATTCCGTATAGCGCTGATATTTGGTAGGATGAAGGATATGTAATTAATAATCATAGTTGGATGAGTAATATGATTAGCTTATTATCTACTGGTGTATATCCTCCTAGCCTAAATAAAACAAAAAAATACATCAATTGATTATGTCCATTCCTTATGAATTTATTAATGGTGTTTTGTTTAATTGAAACATTGACAGAATTTTTCTCAGGTGCATTGAAGGTGATAATTGTGACAATGTTTTGACTGAATTCCATGATTGTTTCTTTGGTGGGAATTTCAATGCCAAGGCCACGAAAACAAAAATCATAAAATTAGGTAACTTTTGACCCACATTTTGTTTCTAATGCTAAAAAATGGGTCAAAAACTGTAGAGAATGTTCCTTTTTCACTAGTAAGAAGAGGTTGGCTACACTTCCACTTCATCCATTTCAAGAATATAAACCATTTTCCCAATGGGTTCTTGATTTCATTGGAATGATTAATCCTCCATCAAGTGTTGACCATAAATGAGTCTTAATGGTAATAAATTACTTTACTAAGTAGACAGAGGTTGTGTCATTAAAGGAAGCAACTGAGTCAGGCATCCTTGAGTTTCTTAAGGACATTTTGAAAAGGTTTGGAATTCCTCAAACTATCATTTCTGATAATGAAAAATATTTCATTGGCTCTAAAGTTTCTAATTGGGCTCTTAAAATTGGAATTTATTTGAAAAATTATTCCAATTATTACTTCAAGGTAATTGTTTGGAAGATTCCACTCACAGGAACTTGATTAGGATCACAAAGAGGAAAATGGATGTTAATCAAAGACAGTGGCATACAAAGGTTAGTAATGCTCCTTAGGCTGATAGAATCATAATGAAGAAGGAAATAGGCACATCCCCTTATAGGTTTGTCTATGGAAAAGAAGCTAGGATTCCTTTGTCACTTGAATTTACTTGGATTGAATTGTCCTAGTAATTGGAATTTGAAAGGGAAGATCAAAGAAATGTTAGAATGGAAAAATGGGTTAATCTTGAAGAGCTAATAAATTCTTCCTTGATCAGGTTAGAACACCATAAAAAATCAACCAAACAATGGTTTGATAAAAAGGATAGGTTTCAGATGTTTAAGGTTGGTGATTTGATGTTGAAATGGGATGCTAAAAGAGCCAAACAAGGGAGAAAATCTAAATTTGATGAAATCTAGAGTCATCCATATATCATAAGTGATTTTATAGGGAATAACTCTTCTAAGTTACCTGAAATTGATGGAAATGAGTTACAGATCCTAGTCAATGAGATTCATCACAAAAAATCCCATTAGGTTGTTTTAGTTTATCTTGTACATATAAGATTAGATTTGAATTCCTCTAAGTGCTTACAACACATTTTTCTATTGGTTGTCTAAGTTTGTTTTGGAAAGAAGTGCTCCTGCACACTCTACAGGTTCCCAATTGCTACAAGTATGATTTTAATATTTTTATATAGTTTTTTCCTTCTATAATTTATGCAGATTCATTTTTCAGAAAAGTTTTCATGATGGAAGTAAGGTACTTAATGAAATTTCTAGAGTGCATTAATTCAGCTTCAATATATCTGGGTGCAGGAATTTGGGATTGAGAACCAAGTTGATCTAGGGGTGTGTTATTCAATTTTCAATATCAATTTTAAGAGTATTAGGATGAATCCGTACCCAATCGATCCTTCAAAGAAAGAGATCTTTTCAGTCTAGAAGGAAGATTTCCCCTGGAGGTCACCAAAACTATTGTCCAATTTTACACCCTGTGCAAAAATTAGACAACTTGAAAAATATGGAATTGAACAATATTTTACAGTCTCATGGAGATTGAGGTTTAACATTATGTGGGGAAGGTGTTAAATGTTGTAGAAATTCACACTCCTTCCAGTAACATCTTAGGATGCTACTAACTGGTATCATGTTATGATGTTACTGGTTGGTAGGGCGGTAGCATAAAAATAATACTGACCAGTAGCATGTATAAATACTAACAGTCGGTAACTTATTAGAGATGTGATGAATACAATAGGTAAACATTTAAAAGTACAACCATTAGTATGTACAGATGATACTGACCGGTAGCATGAATCATGATATTAGCTAATAACATATTGGGATATTACTGGCTGGTAATAAAGGTAGACAATGGCATGGTCATAACTGAGTAGGTCGAGGCGATGATTTCTGGTTTCTAGAGTACGAATGCTATGAACTAGTAGTAGGGAATTGTGCTATTGACCAATGGCAAGAATGTTGCAACTAGCCAACAATAGGAACATAAGGAGGAAATCATGGTCTCAACTGATACCAAATAAACATGCTACTAGCTGATGGAAAAAATATTGCAACCAACTAAGATCAATGGTTAATATTGTCAATAAAAACCTATCACTAAGAAAATACCATTTTCTACTAGCCCTCACCACAGTACTTTGCAATTGACTTACTACAAAAGCAACATTGACGGGCTAGGCATTAATGAGTGCACTAGTGAGTGGCTCAAGGACTAGTTTAATGAGGTATGACGCCCATGTCTTCTCCTACAAGAAATATACCATTGGGAAACGAATTATTAATGTTCCTCATACTTATTTTTAGATATTTAAGGTAGGGTATATGTTGGTGGAATAAAATTAATGTTTCTTTCTCTATATAATGCAAATTCCCTTCATTTGTGAGAGAACGATGTTATGAAAATGTAAAGAAACTATTTCAAAATTGTTTCAGAAGTTTTGTGAGTTGCAGGCCTCAGACTTTGGTGTTTTGCAAGGTGATTCTTTCCTTATTTATTGTATTGTAATGAATTTTACATATGTCTAATCAATAAAATTCATGTTTTGTGGTTTTTTTACCCTAGGTTGTGTTGTATTGCATTTCTTTCCTTTCACTATAGTTTAAGGTGCAGTCTTCATACTTTGTTCTTCTTATAGGATTAAATCTTATAGGATTAAAATCTATCATGCTCCATGTAAATGATCATGGTAAATGTATTCCAGGAGTGTTTCACTCATGTGTGAGGTCTCTCCCTTCTCCATTATTCCACTCATAAGAATGTCTTTACCCCTTGTTCTTGGTGCTATCACCTCTGTGTAGTTTAGGATTTCAATTTTATGCATCTTCCCCTTTCCTTGGTCCCTTAGAATAATATACTAGTGTTAGCTATCTGTATTTTATCTTCTAGGAGTTATTTTAGCATTAAGAATAAGTAGAGGATGCTGGCCTTCTCCAGAGGTTTGTCTCAGTTTAAGTCCCACAACTTGAAGAAAGTCCCATTTGTCTCAAATCCCTAGATCAATCTGATTTGTGACAAGCACAAATTTAACATCCAAAATGTGTCACTCTTTCCATCTTATACCCCATGAGAACCTCTGACTAGCTTTGGAGATTGATACCATGACCATGAAATCTTGTACCATGCTCTATACTTGACACCAAAATATCAATTCATGAAAAATATTGGACACTACTAATCAACCTTGAACTTAACTTATGGATGACACCTCATGGAGACACTAAACCATATTGAGACCCTTTGACATCAATTTTCCAATTGAATTCAATGAAAAAACAAGACATTATGCCAAACATGTACTTAGTGTTAGGTTCATTCCATGGCTTAGTGTTAATATAATACATGCATACATCATGTATAACAATTATATTAATCACAAAATTATATGGATAAATTGTAGTGCAAAAATATATAAATCCCATTATCTAATGGATTTATTCATTCTTAAATTCTCCTTATTTGATGGAGTTAGGATTTCTTGGGCACATTCAGTTATTTTTTCCAACTATCTTGGTAAAATTGGGCTTAGTGGCCTAATTTTACTAAAGAAATTTTGAAAGATTTTTTGGGTCATGGATTATATTGGTTTCAGTCCCTACCTAGTGGGTGAATCAATTCCTTTTTTGAGTTAGAAGAAGCATTTATATCACGTTTGATATAAATTAAGTCCCAAAATTACATTCAAACATTTGACCATTATGTAATAAACATTAATGAGAATAAGGATTATTTCCTTTGATTCAAATATATCATACACCAGCCTTAGTTTGGAGGGCTACCATTTCTTTAACAAAAGGTTCGACAGAGATGTTTAAGAGAGGAGACTTGTGGAGGGATCTGAGAAGCTAATCTATGCTACAACGGGCCTGCTTGTTAGCTCGATCCCTCTACCTTATGATGAGGTTACTCGCATGATGATACGGTTCATCTCCTTGGAAGGAAGGTTTGTTACTGTTCCTGATAAGCATCTTATCTTTCTTAACCACTTCCGTAGGAATCGCTTGGTTTGTTTTCCCCATTACTTGCTGAACTCTCTTGAGCGCTCCATTTTGGAGTTTCAGAAGCATACTCGGGTGGTTCCTTTACACCAAGGGCTTATTTTGCTATTTCATAAATGTTATCTTCTTAAGTATCCTGGTCTCCCATCCTCTCCTAGCTCAGTTCCCGCTCTACCAGGTTTTGCTGCTGCCAGCCCTGTTTCTCCATTCTTTGCCCCCACCACCACTGCTGTCACCCCCCTGCTAGCTGTCCAAGCTTCTTCTTCCATTCCCCCTACTGCTTCTCCAACCCCCCACTTCGCCTCCACCTCGAACAGACCGGTTACAAGGGCTTCTAGAAAGCTTAACCTTGAGACTCTTGCTGTGGAGAAGGGGCCTCATGAAATTTAAATTACACATGACCTTCTGAATATTAGCAGTGCCAGTCCCCGAGATGTGCATATGGAAAGCTCTTCAAAAAGGATGGATGCCTTAGAGGCTGATATGAAACTTCTGAAGGATGAGGTTAAGAACTTGGCTAAATAGAAAGGAAAGAGGAAAAAGGAGGAGGAGGTGGATATTGATAGCAACCAGATTGATGATATCTACAAGAAGCTAAACTCCTTAGACTCCCGTTTAGGGAAGGCCAAAACTCAACATGATTACAACATGGCCATCTTTAGGGCAATTGAGGAGTTCATTGAGAAACATGTCAAAAGTGTCTCCAACCTTAGCGGTGTTCCGGAAACACTTTGGGGTAACGATAAGGAAAGAAAAAGGACCATTGAGTAGCTGGATAATACTGACGCTGCCCACATGACAACTTTGGGTATGTTCCACTCCTGGAAGAATATCAAGACCAACATTGACAAAGCTGCCAAAAAGTAGTTGTTGATGCTTTAGCTATTCTTGTATGTTTTTATGCTATTTTTTTGCAGTCTCTCTACTACTTTTTTGTAGTATTTTTGTTGTTTTGTCTCGTTTGGGTAGGGTTTTTTGGCTACTTTGAGCTTCATTGTCACATTTGGATTCTGATCCTTTTCTCTCTGGTTCTCATTCCTATTCTGGCTCCTAGGCCATCTTTTGTACTCAAGGGTATAGTCCCTTTCAAAAAACTATTTGCCAATAATAAAAAAAAAAGATATCATACACCAATTTATATGGAAACCAAGTGACTTAGATAATTATTTTGTGTTTATTAAAATTTTCTTATTCCCTCTAGAAAATAAATAACATTTTCAGAATAATTAATATTTTGATCATAATTTTTCCACCATCACAATATATACGAAGAGAATTTTTTGTATGAAAATTCTAATATATACGATGCCCAAACTTCAAATACCTAAACAAAGTAAAATTCTTTAGCTATGCTAAATTTAAAATAAGATACATCTTATGTATTTACCATATTTTTTACAATCACTAACCATTTACTTTGTGTGTGGGTTGCTAACGCATTCTCCTCCTAAATAGTTGCTTTAATGGGTATAATCTATATTAGTCATTTGGTTAAGACCTCAACATTTGAGATATGTCTTTATTTTTCCATAGTTACCTTGCCTTTTATCATTTCTTACCATACATTACACCCATCATGTTCACTTCTTCCATTTTGTATACTTTTTGTTTCCTATTGCAGGTTATTATTATTTATTTCATTCACTTTGGACCTTTATTTTTTTATCCCCATTTACGTCTCAGCCATTCATTGTCATGTTTTTCACCTTTTGACCTCATGGTTTCCCCCAAGACCAATGCCCTTGCCAATGGTAGATGGTGTCGAGTATATATAATTTATCTTTCTTCATGTAACCAAATAACTTATAATCATTTATCTATATTTATACTTACTCATGTTCACACATTTGCACATCAATTCAAACTTATTTGTTGAAATGGATTCTTAGTGTTAGTCATTGTGTTCTAGAGTTTTCATTTATGTAAAAGGAATTTATGGAAAAGGGTGTCATAAGGTCATGTAAGTATCCATGAGGTGTTATTCTAAAGTAAAACATGAATGTTGACTGGTAGTGTCCATGTTTGGTGAGTTCTTGGAGGTCCTTGAGCTTGGTTTTCTAGGAAGAGTCATGGTTTGAGTCCTCCTAAGCTATTTGGTTGTTTTTTTGAGGTAATTCATGCTCCATGAGGTGTGTTAGAGGTGTCTCTGAGTTTGCATGAGGTTAGCATGGTAAATATATGGTTGAGTTAGGTCATTCCGGGCCCCTTCTTACCCCTAATGCATGAAAAATGAGATGGAGATGTGATATTTGGACCAAATCAGTCATGTGGATCATTGTAGTAGCATGGTAATGATGCATACAACATGTATGGTGAGTTCCAGGTCATTTTTAGAGGCTTGGTTGTGTTTTCAGGGTCCTTCAAAAGTAAGAATGTGAAGAACAAACAAGTTGTCATAGGTAAGTCTTAATTACTGGAGAGTTTTAGATGTATTTGAGATAGATAGGTAGTGGATATTTTCATGATGCTTCATGACAAGTTTCAAGTCATCTTAACTTGGGAATCTCAAGATATGAAAGTTTTCGCAAAACTGGGTAAGGATCAATTTTTTTTTTTAGAGCAAATGTGGAATTTCTAATGCTCGTTGTGAATTTTATTATTTTCATGGGGACCTAAAATATTTTTTATATCTTCTTAGGTAAGTTATTAAGGTTTAAAAATAAAAAATGAGGTGGTTTGATTCTTAGGTTTTTATGAACAATTATTACAAAGGTAAATTGGTGTAAAACCCTAGCTAAGAGCATTTGGGAGAAAAGTTATTATACATATCCTATTTGGATTGTTATGAAAAAGTGATGATTGGATGTTGTAGAGGACTATTCCATATTTCCAGAAAGGTAGATTAAAGCATGTGGTGATATGTGGGCCTCACCTGAAAATGATTTTTTATGAAAAGTTACAGTTTAAGAAGACATTTAACAAATGAGGTAAATAATAAATTGGAATTTATGATAGCCATAGAGTTGTCATAGATGTATAAAAAGGTTTCAGATCTTGGTGATTCTGAAAAATTGTAAAGTGTGCCCTATTTGTTACGACTTGTCTTTTGGGGTACTTTGGAACATTCTGTGGTAAAATTAGAATTGCAAGAGCTACACTATGAGTTAGTATCTAAGTCAAGTTGTGTTGTGAATATAGTTTAGAGATAATTCTATTGGTATATCAAACTTGATATTTTGATATCTTATGTAGAATTTATGTCTTATTCTTTAAGGGTCAAGATTAAAGGATGTTTGTTCTAGCAAAGTGTAAAGTGGCTTCATGAGGTAAGTGATGGTTTCTGAGTTGTTTAAACTTGGTGAAGGTTGATGAGTTATTATAAATCATGTCTAAGTATAGTTCATGATTTTTTTAATCTTTGAATTGGTTTTTGTAGTGATAGATCAAGTTGGGTTAATTGTAAGTTGTTGAGTCCAAGAAGGCGTAAAAATAAGTTTGTAGAGATGAGATTGGTTGAAGGCCTTCCAATTGGATTTGTAAGGAGGTATAATATGTTATGGAAAGGTGATTCATAGATATTTCTAGTTATCTATAAATTATATCATGGTGATTTTATTTATTTTGTTTTTCATGTAAGTTTGTGAGAAATAAGGTAGCTATTTTTTAGGATAGGTTTGTTCTTGCTGAAAGATTGAGCTAGTTGAAGGATGAATTTATATCATCACTATATGCTTTGAATTTTTATGGAATGTGAACACTATATTCTATGCTTATTCATATCACCTGTAGAGTGAAGAGGGATGAATTTTTTTCCTAATTAGGGAATTTGGAGGTATTTAAATTTACATAAAGGGTGAAAACTAGTTGATTTTACAAAAGTGGCTTTTAGGCAGCTTAGTTTGGTGAAGAAGAAAGTAGCTTGGTTTGAACATGAGCATTATTCATGAGTTATAACTTGCATAAAATTTATATAAAAGTACCAGGAATTACCTATAGTGGTCACATTTCATAGTTGAGTTCATCTTGAGGGGTCTTGAGGCCCAAAGGTAAAACATTTGTTGGAAACATTTGTTTTCAGAAGGATATGACCTAATTGCGCCATTTAATGATTTATTTGATTGGTATAAGAAAATGTGTGATAAAATGTGATTTTTATATGACATATGTTATATTACACATTTATGGTGATTTTGGGATCATGAATAAGCATGGTTTTCATGATAGTGGATTTTACTCATCCTAGTGATGGGGTTATTAGCCATTTTTGGTTCAAGATGAATTGTTTTAGGAATGGCTGACATATATGGATCATATGTGACCATCGTAATTAGTTAATTTAAATTTGATGAAGTGTTATTGGTAGTGATAAATCTTTAGGACCCACCTCTCTTGAATTAGAATGGAGAGAAGCATATAAAAGTTAAGTTTGAGCTCATTTTGTGAACTAGTGTTGTGAGAGGGAAAAGTGTGACATGCCTAAGAGTGTGAAGGATATTTTAATGAATTATTTTATAGATGAGGATGTTTGCTAAAGGTTTAATAATAATTTAGGGAATGTGTGTAATATTTTCAATCCAATACTAGGTGCGAAAGAGGAAGAAAGAGTGATTTAGGGCAAAGAGGGTAAGAACAAGGGTTTGTGAGGTGATTTAGAGATATCCACTAGTTATGAAGGAAAAAAATGTCAGAGATCATCATCATAAAATGTGGTTTAGTTGGTGATTTATCATCTTGGGGGGTTATAGCCTCATTATGGAGTGTGTGCTTCACTAAATTATGGGTTAGTGCTCTTTGTAGGGTTGGTGCTCTATTAAACTAGGAGTCGGTGCTCCTCATGAAGTTGGTGCTTCACTTAATCTCTTTTATTTGTGCAATATAAGAATATTTTTAGTGGTTTTTATTCCCCATGAGGGTTTCCCACTTATATATGGTGTTCATGTGTCTTATTCTCGGATTCATACACTTGTGAATGTTAAATGGATGAATGTAATGGGTAAGAGCACCAAGTTGTGAGACAAAAAATGGAAAAGAAAATCGAAAATGAATGAAACCTTATCACTTTTTTCAATAATGCGATCGCATTATATTTTCTTAAGCTCCAGAATTCATGAACCTAAACACGTTATAACGTGATCGTGTTATACCGTGCACATGTTTATAGTACTATGAAACACATATGAGTTTTGGGCTATATGAAATGAAGGAGGGCCTAACGGAGCAATATGTACTAAAATAAATGTTAAGTATAAGAAATAATAAATAAATCTTATTATTTTAGAAAATATAAGAAGTGTGGGTTACTCTGGACCTGATAAAAGTGTTCCTGTAGCTCTAACAATTATAATTTAGAAGATAGTTTTTAAAAATCTAATTTGGTTAGTACTTACTCATTTCCAAAATTTTCGCAATGACCTAAAATGTTTAGGCCATATATATTGTAGTAAGTATTTGTTATGCAAAAAATTATAGTAGTTTTATAGGTTTTTTAACCTTCTAGATTGGATTTTGGCACTACCACTGCTTGAATTGGTACTTATTTTAAAATTTGGTCCATAATTCACTTTAGTAACCATGCATCAACTCTATGATGCTTGTATAATTCTTAGTAAAACGAGATCCTCACTTTGTAGAAAGAGGATTGATCCCTAAATGGGATTCCTATCTTATGGAAAAATGAGGTGATTTTAATGTGCCTCTTCCTTAAGGCTCAAGGCTCAAGGTTGAGGTTTTAGGTTTTAGGTTTTAGGGTTTAGGATTTAGTGTTTTTGGTTTAGGTTTCATAGTTTTAGGCTCAAGGTTTGGGGTTTAAGGTCTAGGGTTTAGGGATCATGGTTCAGAGTTTAGGTTTTAGGGTTTAGGGCTCAAGGTTTAAGGTTAAGGGTTTAATGTTTATGGTCAAGGGCTCAAGGTTGAGATTTTAGTGTTTAGGGTTGATGCTTAAGGGTTTAGGGTTTACAGCTCAGGGTTTAATATTTAGTTTTTAGGGGTTAGGGTTGAGGGTTAATGTTTGAGGGTTTATTGTTTAGGGTTTGTTCCTGGGGCTTAGGGATTAGGGTTTAGATATTAAGGTTTCAGGTTTACAGATGAAGGTTTAGGGTTTACGGTTTAGGGATTAGAGTTTAGGTTTTAGGGTTAAGGTTTAAAGCTTTAGGGTTTAGGGTTTAGGATTTAGAGCTTAGGGTTTAGGGTTTATGGCTCATGGTTTAGGTTTTAGGGTTTAGGGCTCAAGATTTAGGATTTAGGGCTCAGAGTTTAAGGTTTAGGGTTGAGGGTTTGGGGTTTATGGTTTAGTTCTCAAGGTTCAAGGTTGAGGGTTGATCATTTAAGGTTTAGGGTTTAAGGATTAGGGTTTAAGGTTTAAGGGTTAGAGTTCAAGGTTTAGGGGACATGGTTTAGGGTTTAGGGTTTAAGGCTAAGGGTTCAGAGTTTAGGGCTTAGGGTTTAATATTTAGGATTTAAGGTTTAGGGTTAACAATTTAGGTTTTAGGGTTTAGGGCTCAAGGTTTAAGGTTGAGGGTTAAGGGTTTATGGTTTATGGATTAGGGATTAGTGTTTAAGGGTTAAGGGTTAAGATTCAGGGTTTAGGGAACATGGTTTACGGTTTAGGGTCTAAGGCTCAGGGTTTTGAATTTAGGTTTTAGGGGTTGGGGTTTAGGGCTTAGGGTTTAGGCTCACCCATTAACTCACTATAATGTTCTCGAACTTACCCATTCTCATTAATATTGTCTGAGAGTATTCAACTAAAAATGGATCATCTGCTACTTCATAGGTAGAACATTCAAAGGGAGTCATCATAATTTGATGCCTTTCATCTACTGTTATTTTTAAGAACGTAAATTGTAGATATCAAAGAACAATTTGGTACAAATAAATGCTATCCAATACATCTCTCTTGTGTTTCCCATTGCATGGGAACTATTTCACTCACTATAATGTTTTGTGTCTTATCCATTCTTATTATTATTAACACAGAGTATTCAACTAAAAAGGATCTATCTAAGTCCTAGGCAAAACATTCAAAGAGAGTCATCACAATTTCATGTCTTTCATATGTTGATATTTTCAAGGGAAATGTCAAATATCCAAGAAAAAATTTGTACAAATAAATTTATTTGATGCTCTTTTTAATAATTATTTTAGTTGTAAGCTATCGAGAATGAAGGTATCATTCAAAGAACAAAGTTTGATATGTCTAATGCTTGTGTAAGCTGGTAATTTGATAGGATTTGTTAGTGCTCGAATTAATCTCGACCCTTTTTGTTTGAAATTTTCCTTTGACATTTGTTGTGTCTTCTATTTTCCTGTGAGGGGTATTGGTTCAAAGGGTTACAACTATTGATTAAATTGTTTAGATCCTCTTGTGTGTTGATTTTTGTTCCTCTTCTGGTCTAGGATCTATTTGGGTATGTATTATTTTTGAAAACCCTTGTAAAAAACCAATCACGAATTAGGTTTAAAAACCAAAAACAAAATGTTTGAGTGAGGTGTTCCTTGATATTGTTACAATTTACATCTTTCGTTCTTCTACCCAGTGATACATGGCCCTTCCTGGTTGGATGTAGGTTGGAAAGTTTAACTTGAGAACTTATAACTTTCTATAACATTCAAAAAATTCAATTTCGGTCCCGTAGTCTGAAAAATATTCGTCTGAATCTTTAGAATCAAAAAGTACACAAACATAAATTCATTCTACCCCTAAAGGTGTCCACTTTTCACAAGTAGGATGAATGCATGAAATCAAGGCATAATTGTATTTTCGTTCACTAAGGTGATCAAGTGTAAAATTTTAAAGAATCCCCTGAGGCCCGCAAAGGACACATGGTTCTTTCAGGTCAAATGATTAAAAGTGTATGTGTTTAAGAACACAACAAAATGCAAAGAATCTTACCGAGCCCACATTGGCATAGGAATTTTCCATGTGGATGGCTTGCATTTAAAATTTGGAAAAGTGAAAGTAATGACCACGATGTAATGCATTTATTTTTTTAGCCATCAATGTGATTTGCACAAATCAAGGGAAATTCTTATAGATCTTAAACAATTTTATCCTTTTACTATCAAATTGTCGAGATCTGGTTATAATTGTTAGTAATTTTCATTGAGGAGTAACGTGAAAGTGATCGTGGAGCTTGAATTAGGAGTTAGAGATCGAAACGTTTTTAGATTGAGATAGAATTGTTTAGGCATTCACGGAAAATCAGTAAGGACTAAATAATTCATGTACTTTTCATTTATTGACAAGTGTTTCATTGAATAGTATGTGTATGTAAGAGAAAAATCGATAAGGTAAGGGTGAGGAGGAATACCTATGAATGAAGATGAAAGGTACAATGCACACGTTCTTATTTTCTGATCCAATGCTGATTTCAAGAATTTGGTTTTTGCTAGGAGGAACTAATTGAAAATACAAAACAAGACCATAAGAGGAGTATTAAACAATATATGTCAGTGGACTACCTAGTGTACACTAGATCTGGGAAGTGTGATACTTCCTAGATGGTTATCAATCCACTATCTAAAACAACTTAATGCAAGAAATTATAAAACCAATAATGTCATACTATAGTTGATATGACTTAGGTGTCTCATTCTAGTATAATAAGAAAATCTAATCTAACATGATAGGTTATGATCAGATCTGGAAGTCAAATAGGTAAATAAGGTGGTTGGGACAAGTCAGGGTCAAGATTTAGGTGAGTTGGTTTATTTAGGCAAATGTTATGGGTTTACTATTATAGGTAGGTTTACTAGACACATAGACCAACATCGATTTGGTATGGCCAATTTCAGTTGAGGATAGACCACCGAGGGTATAGGTTAATCAATTTCGGTAGGGTTAGGCTGATATAAACTTAATGAAGTTTGGTTTGGGTGATTCTTTGTGATTGCACAGAGAATGGACTAAGAAAGCATGAGATTGATGAGAGTTCTGGGAATACTTAGGGATGTATGGAATCAGGTAGGGAGGGATGAGAGGTTTTATGTGATTAGGTGGAGGGATACAATGGATAATAAGACTCCTAAAAAATGATAAAGAAATTGATCTAAGTATGGAAAGATACATATCTAAATGTACTTGTACTTGCAGACCTAGTGGTTGGATGGAGGTGATGGTTGATATGTGGAACTGGTGGTTAGTGTCGAGGTTGTGCTTCTCAGAATGTTACCATGAATGTTTTCCTTTCAAAGTGGTGTTTGATGCTGGTTCAGGATGTCTGGATGTGTAATATTTCTCTGGTACGTGCTTGCATGCATATCTCTCTTCTCTAAAACTTGAATAATTATTCCAACCTGTCAAAAAAGGTTACCATAGTGAATATAGTGTAACCAATGATGGTTTAGGGTGATCAGTGTTGGTTTCAGGTTGACCAATGTCCGTTAAGGTAGGAAATCCTAGGTTTACTAAATATGACACATCTTGGAAATCTTTTGGGGTACTTCTGTCCATTGTTGCAGATCAAAATAGAATGCTACATTTGGATAAGTGGGCATGCAGTTAGAGGAAGAATAGGCATGTGATTTTAGGGTTGAACTAAGTCTTGGTTAATTAAGGTAGGTAGGAATAAGTCTTAGTTAAAAGGAAACATGCTAAGAATAGGTTTTTGATGAGGTGTCTAGGTGAGGTGGAAATTAATTTAATTAAGGTGTTTATTAACGAGCATTGTGAGAGTGGGCACTAATTTAATTGTATGTAACTAAATTAATATACATGTGGGGTAAAGGGGAAGTGTAACCTAAATTTGGTGTCTACATTTTTCCCTTTTTTATTGCATACCTTGTATTGGTAAGTAACGCTGAGAAAAAATTGAATTGATTAAACCATGTGTTGGTGAAGGTGATCCCCCTCAAACTAGGAATCGATGAGGTGTAATACGGAACCAATGAGTCATTTGGAAAATGTGTAGTTGGTGGAAGTGAAGGTAGGTGAGAATGGGTACGAATACCATGGGAAAGGGGGATGGTCCACTTAGGTAATAGGTAATAGGCTAGGGTCAAAATAAGGTATTGGGAAATGTTAATCAAATGCACGCACACATATAGATTGCAACACGATACCTGGTTGAAGGGCTTGCAAACTCTACATCATCTAATGTCGATATGTTTATCTAAACAAGGGTGAAGTGATTTAGGTATCAAAGGTATCGTATATGGTCTGGAAAAAAATAATTAGGTCAGATGCAGGAACGTTTAGGTATGTTTTGGTACACCAAAGCTTTTCTTGGGATAAATGTCATGACGATAGGAAACATATAGTTGTTAGGATAAAAAAACATAGGTAACAACATCACAAGGTATAGTGATTACATAACCTCAATGGTCACACCAATATGATCCTTCATTTGTTGAAATAGGATGTTGAAATTGGTTTGGTGGAAAATCTGGGTGTAAAGTTTAATTTTGAAATTATGGGTAAAAAATGAAGGAAATAAGTGTAGAAATGTCCAATGTAAGTTAAATAGAGTTGGGAATGAAGCTAGGATAGGTTTGGGTAGGTAAGAGTACGTATTTAGATCAAATTTTAGATTATTTTTGAGAAATAGGGTAGGGGTTTATGGATTTCAATGCCACAATAGTGATTAACGATGGTCAATGGTTGACCAACGTCGATTGGCCTTGGCTGGAATTGGTCAAGTATTAAATGACTGATGTTGATGACGATGGACTGATTCTGATCAAGAGTGACTGATGTCGGTTGAATCTAGGGGAAAATAGGTCAATAAATGAGACATGGTGGGAGGGAGAGGTAGGTAATGAGGTATAATGGCAGGTTTAGTGAGAATGGGTAGGGTAATATGTTCAAATAGGTACTTGTTGAGGGATGAGAAATTGGGATGGGGGGAGAATGGGTAGTATTTAGTGAGAGTCTTTGGAATAGGTTGGTTGGTTAAGAATTATGTTGGTTATGGTCAAGGTTTAACAATGTTGTGGTTTGTTAGATGCAAGATAGGAACCAACTGCAGATGTGGGATAAAGTACCACCTTTTTTGTTAGTGGTATGGTCGAGCGTGACCACCAAGGAGTGGAGGCATGTGATGGACATCGACCTAATTAGAGTATGATGCTACAAGATCATAGTTCAGGAGTCGAGTTTGATGGTCACACTCATCAAAATATGGGATTCAGTGACCAACACATTTCATTTTTCAATGAGTGATATCACAGTCACCCTATAGGATGTATACAGGATCCTACGGCTACCTATAGTGGGAGATTAGGTTTATTATATTTCCTCAAAGGCATAAGAGGAGATGATGTTGTAATTTTTTAGAGAGGGGATGGTGGAGATGAGGTTCCACAGCATGATCCAAAGCTATGGAGATATGTACAAGAGCCATCCTCAGGAGATGAGGTTGGTTATCCTGATTATGGAGGTAGTGTGTTATTTTACATTGCCAGATGCAGAGGGTGGGAGATTTCCATGAGCAGTGATGGGGGTTCTCCATGAAATGATGGAGGATAGGACCTATTTTACTTGGGCACCAACATTCTTGGTGAAATTATACATGAATGTATAGGGCTATGGGAGGATACACAGGTTCATTTTTTGATGTACCTTTATTCTTCACAGTTGGGCATATAAGCACATCATATGTGTGTATTCAGTTGCTATGCCCTAGCCTAAAGCATTTGATGTGGGCTTGGTTTGAGTTGGCTACAGGTGTTGGATGCCTATTGTTTGAGAGTACGGGGTTGTCAAGGATACACACGATGTATCCTAATATAGGTGCGTACTAAAGGGGATGTCTGGAGTGGACATCATTTTGAGGCCATATGTTAGCTTCCCTTCATACAGGCATATGGTAGTAGAGTTAGATGAGCTAAAACTTCTCAGATGGATAGAGGGATGTCATGCCCATGAGAAAAAAATGATATCGATGGATAGGGTGAGACAACAATTTTGGTTGTGTTAGGATTTCCTTCACCATTCCCTCAGTATAAGAGAGACGAGGTGGATATGCCTATGCCTCTACCACCTGATAATGCCAAAAAGGCAGGAGGAGTAGGCAGTGGACCGATGTATTGATGAGTTCAGAGTTATAGATAGATACAGGTAGTAGTGGGCAGCACAACTATGGGTAGCACCACCGAGGTTAGGGGAGCGCGACCTAGCCATGATTAGAAATCAGAGGGAAATATTACATGGGTAGCTGGATACCCTACAGAACTAGATCACATTGTTACAAGGGCAGCTGATAAGGTCAGAGGCACAAGTTTCAGCACTACAGGCTCAGGTGGTGGCCTTACAAGCACAGGGAAAAGTTCCCAAACAGGGTGGGGATGGTGATGGGGGGTAGGTATCCACCTTACATGCACATGTAGTAGATTTTTAGTGTCAGTTGGCCACTGCACAGATGTAGATTGTGGAAATATAGGACTAGGTTACAACACAGGCACCCTCACAGGCCTAAGGACAGGGTCCTAGTTTAAAGGCTATAGCGGGACAGGGTCCCATGGTATAGGGAGGAGGGAAGGGGTCAAAGGTAAAGCGGATGAGGCTATCATCACCAATCCAACACTATGATAATTCTTCACTGGGAACTCCTTGCGCTATGATTATTTACTAATACACAGCTTTTAGTTTGGTGGATGTAATCTAGAAACACAACAACAAATATAACACAAGAATACCATAGACTATGATAAGAAGGAATGATGATAAATTTGAAATATCAGAGTAAATTATAATATTAACATGAAATTGTTACAATCTCACCCATGAGGTACTTCAAGTGTTACTGACTTCACTTGCCTTTCACCAATACTATGGGAGAAACTTCACAATTACACCTCTTGATGGCTTCTTTAACACACCTTCAAACTGATGGCTTCCTTTACACACTTACTCATACAATATTTCTCACTACTTCCTTCTATGCTAAATGAGGGGGGTGGCCTCTTTATTTATAGAACTTCCAGGCTTATCCATCTTATCTCCAAGATAGGATAATAAATCCACTCTGACAAATCATATTCCATACCTTAACTCTTATCTATACATGTAAGCTTATCTTTTAAGATAAGATAAACCTTATCATTTCACATGGGTTCCACATTTTTAAACTTTTTACAAATAAAATACACAAAATATTTATGACTTCACTCCTTGTCCTTATTACCAATATAATATTTCTAATTCCTAATCATGTAGACCCTACTTCTCTACTTACCCCAACTTTGACATTTTAACATTACTGGACCACTTACGACAAATATTTACTTTTTACCACAACATTCCTATTGTACTTTTGACTATTACCGTACTATACATTATTGGCGGCGTTGTACTTGTAGCGCCGTTATCTTCTATCGGATGCTACTACTAATTATACTTAACAAAATCCTATTCCTAATACATACATTAATGAAATAGAAATTACAGAGGAAAATTTTAGTGTCGACATCTTCCCCCTTCCTAGCTTCTACTCTGTCCTCGGAGTAGACTATTCTGGTGCTTGGAAAATCTTCAACTAGCGTGGTTGACCCATTCTATAATGGGAGTGCCATCCAATTCCTCCAGTCGGTACGTACCATTTTCATGCACAACTGCTATTTTGTAGGGCCCCATCCATTTTGGAAGAATTTTTCTTTGTCTTCTTTTTTTGCATCTGGAATCATATACTAGAACCAAGTCATTCACATGAAATGGAGACCAACAGATCTTTTGATAAAAATATTCCTTCTGCTTCATTTTCTTCTTGTAGCTTGTATCATTTGCTATTTCCCTCATTTCCTCTAGAAAATGAAGATGTACCAACCTTTCTTTTATTGAATCACTTTCATCCATCCTTTCATTTTTCATAACTCTCACAGTGGGAATATCAAACTCAATAGGAAGAACTGGATCAATGCCATAAGCCAACTGAAATGGGGAGTATCATGTTGCTGACTTTGATGTTTCCCTATATGCCCACAATGCTGCATGAATCCTTTTATCCCACTTATGTACCTGCAAGGCTGCATCTTTTGCTAGAATTTGACACAACACAAAATTTGTTTGTTCCACTTGTCCATTTGTGCTTGGCTTGTATGTTGTTTCCTTCCTGTGCTTAATAGAAAATTTGTTGACTAGGGCTTCTACAACCTCATTAATGAAGTGGCTTCATTGATCTATTACAATTTCTAATGGGAAACCAAATCGGGTGACAATGCGTTCATATATGAACCTTGCCACTTCATCCATAGAAGTTGTTTTCAATGGCCTAGCTTCAACCCACTTAGTTAAATAATCTGTGGCAACTACAATATACTTATTCTGGCATGGGGTAGTTGGAAGTGGACCTACAATGTCTATTCCCCACTTTTCAAAGGGACAAAGTGGAAGAATATGACATAATGGAGCTGATGAAGTCTTACGGTTACCATGTGTTTGAAAAATATCACATGTCTTACAATAATTATAACAATCTTTAAAAAGAGTGGGCCAGTGATAACCTGCATCCAAGATCCTTCTTGTTGTAAGTTGTCTAGAGAAGTTCCCTCCACATGTACCATTGTGGAATTCTTCTATCAGCTCCTTCCCTTGATCATGTCTAACTGCCCTCTTGTATTGTCCATCAGGTCTTATTCGAAATAATACTCCATGCTGAATAGAATATGGATGACTGGCTTGAGTAATCTTCCTCTTAGTCTTTGCATTGGCACCATCAGGAAACTTGAATTCATTCAGATAATTCCAAATATCTATGTATTCACTAGGGATTGTGTCAAGGGATAACAATGCTGCATCTAAGAAATTATCATCATCACAAGATGAACCTAAACCATCATAGGCTCGAGAGAGTGCATCTGTATTGACATGCTTCTTTCCTAGCCTATCTATAATATCAAATTCAAATTCTTGTAGCAAAAGTATCCATCTTGTTATCCTCCCTGATGGGTTAGGCTTATTGACAATATATTTTAGAGCCTGATGATCTGTTACAACTATTAATTTCTTCCCTAGTAAGTAATTTACCTCAGCACTACTCATTTGTCTGCTCCTAAAGTAAATTGGATGTTCATTCATATTTTCATCCTTTTGGCTTAGAGTACTTCCTAGTACTGCATCTGAGGCATCAGTATACATAATGAATGGCTTGCTCCAATCTGGATTCTTTAGAATAGATGAAGACACCAGGGCTTCCTTCAGTTGTTCAAAAGCTTCATGTGCCTTATTTCCTAGTTCATAAGTAACATCCTTCTTCAAGAACTGGGTTAGTGGCTGTGCAATCTTTGAAAAATTCTTGATGAACCTTCTATAGTAACCCACATGGCCTAAAAATGATCTCAACTTATTTTTATTCATAGGAAATGGTAATTCTTTGATTTTTGAAACTTTATCAGGATCAGTACCAATACCATCTCTAGATACAACATGCCCTAACAAAATGCCTTTAGAACATCCAAAGACATACTTTGTAGGGTTTAGTGAGGCTTGGGCTTCATCTAACCTTTGAAATGATGTCTCCATCTAGTGCAGGTGGTCCATCTTGCTCCCATAGATGCAAAAATCATCTAGAAATACTCTAATGAAGTTCCCAATGTAGGGATCGAACACCCTATAAATCAAATGCTGGAATGTTGCTGGAGCATTACACAACCCAAAAGGTATAACTCTATAAGAAAACGTTCCCCAAGGAGTGGTGAATGTGGTCTTCAACTGATCTTTCTCCACTATATGGACTTGGTTGTATCCGCTATATCCATCAGCAAAAGTATAACACTCCTGGCCAGCTACTTCGTCCAAGATCTGATCTGAGAATGGAAGAGGGTAATGATCCTTCTTTGTTGCCTTATTGAGCTTCATGTAATCAACACAAATGCGTAGTTTCCCATTCTTTTTTATTGAGATCGCAATGGGAGAAACCCATTCTGAATTCTCCATAGCAAATATGAATCCTGCATCAAGCAACTTATCTATTTCTTCTTTTACGGTCTTAGAAAAATTAGGATTCATTCTATATGGCATTTTCTTTATAGGCTTAGCACCATCTACCAGCTCAATAGAATGTTCTACCCAAATTACTTGACGGAGTTCCTTTTAATCAAAAGTGAATATGTGTATATACCTTTGAAAGAGCTGGAGGTAGGATTCTTTCTCACTCTCCATAACAACATCACTAATCTTTATTTGTTGGAGATGATCATCAACTTCATCTTCAGATAATTTTATGGGGTCATAAGTCGGTGTGACTAGAAGGATATCCATGACTGAAACATCAACCTCACTTTCTTCATCTTCAGTGTCCACTTCATTGGTACTAGAGTAACCAGAGGATGTCCAATCATCAGTTTCATCACTTGAATCCACAGGTTCTCCCTTATGATGCCGAGGGATCATGTTTATCTTCACCCTCTCTCTACCACGTCCAAGTGTCATGAAGCTCTCATTCCAGTAATTTCTTGCATGAACTCTCCTTAGCCATAGCCTTCCTAACAACATTGGGTACGTAACAGTACTATTTTTCATCACCTGAAAGTCTACCACACATACAACACCCATAACAGATATTGCCACATGTGAAACTACACCTTCTAATTTAGTTTTTCATTTATTTAATAACCTTAACATAAGTGTTGAGGGGCGATCAATTTTTAAACCCAACATATTCATTACAGACTCAGTCATTACATTAACTGCAACATCTCCGTCAAATAAAACATCATGAATTGAAATACCATTACATAATACCTCATCTTGAGGAGCGTAGGGATCCGCCGCTACCTCCAAAACATGGACCTCAACCTCCTTCCTTCATCGAGCATTGAGTCCACTTCACATTTGCAGGCCTTTTTGACAGATCTTCTAAGATGGAGTATGGTCCTTGCCCCTATGAAATTAGAAAATCTTGCACACCCAAATTTATTCTCCTATGTTTCTTACTATTTTCTCCTTTCATCTTCTTAAGATCATTTCCATATTGATTATCTTTTTCTTTCTTTATTTTTGTTATAAACACATCTACTTCATTATTTATGCTCTTATCTACTACATCAAAAGAATTCACAGGTGCTTTTCCTTTATCATTATCTCTTTTACCAGATGTAGAAGGTCTATCTGGACAATTATACTTATAATGACCCTTTTTATAACAACCATAACATACAACTTCAGAAATATTTCTTTTTGGACCTCTATCTCCTCCCTAAGAACTAAATTCTTTTCTTTGAAGAAGATTAATACTTAACTGACCCATCTTCTTGAGTAGATCTTTATACTCAGTAGATGTACTAGGAGAAAGATTTGTGCTCACTGAGAGTGGTTGTGGATTCTGGACCAAAGGTGTTGGTGTAGGCTCTACTTTAGTAAAAATTTCTTTGGGCTTCTCTTACATGCTTTCTTCTTTCCTTCTTGCTATCTTCTTTGCTTGTTCAATGGTAGCTAGGCAGTCATACTTCACTCATTGTCTGATCTTTGGCTTCATCCCAAGAATGAAGTGCTTACAGAAGAGATTATCCATGCCATTCATCAACCCATTCGCTAATCCTTCCTTCAAGATCTGGGCATCGAGCTTCATCCTTAGCTCTAGAACACAAGCATGATAATCCCTTATCTTCTCCTTCTCTCCTTGGGATAGCTTTGTGATATTGATCATGAGATCTGCATATTTCTGTTGTTCACCAAATTCTTCAAGAAAACTTTCAGTTAATAAATCCCATGAGTTTTTCACATTATCACCTAGTGTTTCAAACCACCTAAGGGCTGAACCATCCAAAAAGGTAGGAAAAAATTCAGTCCATTGTTCCCTTCTTATAAGGCCATTACAAATACAAGATCGTTCAAACTCTTGAATGAAAGAGGAAGCATCTTCATTAGATTGGGCTAAAAAACAGGAATCTTTCCCATTTTCAAAAGTAACCACAGTGATATACCAACCCACAAGTACAACCAATAAGACTTATGTGCACAAATAATTGGAATCACTATAATAGAAAATAAAAATGACCACGGTAAACTATGGTAAAACTTGACTGACTGTGGTAAAAATTGACTTTATTGTGGTAAACACTATTCATAGTAAAAAGTAAAGTTACTGTGGTAAATACTATTCATGGTAAAAAGTGATTTTACTGTGGTAAATAATATTCACGGCAAAAAGTGACTTTACCATGGTAACTACTATGCATAGTAAAAACAAGGTTACCCTCTAAATGTTTTCGGACTAAATGGGAATATCTTTCTAGAAAATCCACCAACGAGGAATGGTCCCAGCAACGGAACCAAAATGTCAACACAAATCTGGCACTATGATAATTCTTCACCGGGAACTCCTCACGCTATGATTATTTACTAATGCACAAATTTTAGTTTGGTGGATGTAATCTGGAAACACAACAACAAACATAACACAAGAATACCATAGACTATGATAAGAAGGAATGATGATAAATCTGAAATATCAGATTAGATTATAATATTAACATGAAATTGTTACAATCTCACCCATGAGGTACTTCAAGTGTTACTGACTTCACTTGCCTTCCACCAATACTATGGGAGAAACTTCACAATTACACATCTTAATGGCTTCTTTAACACACCTTCAAACTGATGGATTCCTTTACACACTTACTCATACAATATTTCTCACTACTTCTTTCTATGCTAAATGAGGGGGGTGGCCTATTTATTTATAGAACTTCCAAGCTTATCCATCTTATCTCTAAGATAGGATAAGAAATCCACTCTGACAAATCATATTCCATACCTTAACTCTTATCTGTACATGTAAGCTTATCTTTTAAGATAAGATAAAACTTATCATTTCACATGGGTTCCACATTTTTAGACTTTTTACAAATAAAATACACAAAATATTTATGACCTCACTCCTTGTCCTTATTACCAATATAATATTTCTAATTCCTAATCATGTAGACCCTACTTCTCTACTTACCCCAACTTTGACATTTTAACATTACAAGACTACTTACGACAAATATTTACTTTTTACCACAACATTCCTATTGTAATTTTGACTATTACCGTACTATAAATTATTGGTGGCGTCGTACTGGTAGTGCCGTTATCTTCTATCGGACGCTACTACTAATTATACTAAACAACATCCTATTCCTAATACATACATTAATGAAATAGAAATTACGGTGGAAAATTTTAGTGTCGACAAGGCCACCTGTAGTAGGATAGAGTGTGTAAGGTGTTGTGAGACCTATGACCCCACAGATAGTGCCGATGGCTAGATTTAGGGATAGAAACCATCTATGGGTGATAGAATTTCATGGCCGGTGGTGAGATCAACCAGTTGGTCAATTCCTAGTATAAGAAAGTCATCTTTGGGGAAAGATAAGTTGAGGTCGTGGAATTCTGTACAAATGTGGAGTCCCTCTATCGCTTTTGTGACAAGAACGATATTACAAATCCATTGGGGATAGTCAATGGGTAGGATGAGGGAAACCAAGAGAAGGCATTGAAGTTCTTCTTTGACAAGAAGAGCAATGTGAGGATGCATTTTCCACAGCTTCTGTTTTATAGATTTGGCATCAAGAATGGTTACTATATTGTGGACCGTAATGTTTGGGTCAATACTGGGAATATTGGGATAGGACCAAGCAAAAGTGTTGTTATGGTCCTGGAGGAATGATGTAAAATCTTTATGTTTAGCATCATATAAATATTGTCCTATCTTTAGAATGTGTGGGTCATCTAGAGTGTTAATGTTGATTTCAAGGGATGATTTGTTTAACATGGTTTGTGTCTCAGAAGGTAACGACTGATGAATATAAGAATCTTTTGCACCAAGGTAGGTGAGGATGGACTCATCATCCTATCATTGAACAAAATTAATAGAAGGTGTATCATCATCGATCATGTTAGAATACAATAAGGGAATACAATACGGAACACGGCCATTGCATTGATAAGTTAGAGATCCCAGGGAAATCATGTTCAAAACAAAAATAAGTTACGAGGAATAGATTCGGGATCTATGGACTCCGTGGGTGAAGATGGTGATGTTGGTTAATGGGGTGGAGAAGACTTTTTTTGGTTAATGAGGTCAATGTGGGCCTTCTTGGAAGGTGGTGTGGAAAATCCAAAGCCACTACGGTCGTTGTGTTTATGGGTTGTACATGAGTTGATAGTATGGTGGTCTTGTTCGTAAAAACCAAAACCAAATCCTTCCATGCGCAGTGGTGAAGGAAAGTGTGGGCGAAGCAACAATTAGTAAGAGATTTGAGGTTAAATGAAAAGGTTCATGTTTGGGTGAATAAGTGGTAGTATCAATTCCCCTATACATTAGGTTGGTACGAAGGTGGGGAGGACCATAAGGGAAAACCTCGCCTATGTGGTAGTCATAATGAGGGTGCTGGCGTTTGTTTCCATACTCTTGCGGAGTGACGAATGTGTTAATATTGTAGAGGTGGTACTCCCCCAGAGTGAGGAATGGAAAATACCTTCTAAGGGATTAGTAATAGATGTGTGGGTAGTGGGGATAGACGAATCACTAGATGATTGAGCATAATGAGTATCAGTTGGTTGGGAAGTATATGGGTCAGAAATAGAGGTTGTGGTATTAGTAGGAATAGAAGATTTAGGTGTGGGAGACATGGCGGTAACATTAGTGGATGGGTTTGTAGGTGAAGGAGAAGTGGGGGTAGTGGTAGATGCCTTGATTGGTACAAGTACATCATTAGGTCGGTATAACATGTTACAATTTTTTAATGGTGACGGGCCGACGGGGATGGTATAGTTATTCCGTTCATGTTTGAATTTTACACAGCGGTGTAAAGTTGAAGGGACACAACCCATGATGTGAATCCAAGGTCTGTCAAGCAATAGGTTATACTAGAACTCTCCCTCTAAAACATAGAATAATTCCAGGATAGTGCAAAGGCCCACCCGAATGTGGAGAATAATGGTGCCAAGGGTGGAGGTGATGGAATCTTTGAAGGAGTGCAACATAACTGGGTTATTATGAATACAATTGGAAAGGATGCACATTTGATTGTTTGTGTGGGAGGAGATGATGTTAATACATGCACCACCATCGATCATGATGTGTCGTACACGTATGTTACCTATATAAATGGAAATGAAAAGGGTGGGATCAAGATCATATGAGTGGAGAGGTACAATATCTTCATCAGAGAAGCTAAGGGTGGCAACTTGAGGAGTGGAAATGGGGGTAGAAGAAGTAGATGATTTTGTAAGCAAGGCCATGTGGTGAGGGGTGATAATAGAGGCGAATGGTGTGGGGTCATTGGGTAAAACATCAAGAGATTGCAAAACATCCATAAGAGCTTGTCTATGAGATTTATAAATTTGGACGAGATCCTACAAAGACATCTTTAGAGGAGATTGATGTACTTTTTTTTATCAGTGTGTGATGGGTGACCCCATCAGAGATAGGGTATGTAGGTTCTCAAATGGAGATTTTAGGCATGGGTGAAGGTTGTATATTGGGCACGGGGTTGGTTAATGGGCTAGTTATTTTTTTCTTTTCCTTTGTCTTTCTGGGTACTGGTGGAAACTTGAACCATGTTAATATAAGAGGTGGTGGTAAATGGAGAAGGTTTAGGATGAGTAGTGTAATGACATGATGGGAAAAAACCTAAGGGGGGGAAATCCTTGTGAAGTGAGATAGGCATACTGGCATTTGGGTGGTGATTTGGCCAATTATCTGACATGGACCATGTTGACCTCAAATTTTACAGGTGGAAAAAATGGTTGTGGGGATGGCTATGCAGGTCATTGAAGAAGCAAGGTATGATGATGTGTGGTGAGAAGAAAAGGTGGAGCATGGTCCTCATCAAGAACATCATCATCATTGAAATTTTTTTCAGGAGGAAAAATTTGGAGAAGAACAATTTTTAGAGCCTTACAACTTTCTACATCATGTCTTGGTACACGATGATAGGCACAAATATTTGTTTCATCAAATCCTTTTTGTTTGGTTTTGAGAGGATCGTACGATTGAAGTGGTGGTAATGTGATAATGGATGTCTATAAGAGATTGGTTAAAATGTTAGCGTAGGACCTCACTAATGGATCACAATGGGAAGTGAGTGTTGGTTTGGGTAAAGGTGTGGATGATCATGTGGGAAGAGGCTTTATAGGAGGGGGAATGGGTTGGCCCATTTCTTTGGTAAACGGTATTGTCTTAGGTTTTGATGGGATCTACTTGGGTAAAGGTGTGGTAGAAGAGATAGCGATGGAAATTTTTTTTGGTTTAACTACCCTATTAGAAGATAGTGGGTTCTTATCTTTAGGTTTCACCTTCTTGTACAAAGGTAACAAGGGAGTACATGATGTAGAAGGGAAAGAAGATGGTGGAATAGGAAAGATTACCCATGAGGAAAAACGAGTTATAGTGGAAGTGGTTGGTAGAGGGTGGGTGGATGGTATCGGTTGAATTCGTATAGGAAAAGTTGGGGTTATAGTAACTGGTGGAGGTATAACTGGTAAGAAGTGGATGGGTGAGGGCAAGGGTGTTTGGTTTTTGGGTGAATGATGTGTAACAAAGGCTAATGATGAAGCAATAGGTTGCTTATATTTTTAAGGGCCTTAGGTAGGAGATTGTTTAGTCAGGGTTGATGGATGGGGCCCTAAGATGGAAGGAAGGGGTGAAGCTAACAAAGGTGTGGTAGTTGAGACTAGTGTATGCGAGCTAGATGGTTGGGTCTTCCTTTTAAGTGGAGGAGTAATGTTGGTATGGGTTTGGTAAGACATGGCTAAGTTCAATTTGACAGGTGGGTGAGTAAGGCTTGATGTCAACATGACACCCAAGGTAGTGATGGGCCTAGATATGGGTGAAGATATAAGTGTGGGTAGGTTTTTAGGTGTTAGAATGTTTTAGTCATGGGTAAAGGTTTATATGTAGGTAGAGATGATGAAAAAGAAGTCATTTTGATAGGCATGGTTAGTGTCAATCTAGTTGCTAGAAATACCTTTGGGTAGATCATGGAAGTATCTTCAGGAAAATTTTGCATTTGAGTGGAAAAGGGGAGCCGAAGACGTCCCCAGAGCATGGAATTATCAATGTAATCCAAGTGATTAGCTAGCTGTGAAAATGAAATTGTTGTATGAAGAGATGGAGTTGGTTTGGTGGCAATCCCTATAAACTATGTCTGTGAGATAGGGAATTGGCTAGCCTAGGAATTTGTGGGTAAAAGATCTGATATAATATCAATTGGGTCCTTATACCATTCAGGCATAGGATGAGTGTGATCGAAACTAGTATGAGGTTTTATGGGAGGAAGTGTAATGGCTCCAACTTTAAGAAGCTTTTCAAATACTGAAGTGTTAGAATTTGAGGATTCTAATAAGTATAGATTTAATCAACTTACATATTATATAATGTTATAATAAATATTTAAATAAATATTACATCATAACATAAGTAAATAAAGAAATACTTACAGGAAATAAATAACACAGATGACACAATATTTATAGTGGAAAACCCCAATAGGGTAAAAAAACACTTTAAAAATAATCTTTTACTTCAGAGAACTTATTTTACATCCAGTAAGGTCACCTCCTCCTTTGAAACCCTATTTACTAAGGGTAAAACCAAATCACTTGATTTGCACACCTTTGATATATTTCCCAAATTTATCAAATGAGGACCTAAAATCCTTTTTATATAAGGTGATTGGGTATGTCTCCCGACACACCTTTTCAACCTAAAATGGTTGAGATTTACAACTATGTTTATAATATTTAATATTAGAAATATAATCATTTCATGATATTAAATATTTAACCGAAATTTTATACATAGGTTAGAATATTTAATAATAGAAATATAATTATTTCATATTTTAAAATATTAACCTATATATTAGTGATGGATCCATATACATTAAGGGTTGGCTAGACCACTTAATCATTATGTTCCAACATGAAGAATAGGGCTCTCCAATTGAAGTGTACATCCACTGCTCCCATCAAAACTGAAAGGTTGTGATAGGGGAAAGATTGGAAGAAATTTGGGATTGATTAGATGGATGGGATAGATCTACTTTGAGAACTACTACATTGGTAGATCCTTTAGTTTTTGAATAATTATTTTGGGATTTTGAAGATTTAGAAGAATCATTTGTTTTGAAAGGGGTGTTCTTGTTTCACAATTATATTTTCTTTTCTTCAATGGCATGAATTTCTAGCTTTCGTGTCGTGATGAATTCTTCATCCAAGGTTTAAAAGGTTTTTACCTATAGATTTGGGGAGATGTGTCTTGCACAAGCTCTATTGAAAAACTATATAACTTTAGTTTGAGGTAACTAGAAAGTTAATTAGTTAATAATAATCAACCCGCGGGAAACAAAATTTGTGATAGATTCATCTTCATACTGTCATGTCAAATACAGGTCGGTCATGCTGACCTTCTGGACTAAATTGATCGAGAAGTGTTCCAGGAATTCCTGAGCCACTTGCTTGAAGGAGTAGATGGAATGTCTAGGTAAACTGATGTACCAATCTAAGGCCGGTCATGTTAGGGACATGGGAAATGTTAATAAGAGCAAAGCATCGTCATGGGAAATTAGGTAACACCCATGCTTGAATGACAACAACTATTTTTGTGGGTCCTCTTTATTGTTGAAATAGTTAAACTTGGGAATTTCCCAATGCATAGGATATGGGAAATAAGAATGGATGGATGAATAGGATCATTACATATTTTATTATAGGTCAGGCAGTTACGAGAGCCAAAAAATGATGCTTCTAATTTCTACATCTTTTCCATCATCATCCTAATGAGGTCATTGGTGGTGAGGAATGGGTGCCTCCTACAGTAAAGAGAGGTTGATGATGGGTGTATAATGTGGATGGCATCCCAATACATGGGGGTACAAAATATGAAAACTATGAAGGGGGGATAGATATAGGTTGAATTTACCCCAAATAAGTGACATATGAGATTAGGGGTTACTAGTAATGCATGTAAATAGGTGGGGTGGTCGCAATGACTCTCGTGGTAATGGGTGGTAGAGACTGAGGGGTAGAAAGAACCAAATTTTTGAAAGGGGTGTGGGTTTCCAACATTGGAGGTATTTATGATACAATTGGTATATATGAGGAAAAGGGGGCAGATGGGGATATGGTCAAGGCTTTCGGTGAAGGAACAATTGACACCACAGGTATAATAAATGTCATTGGGGAAGCAATTATCATAGAGGTGGAACCTAAATGAGAGACCACATGGGGTAATGTTGATGAGGGAAGCACCGAGCTAGTGGTAACTGACATGGAAGTGGGTGCGAGGGTAGAAGGGATAGATACATACATGTCATATATTAATTGTCCTGAGGAGTCCTGGGTAGATGAGTGGGCAAGATAGTATTGTAGGGCCATGAGATTCTGATCAAGGAGTCTTGCAAACTTCTCGTCACCTGTAGCAATGGGGATAAGCTGAGTTAGATCCATAGGTGATAGGATGGATGTCAATGATGGACTAGGTGGAAGTGGCTGAGGGATGGCATGAAATACAAGGGCATTAGTTTCATTGTGAGTTAACACCATGTGAATTAGTGTTGAACTGGTAAGATTGTATTTTGTAAATAAGAGAGAAAACATTAGAAATAGGGAAGGATAAAGTCCAGTGGGTAAATTTAGTCAATGTTTTGATTAAAAATTAAACACAAAAACCACCAAAGGTCAATACGATTGATGGCGGTTATAGGGTAATCGATGATGGTTATAATAATCGATATTGGTCACTATGGGAAATACCAGTTTTAGAAAATGAAACAAAATTGATGAATGTGAACTGGGGAAACTCTACCTAAGAGAGATTTCAGAAATTTGGGGGATATGATGGTGTCCTATGGACCAAAACTATAAAAGAATAGGTGATGATGGTTGTTTCAGGTAAAATAACCAAAATATCTAGAAGCTGACACTGATTAGGTAAACCGACAATGATCAGATGTGAACTAAAGATGGTTACTGGACCGACAATGGTTACTATGAAATTATAAGAAAAGAAGAAAAAAATGGATTTTGGTGAATTAAACTAGATGAAGGATCAACCCATAAATCTGAGAATAATAAGATGAGGTCTTGACACTCTGATAAAAATACAAAATACTCCAGCTATGATGGGGAGTGTGAAAGGAAGAAGAATAATGGTGAATCATAACTCAAACCTCAAAATGTAAGTCAAGAACAAAGCTAAAAAAACCTATAATCCTAAAAGTGAATTTATGTTTGTTTTAGATTGTGATATTAATAATTAATTGTGAATTTATAATAGAGTTTTTTGTTGGTAAGGCATCCTACGAATAAGGAAATCTAAAGGTGAGGTTTGAGGTTATGTTTTGGCGAGGTAGGTTCTTTCTTTGAGGTGATGACTGGATAAAGATAACACGCTAGGCGCCCACTGTCAATCCTCTAATTGTGTGATCATTGATAGATTCTTCCAGGTGGAATATTATTTAAGAAGATGTGTAAATTAAAATTTGTGTAGTTTTTCAAAGAGAGAGAGAATAAAGTGCTTTCTACGGTTCAATTGTGTCAACCATCAGCTGGTCATGACTTCTAGCATATAGGTTACCCCTATTTTTACATGTGACCTAATAATGCAACATACAAAGATGAAATGCAACAAATTTTATAACCCAAAACAAAAATTATATTTGATAAAGCAAATGATGAATAGGTTAAGACTGTGCTCTTTCACTACTATACAAATGCAAGAAGAAAGAATTGGTTTGTTTTAAACACCAAATGAAAAATGTCATTTATACATTTAGAAGAAAAGAATATTACTAGGGAGAAGATTAAATATGTATTTTTCAAAAGGAAAGAAACACACAAAAAGTTTCCCTATAGGAAGAAAATACAATGAACCTAAGAGAGGGTCCCACTGGGTGTGTCAAAATATTTCTTAGAATAGTATGCATATGTAAGATCAAAATAGATAAGGTAAGGGTGAGGTGGAATACATGTGAATGAATATGGAAGGTAGAGTGTGTGTCTTTTGATTTTCTAATCCAATGCTGATTGTGAGAACTTCCTTTTTGCTTGGGGGAACTACCTGCGAATACAAAACAAGAACAAAAGATGAATATTAAACAATATATGTCAGCGGAATGCCTAGCGTATGCTAGATCCAGGAAATATGATACTTCCTAGATGGATGTCAATCCACTTTCTAAAACAACTTAATGTAAGAAATGATGTAAAAAAATAATTTCCTACTATATTTTATATGATTTAGGTATCTGATTCAAGTATATTAAGCAAATATAATCTAACAAGCTAGATTATGTTTAGAGCTAGAAGTTAGACACATAAATAAGGTGGTTAGGATAGGTCAGAGTCAAGCTTTAGGTGAATTGGTTTATGTAGGTAAATGTTATGGGGTTGTTGTTATAGGTAGGTTTACTAGACATAGAGAATGATGTCAGTCTAACATGACCGATACCAGTAGAGAATAGATTGATGATGGTACACATTAACCAACATTGGTAGGGTCAGGCTGATAGAAAATCAATGAAGTTTGGTTTTGATGATTATTTGAGATTGCATAAAGAACAAACAGAGAAAGGGTGAGGTTGATGGCGGTGCTGGGAATACTCAGAGATGTCTAGAATTAGGTAGGGAGGGCTAACAGGTTGTAGGTAATTAGGTGGATGGATACAAAGGAGACTAGGACTCCTAAACAAAGATAAAGAAACTGATCTAACTATGGAAAGATACAAATCTAAATGTACTTACTTGTACTTACAGACCTGGTGGTTGGATGGAGGTGATGGTTGATCTGTGGAACTGGTGGTCATTATGGCAGATGTGCTTTGTAGAACATTACTATGAATGTTTTCCTTTCAAATTAGTGCTTGGTGCTGGTTCAGGATGTATGGATGTGTAGGAGGTCTCTGGTGCATGCTTTCATATAGATATCTCTTCTCCAAAACTCGAATAATTCTTCCAACCTCTGAAAAAAGGTTACCAAAGTGAATATATGGTAACTGACGATGGTTTAGGGTGATCGGTGTCAGTTTTGGGTTAAACAATGTTGGTTAAGGTGGGAAATCCTAGATTTAATAAAAATGATAGATCTTGGAAATATTTTGGGTGAGCTGTATCCATTATCACGGGTCAAAACAGAATGTTAAGTTTAGATAAGCGGGCATGTGGTTAGAGAAAGAATAGGCATGTGATTTTAGGGTTGAACTAAGTCTTAGTTAATTAAGGTAGGTAGGACTAAGTCTTAGTTAAAAGGAAACATGCTAAGAATAGTTTTGTGATGAGGTGTCTAGGTGATGTGGTGGGGTGAGGTGTCTAGATGAGGTGGAAATTTATTAAATTAAGGTGTTTATTAATGAATATTGTGAGAGTGGGCATTACTTTAATTATAGGTAATTAAATTAATATACGTGTGGGGTAAAGGGGGAGTGTGACCTAAATTTGGTGTCTACAACAAGAATATTTAAAGTAAAGCTAGAGTTTTTAAGATAAAGACCATGCCTTCTTCTTTCTCGGTCACATACAGAATCACAAGTGATTTGGATAGGATTACAGACACAGACTTAATGAATTCTGACCTAAATTTTTTTATTCTAATCTTATAATGTCTCTGTCAAAGCATTCTATTCTCTAAAATTCATGTACAAGGTTATGTCAAGTTTTACTTTACCTTATAGGTGGTGTGTGTGTTTATGAGTATAAAGTCACAAAGTGATGTCATTATATCTATGTCCTCATCATTAATAAGTTGATAATGTGAGTGTGTATTTTGGTGTGTGTGTGTGTGTGTGTGTGTGTGTGTCTTTATGGAAGATTAGTTTTCATCCCGTGGGTACCACCTAGTAGTTTTGTTCATGAAGTTTGTGAAGGATTCTCAAGGTCAGTTTTCTCAAGAGTTTGCGATAGGTATAAAGGGTTTGAGCTTGTAAGTAACAATGTATGAGATTATGTAGTATGTGTTTGAGGCCTTGTTGTGTCCTCCAAAGGTCATGATCATATTATTTTCTCAAAAAGTGTTATGCTACAATGGTATTTGATGTTTTTCTAGACCTCAAATTGGTTTGAAGTGTGGCTTTGCTAAAAAATAAAGAATCTTGCATCATGTAATTAGATGTAATTTTTATCTTCATATTGCTCAGTAAGGTCTGATGAGATGTGTTATGACTCAATTATTCCATGAAGATGTCACCCTTTGGGTCAGGGGACTGTGTCAAATTCTTAGTTTTCAGTGTTTGTATAGATTTGTTGACAAGAAAATGAAGTAGTATGTAAAATCCTTCTTCCATATCATTATGCATAAAAAAGAGTCTATCATATTTTAGGTTAAATATTTTGGTATTTCTAGTCTCTCAAATAGTTCTATCTCATACCATATTATGTTTTTGTCAGTAACAAGTCTCAGTGGTCTATACACAAGCACAAGTTAGAATGTAATAAGAGGTGCAATCAATTTAGTCTTCCAAGTCAAGGATTATGTGAGGGCTATGAACAAATGCTTCAAAGTTATCAAAGTTACAATATGAGGTGACATATATTTCCAAGAAGTATTGTTCAAGGGGGATTTAGGCTAGTACATACATATGAAATAATGAAAGAATATTCGTAAGTTGTAGGTCATAAGATGAATTAATTTGAGAATAGGTATGTGAAAGGAGAAAAAAAAACTCTACAGTTTGGTATCTTGTAAAGAATACTTAAGTTTGCTATAGGTATGATGATGTAGATGACTCTAAGTGTGAGTATAACTCATAAAGGATAAATTTGGGTGTTATGAGTACTGAAAAAGGGTGATATACGTGGAAATATTGACAAATTGACAATGTGATTCAGGTTTGTAGAAGATTCATGAGGTTCTTAAGTATCCATGACTCCAAGGTTTATTCATGTGTAAAAATTCCAATTAAATCTATGATTTAGTATTAAGCTAGTGTAAATAGTGTGTGATGGAGTTCAAAGATTTGTGATAGAGTAAAAGTATGGTCCAAGTGCTCTATGTGATCTTTTGTGATGCTAAAATACTTCCTATACAACATATTTGACTCGAGAAGCACTGCAAAAGGATTGTGTTCGGGAGTACAATTTATGAAGATTATTGAGGTTCAAATAAATAATGATAGGGTTTTTGTGACTATGCAAGAAATTAAGCTTTGATATAATGATTATTGGAGATACTTTGGTGTACTATAATTAAAGTATCTTATGAAGTTTTTTAAAATCTATATGTTGACTTGGTACGAATTTGAGATAATGCCATGAGCAAGTATATGATAAGGTGATGAAAAACATTAGATGTTTTTCCCCTTGAAGCTAAGCTACACATATTAGAAGAATGATAAGTGTTATTTAAACCTCAAAGCCACTTATTCAAAGCATTGTATGTCTGCGAAAAGATATAAAAAGGAAAATTCAAGTTAGATGAATCATGAAAGTGACTAGTGTAAAAGTACAAGTTTGTTGATGTGACTCAGACCATAAGGTATGTGTTTACTTATGAAGTTTAACTCAAGCATTGCTGATGAAAGAATATCAAGTGCATTAACAAAATATTAGGACTATGAAGTTTCTCAGAAGTAGGGGATTGAGTGATCTGTAGTTAGTTACAGGTATCTTGAAACATATTTACTCTCAAATGCAAAGCATGAAGTATTTTTTAGTATCCATAGGTATGATCATGAGTAACATAGACCTATATGGTAGAGTAAATTATATTTGTAGGTTTAAGAGATTGATGATAAATTATTAACTCAAGAAAGTTGTAAGATCATCAAAATATAGTAAAGAACAATGAAATAATGTTTTAGGATAGGGAAAAAGTGATTAATCCATCTTCATGACAAAGAAGTAAGGTAAGAAGCCTAAATTTTGAGTTTTCTAATTGAGATTGATATTATATTTATAGGGGGAGTACTAGGATGATGATTCATGATGTGTGTTAGATTCTAGATCATGGTAAAGTATGTAAAATTTGCATTGAAGATAAGGAATAGAGAAAAAAATCCTAATTGTGGTTTTGGTATCTGTTGGAATCAAAGAAGACCAAGTATAGTACAAGGGAGAGCCATTTAAGAAAGTAAATCAATTTTGTGCATTATTTCCATTGTGTGTTGTCATTTTCCATATGCGGGTTTCACTGCAGCCTTTTTCATAGATGTAAAAGGGGAGAGAGGCATAGGAAACATAGGAAAGAGTCAAGTAGGGGTGTTTTTTCGTGTTGGTTACCATCAATGTTTATAGAATTGGTTGTCATAAATGAAAAATGGGAGAATGTAGGTCATTGTGTGCTATTTTCTTCATTAATTTAAAAAATATTTATGGAAAAGGGTGTCATAAGGTAATGTGAGTATCCATGAGGTGTTATTTTGAAGTAAAACATAAAGTTCGATTGGTAGTGTCCATGCTTGGTGAGTTCTAGGAGGTCCTGGAGTTTGGTTTGCTATGCAAAGTCATGGTTTGAGTCCTTCCAACATTTGGGTAATGTATTAAGGTACTTCATGGTCCATGAGGTGTGTTAGACGTTTCTATGATTCTGCATGAGGTCTGCATGGTTAGCATATGGTTGAGTCAGGTCATTCTAGGCCTGTTCCTATCCCTAGTGCATGTAGAATGAGATTTATATGTTTGATTTAGAAAACATTAGTCATCATGGATCATGGTAGATGAATTTTAATGATGTATATGAAATTTTTGCTGAGTTTTAGGTTAGTGTGTAGAGGTTTTGTGGTGTTTCATGGTTCTTGGAAAGTAATTAGATGGAGAAGAAAAAAGTTGGCATAGGTAAGTATTAATGACTAGAGAGTTTCATATGTATTTGGGATATATGGTTAGTATGGAATGGTAGAAGATCTTTTCATGATTCTTCATGAAAATTTTCAGGTCAATGTGACATGGTAATTTCAAAATATACAAGTGTTGGAAAAACTAGGTAAGTAACAATGTGTTTTTAGTGAAAATGTGGACTTTCTAATGCTCGTTGTGAATTGTATGATTTTCATTGGGAACTAAGATATTTGGAATAGATTATTATTTTATATATCAATGTTTCACAAATATAAATAGGTTTTTTGATTGTCAGGTTTTTATGAACAATTGTTAAGAAGGTAAGTTGGTTCAAAACTCTAGCTAAACCCTAGCTAAGAGTGGCTTGGAGAAAAGTAAGTATAAAAATATTATTTTGACTGGTTATGAAAAAGTGATGATTTTATGTTGTATAGGACTCTTCCATATTTCCAGGAAGATAGATTATAGCATGTGGTGATATGTGTGCCCCTTCCAAAAAGGATGTTTTTTGAAGAGTTCTAGTTTAAGGAGACATTTCCCAAATGAGGTAATGAAAAAATTGGAATTTTTGATATCCATATAGTTTTTATATATATCTAAATTTTTTCAAGTCTTGGTGATTCTGAAAAATTACAAAGTGTGCCCTATTTGTGAAGATTGGTTTTTGGGACAGTTTAGAACAATTTTTGGTAAAATTGGAATTACAAGAGCCATATGATGAGTTAGGATCTGATGAAAGTTGTGTTGTGAATATGGTTCATATAGAGTTCCATTTGTATATAGAACTTGATATTATTTTATGGTATGCATAAGTTATGACTCATTATTTTAGGGTCAAGATTTAAGGATGCCTGTTCTAATAGGGTGTAACATGGATACATGAGGTAAGTTATGGTTTCTAAGTTCTTACAGCTTGGTGAAGGTTTTTGAGTTCTTAAAAATAATTTCTAATAATTTTTCATGCTTTGGTTAATCTTGGAAGTGGTTTTTGTGGTTATGGAGCAAGTTGGGCAAATGGTTAGTTCTAGAGTCCAAGAAGGCATAAAAAGTAGTTTTTTAGAGATGAGCTTGGTTGAAGGACTTCCACTTGAAGTTGGAAGGAGTGATAATATGTTTTGGAAATTTAATTCTTAAATAATTCCATTTATGTATGGCTTGTATCATGGTGAATTGATTTATTGGGTATCTCAAGTAAGTTTGTGAGAAAGAGGGTAGCTAATTTTTCAGGACAAGTTTGTTCTTGGTAAAAGATTTAGTTGGTTGAAGAATGAGATGGATGATTTAATGATTTATATCACCTAACGAATTAATAGTGATTAATGTTTTTACCAATTAAGGAATTTTCTATGTCTTTAAATTTAAATAAGGGGTGAAAATAGTTGAGTTTTCAGAACTGGGGTTTTAGGAAGCTTGTTTTGGTAAAGAGGAAAGTAGTTGTGGTTTGAATATGAGGATATTTCACAAGTTCTAACTTGAATATAATTTATCTATACGTATTAATAATTCCATATAGTGGTCACATGCCCAACTGAGTTTGAGAAGGAATTATTAATACATGTGGTTCCATATAGTGGTTACATGCCATAGCTGAGTTCATCTTAAGGGGTTTTGAGGCCCAAAGGTAAAAACATGGTGCTTGAAGCAATGGTTTTGAGAAGGATATGGGCCAGTTGGCCCATTTAATGATTTATTTGATTGATAATAGAAAATGTGATACCATTTATTCTTATTATATGTTACATTACACATGTATTGTGATTTTTGGAGCTTTAATAAGCATGGTTTTGGTGTTAGTGGATTTTGCTCATTCTAGTGATGCGGTTTTGTGCCTTTTTAGTGAAAGATGAACGATTTTGGGCATGACCGACACATATGGGTCATATGTGAAAATTTTAATGATTTTATTTTAATTTTATGAAGTTTTATTGGTTATTAAACATATTTATTACTGACCTATCTTGAGTTAGAAGGGAGAAAAGCATATAAAAGTGAAATTTGAGCTTATTTTGTAAGCTAGTCTTTTGAGAGGGAAAAGTGTGACGTGCCTAAGAGTGTGAAGGATATTTTAATGCTTTATTTTAGAGATGAGGATGTAGGTTACAGGTTGAATACTTATTTAGGGCATGTGTGCAAGAGTTTCAAGCGAAGACAAGGTGTGAAAGAGGAAGAAAGAGTGACATAAGTGAATGAGGGTTTGAGAAAGGGTTTTTGAGTTGAATTAGAGATCTCCATTAGTTTTCGTAGAAATGAAAAGAGATCATCATCATAAAATTTGTTTTAGTGGGTTTTATCCACCTTTTGGAGTGTGTGATTCACTAAATTAGGGGTTGGTGCTCTTTACAGGGTTTGTGCTCTACTAAAATAGGGGTTGGTGCTCCTTGTGAAGTTGGTGCTTCACTAAATATCTTTGATTTGTGTTTAATATGAGAATATTTTTAGTGGATTTTATTCCCTATGAATTTTTCCCACTTATATATGGTTTTCATGTGTCTTCTTCTTTGCTTCATGTACTTTTGAATGGTTAATACACACCTAATGTGCATATATTGTTATGAATGTTAAGTTAATGAATACAAGTGATGGTAAATAAAATGAATTTTTTGTAACACTCATTCAACCCCTCATTCCATTGTGCTTCCAACACTTGGATTTTACCTATTTTTCATTTGGGTCACCATAGAGAGTTATTATTGGATATGTTATTCTTTAGATTTTCCCTTCTCCACCAATAGTGATTCTCTCTCAATTTTATTGTCTCTGGGTAGGATTATGCATCAAGGGTCATACACATGCTTCATGTAAGCATACGCAATCCTCTTTAGTATTTTATATTATATGTGTATGTTGTAAATTGGTCATTCATTGCTACAAACTAGAATAGATATATGTTAGCTTTTTTATTGCATTATCTTTAAATATTACTTTCCTTGGTTTATTTACCCCTTGATTACTCTTATTTATGAATCCTATTAGGATACCTATCTTTAGCTTGGGTATAATCCTTGGAAATATATAGATATAATATGCTTAGGGTCACTACCCTATACAATTATGACATTATCCATCCATGAGAACCTTTTCATCTACATAGCTTGACCAATATTAGATTAAATCCCTACATTTGAGAACCTAAATGGGAACCTATATTTTACCTTTCATACACTCAATTTTACCCTATGTGAGTCTTACCCTTCTTAGAATTAGGTTAAATTCACTCTTCTATTATTTTTAATACTTTTTCTCTTCCATCAGCCCCTATGTAGAACCGTACTACACAATTAATACTATCCGAACTTAAATTATTCCTTATAAACACCATTGGCCCCAGTGCTAACCTTCTGCATGGATAATCATATTCATAATAATCCTATTTTCAAAGCTAATTCCCTATAGATTCCATAAATAGATATCCAAATTTTTTGCACGGATGATATCATTATAATATTACTTATAGTAAGCGTATTTCAGGAACCTCTATCTCATCATGGAATACTTAATCAATGATTCCTATCCTCAATTAAACCATTTATGTGATACCTTAATAATTCTCAAAATGATAGTCATCTTAATTTGGATCTATATTACAATAATTATATTTTCATAGGATCCAATACTACAATCTCAAATCTCCCACCACAAAATATCTAAACTAGACATGTCACTCAAAACCTAGTCTTCAAAATTGAATAAGAAGGGGAAAATGAAAATGTCCCTAAATATAATTATACCCTTGTGATGCAACAATTTCTTGAATACATAGGATTTATATACAAACATATTGAGGATTATATTTCCCAAAAGTTTCATGCAAATATCAATCATATTGAGCCTCTTCCAAACGGAGAAAATAATGATCCAATAAAAAACAAAAATGTCCCTCCTAAAACTAATGTTACCCAACTTATCATGTAGCTCATAGACTTCCTACTGAATTTAATATGCTACTTTTTCTTTTGAGTTGATCTACCTTATTATTATTCACAAATTCCATTGTACCTATCCAAGTGTAATTTTTAAATAGGTTATTTTTTTTAACCAGAATATTTTAAAAAGTGTAAAGAAATGGTGAAAAAGGTTTAAATCTTAACACTATGAAATTTTTTAGTAGAGTACATAGCGCAACCAAATGGTACTATGCATAATGTTTCCATCTGGTAGCATGTTCATTCTACCATTTGGTAGAATGTTCACTACTACCAACCACTAACATATATAATGCTACTAGCCAATAGAATTATGTATGCTACTATTTGGAAGTATTGTACATGCTACTACTTAGCAGCATACAAAATGTTATCGGTCAGTAGAATTGAACATGCCACCTTTTGGTAGCATTATACATGCTACTTGTTTGAATTATTGAACATGATACCAACAAATAACATAGAGGCCACTACGATGTAATATAATACTATACTGCATGGTTGTAATATCCAGTCGATCTCAATATTTAAAGCCAAAATAAATTGTGAAGAATATTTAATATTCAAAATTTGTATATGGAATTATAAATATGTAATTAGTATATATATGAAGGAAAATTTGGAAAATATCAATATTGTACTAAAGGAGATTTAAATTAAAATAGTTGGCTATTAGTGTAAATGTTTTAACTTGTACCTAGAAAATTTAGGCAACCCAGTCCTAATTCCTACCTTAAAATATCACCAAATACGATTTTACAAATTGGAATATTTGTGAATTAATAAATATTCTCCAATAAAATTTACCCTGGAACTAGAGTTGTGACACCAAACATTTTGAAGAATCATAGTTTTTGGTCCCATATGGTTCCACTCCTCTTTGAGTATTGGATATTTATTGCACCCACCTTTTAGGTTATGTTACCATTACTTGTATATTTTTATGTTTTGAATTGATCACCCCAAATTCTATATGGATGTTACAATCTCTATATAATTACACTATTGATAAGGGGGAATGGTTTTTTTATCTAGATATAAAATTTGGATCCACACGTATAGGTGTACCCCTTCCTTTCTTTTCTCTACTTTTACAAATGGTCGTTTCAATATGTTTAAAATTAAAGATTTCATTTTCATAATATGGACATTGACTAGACTCTTGTTTAGCAACTTTCAATCTTTTAATAATCTTAAAAAATATTTTAATAATCTTGCAACATATCAAACACTCACTAAATAAATAAAATTTATAAGATATAAAGTGTTTTTTACAAAAATACCCACATCATTGAATTAAGAATTGTTGTCTAAGGATAAGAATACAATGATTACTTTTCAATGTGTAAAATTTAAATTACTTATATTTTTAAGGATCAATATAAATTGTATATTTATTTCTTTTTTTATTACTAGAATTATTTCACACTTGAAGGAAGCTTTTAGTATATAAAACACTCAATCAATCAAATAAATCAAAAAAGGAAAATTGTGTTTACAGAATGATGTACAAAGTTCCTTAATAAAAAAAATATTTTAATAGATTAAAGGGGTGAAAATGTCGATACCTAAATCTTGTAATTAGGTGATTCATAATTAATTAGTTTCATTACATCCCTAGGGCTTATAAGTAATCCTCATTTTCCCCCCTAGACATTCATATGGCTACATGATTTATTTAAATTTTTATAAACATGTCTTAACTCCTATCAGGCCTCTTCTAAGATTCACATTACACCTTATCTTTTAGACACTATCGTCCACTAGGAAGAAAGCGTCATATGATAGTGTGGGGATGGGTATTAATTTCCCCTTCTTCTTAGTGGTAAAATGTATTAAGTTTATCCTAATTACCTTTTTTAGTTTAAAGTTAATTTTAAATTATATCCCATGAAAAATTATAAAAGTAAATCAAATAATTTCATTTACCAATTTGGTTCCTACTTTTAAATAACAAGGAACATTTGAACTTCATCTTCAAATATATAGAAAATTTTCCCTAAACTTCCCTAAAGCAAGAATATACATTAAAATATCCCTAAGAATTTCTTAAATAATTCAAACTGTTCCATGAGTATCCCAATCCAAGTCAAATATTTCTATATTTCTATTAATTTTTATCAATCATTTGTACACTTTAGGTAATATCAAGCTTTTTTCTATTTACAAGAACTCTACCTATACACTTTACTTTTTAAATATATTAGAACACTTTATCAATCACGAAGGGTATATTATATCTATAAATATGACTACTATTTTTATTGAACAAAGAGGATAAACATAATGGTATTACTTTCTATATTGCATTTAATATTTGATGACCACTAGGAGAAATATTTGGTATTTGAGACCCTTATTTGGGTAATGTAGTGTAAAACATGGTTAGAATACAAAAATGACTTTGATACCAATGAATTTCCAACTTCACCACACATAAAGCAAATATTTATCTAATCATGTGTTTGAAGTTCAAATATAGAATAATTAGGGTTTTGATCATTGTAGGTGTATGAATGAAGGTTATGGAAATAGTGAAAGTATAGGAAGGATCCATAATTATGGAGAAAGAAATACTATTTGAGACAAAAATTTGAAACGTAACACAAGACGCTATATCCAAAATTAGTGCTTGAAACCTATGTTTGAGACTACCGGTAGTTTTTAAGATGGTTTCAGGGTCTTGAATCCAAGATGAAGCAAGTACAACCTATCTATAGTCTCATTTCCTTAATTATAGAACCATAATGTCCATGGGATATACGAAATGTTAAGCTAGCCTATCTTATTATTTAACATTATGTTTTGGTATGTCATTAATCAAATAATATTTCTTCATTACATTTATATTTTATGTCAAATTTCAATGTCAATATATTTATTCCTAAAATTGTATTCAGCATTCATCTTTAGATTTATAACCTAGTCAGGATATCATGTTCATTTTGTTATTCTATTATTATAATTAAGGTTAATATCATAATAGATTACAAGAAGAGAAAATATCTCCAAAAATTTAAAGACCCCAATACATATGCTATAATCTAATAATAAATATTATAGACACTCAAATTAGTAATTTACCCTTTTACACTAATTGTTTTGATGATGTAATTTTACTAAGGACAACGAACTCTTTATATCCTCACTCAGTATATCCTAAGGTTTCTTGTCTAACTTTTTTATTCATAAACACTAATATGTCAACAAATTATGAGATTCAAATGTGTAAACTCCGTATAAAATATCCATCTGATAGGATGTAACCTTCATATTTTTCATCCCTATTAAGAAACATCCACTTTGGTCAGCTTCTGGACTCTAGTCATGTCTAAATTGTATGGTTTTATACCAACATATCATCCATTTGATATTTCAATTCCATCTTTATTAGGTCATTTAATCCTTGAGGTTCGTTCTTTCCATTATAGTTTTTGAAACCTTATATAAGCAATTTAAACTCACCTTATTTGACCTAACATTCTAATGAAATCCTATTATTAATGTGTTGGTTAAATAATTTGTCGTGTTGAAAATTATTGGTTTTCACAAATAGCCACAAGGATAATCCCCTCTGTATGTATAAGGAGCCTCCCATTATTTAATGCAAACTAACTAAATTATTTGGGTGGCCGTTAGGCCGGGGATCAGACAGGAATATTCCACTAAACCTATGGAAAAGTGCTTATAAAAGGTAAAAGGGAGGATTTTTTAGTGAAGAGAGGTAAAAGGGAGTTGGGTAAATAAGGAGAGAGAGGGGAGAGAGGTTTATTGTTGTGTGTAGGATTATACAGGTCACATCCAATAACTATAGTAGGTCCAAAATTAATTAAAATAACATAAGAATGCTAACAATAATAAGAATAACAAATTGTTGGCAAAAAATTCTATTGCTTCATTTATCAAAGGTGCAAACACCTTTCTTAGTTTCAAAATTTTATCACATATACAAAATTGGAAAGTAGAGAGAGAGAGTAGAGGAACATAAGCAAAGGAATAGAAAAATTGTAACTTTAATTTCTTGATGTAGTAGTGGTAAATCTCAACAACATAAAATTAATAAACAATTATCAACCGCTTGGAATGGAGAATCCATTCCAATTTATAGCATTAAAAATTTTCCTTTAATCTCCCCTGAAAAGAGTTTGCGAGAATCGAATCAGAAACGAGGCACCACGAAGTAGTTGCACTCCAACGGAATCGTGAAAGCTCCAGCGATAGCAAGGAAAAAATTGATCAGTAATGGAAGAACTTGCTCAACAGAAACAAAGCTTGCATAGAGGAAAGACAGCGGAGTGTCTTGGCATGCTCATAAATGAATAGAAAAGGGGTACATATAGGGTGCTGAGTAACCCTAGTGCATGACACATATGAAACCCTAAACCTAACCCTAAACCTAACCCATGTGAGATGACCCTCCAACATGAGAGGAGGACACATAGGATAACTCACACTAACACCCCCCCTTCATCGAAGCTGGGGTAGTGGCTGTGATGAGTCAGACGGAAGAGGAAGACACTCCTAAACAACTAAGAAAGATGTGTCAATGGGGCCCGGCAACTAAAGGCCTGATAAGGTGCCCATATACAAACACAATCTTCCTAGAAGAAGAAGAAGAAAAGAAGGACTAAATAGCCCTAAGAAGATGGGCAGCTGCAGAAGACCTCACCCCAAGAAGAGACCGTAAGTGAAGAAACTTCATCTCAGTGAAAGGCTTGGTGAATAAGTCTGCAATCTGATCAGCTGTCTGAATGTACTGAATGTCGATGATACCATCATGAATAAGCTCCCGTATGAAGTGCATATGGATCTCAATGTGCTTCGTCCACTGATGCTGAACTGGATTTCTGAAAATAGAGATAGTGCTCATGTTATCACAGTAGATAATGGTAGGCCACCGAAAGTGGATGCCAAACTCTGTCAGAATACCCTGTAGCCAAATAGCTTCTGTGGCAGCGTTAACTGCTCCTCTATATTCTGCCTCTGTAGATGATATCGCAATTGCATTCTGCTTCTTGCTAGACCAACTAATAGGACCCGAACCAAGAGAGAAACTGTAGCCAGAAGTAGATTTCTGATGATCTAAGTCACCGGCCCAATCAGAATCTGTGAATCCAATCAAGTCAATATCAACCCCTCCATGATAGTGTATGCCATCAGCATAAGTGCCACGAACATAATGAAGGATCCATTTAGCTACTTTCCAATGCAGCTCATGTGGCTCCTGCATGAATCTGGACATGATCCCAACAGCATATGATAAATCCGGTCGAGTGTGAGTCAAGTAGATCAAGCTCCCAACTAACTGTCGGTAAAGAGTACCATCAACCAAGGGAGTAGAGCAATCTGAAACCAACTTAACCCCGGAAAGAAAAGGAGTAGGAGAAGACTTGCAATCAGACATCTGAAACCGAGCTAGCAAATCAAGAGCATACTTAGGTTGCGAAATCAAGATTCCCGAGTCAGATTGTGAAATCTGGATCCCAAGGAAGTAATGAAGCAGACCTAAGTCAGTCATGGAAAACTTGTTGGCTAAGGCAATCTTCACAGAATCAATAATAGAGGAAGAGCTGCCTGTGATCAACAAGTCATCAACATATAGAACAAGAATGAGTATGGAGTCATCTTGCCATAGAATATAAACATTTGGATCAGAGTGACACCTAGTAAACCCTGATGTAAGTAAGAAGGAGTCCATCTTGGCATACCAAGCCCGAGGGGCTTGTTTAAGGCCATAAAGAGACTTCTTTAACTTACAAACGAGGGAGGAATCTTGGACATAACCCGGAGGTTGTTCCATATAGATCTCTTCCTCTAGGTCACCATGAAGGAAGGCACTCTTAACATCCATTTGATGGACTTTCCATCTGTTTGCTGCGGCAATGGCTAGGGTCAGTCGAATAGAAGTCATCTTCACAACCGGAGCAAAGGTTTCTGTATAATCAACCCCAGCTATCTGGGAGAAACCCTTAGCTACTAATCACGCTTTAAACTTTTTGACGTCTCCATCTACTCCATACTTTGTTCGGAACACCCACTTACACCGAATGATTTTTCTTCCTTTCGGAAGAGTGGTGAGATCCCAAGTATCGTTCTTCATGAGAGAGGAATACTCCTCATCCATGGCAGAATCCCACTCAGGAATACCAGAAGCCTCCCAGAAAGACTGTGGATCAGAAGCAGAGGTGAAGAAAGAGTGGGGTCCAATGAAATCTGAGCGAGTACGTCTCATATCCGAAGTATCTCCAACTAAATCTCCAGCACTTTGCAAAGTTTTCCTGGCCCAAAGGGGACCAGGAGGATCAGGCTCAGAGTCAGAAGATTCTTCACTTGAGTGAGAAGGGACATAGTCCTCATCATCACTACTGTCAGAATCAGAAGACTCAAAGGTCTGATGGTCGGGAGGATCCGGAAGAGGAGCACGCTCAACAGTATCATCATCTGATGAGTCAGAATCCGAATCAGCGAGCTGAAGAACCTCAATAGGTGGAGAAGTAGAAGTCGAAGAAGACTCATCGAACTTAACACTTCTCTCAATATATAGCTCATGAGAAGTAGAATTCATCAATCGATATCCCTTCACGCCATCAGGATACCCTACAAAGATACAAGGTTTGGATTGTGGTTCCAAGGCCTTGCGTTTCTTCTTGGGAATCCGAGCCATAGCCTTGGATCCGAAGACTCGAAAGTGCTCAACATCAGGCTTGCGTCCAAACCAGGCTTCAAAGGGTGTCATCCCTCTTACTGCCTTGTGTGGAACACGGTTCTGAATGTAATTTGCACAATTCACTGCTTCGGCCCAATACTGCGGAGGAAGAGACTTCGAGTGAATCATACAAGTGGCCATCTCCTTAAGAGTACGGTTCTTTCTTTCTGCGACTCCATTCTGTGAAGGACTATAAGCAACTGTATGCTGCAGAGAGATCCCTTCAGAAGTACAGAAATCCATGAACCTATTGTTTACATATTCACCTCCATTGTCAGTTCGAAGAACCTTGATAGACCGTTCCGCCTGTTTCTCAGCAAGAGCCTTAAAGTCCTGAAAATGTTCAAAGACTTCAGACTTAAGCTTAAGAAAATATACCCAAGTATATCGCGAATAGTCATCAATGAAGGTTAGCACATAAAGAGCTCTAGTAAACGAAGGAGAAGGAAATGGACCAGAAACATCACTGTGAACAAGATCCAAGGGACGAGTGGCTCTCCAGGATTTTCCTTTGTCAAAGTTCTTTTCAGGATGCTTTCCAAGGGTACAACCCTCACAAATACCCTTAGAAAACTTGACGCGAGGCAACCCGTTGACCATTTCATTTTGACTCAATTGTTCAAGGTAGCGATAGTTTAGATGTCCAAAACGCTCATGCCATAGCTTACTAACCTCATTTGCATGAGTGAGCAAGGCAGTGGGCGTAGAATCAGAAGTAAAGTGGGAGAAGGTGTACAACCATGAACGGTGATCTGCCTTTCCCTCAGCCACTGTAGTGTCATTGTTAAGCTCACGAATAATCACCGAGTTAGGACCAAATTCCACTCGCATTCCTTCACCAAGGTGAGTAATTTGGTAAACTGATAGGAGATTGGTAGAGAGATCAGGAACACTCAACACTTGGTTAAATGTTCCCCCATCCATCTCTACCGATCCACTACCGGAAACCGACACTGTCGTGTCATTACCCATCGTGATTTGGGACATTCCACAAGGTTCGATGTTGGAAAACTCAACATGCGAAGAACCCATGTGGTGCGAGGCACCAGAATCTATAATCCATGTCGATGAAGGAGCAACTTTGGCTACAAGGGCCTTTCCTTTCTTCTTATCATTTCTAGCACCTTTTGCAGCAGAAGACTCGGCCTTCGGAGCACTTTGTTTTATTGATTCAGGAACACTTATTTTATTTTTCTCAAGTAAATGAGATAAGTGATCAATCTATTTCTTAAAACAGTGTTGCTCGTCGTGACCAGTCTTCTTGCAATAGGAACACAAATACTTGCTTTTCTGTGCCCTAGGCTCAGAAGTCGAAGTGTTTGTGTCATTTTTAGGTTTGATCTTGGTTTCTTTCTTAGGTTGATCCTTAGTTTCTTTCTTCTTTTCAGTCTTCTTTCCCTTGCTAGTACTTGCTACAAGGGCATGTGACTTGGACTTGAGAGACCCCATTTGAATGAGTTTGTCCTGTTCTCGAATGAGTTGGGATGAAAAACAGTCAAAGGAGGGCATCATCCAAGTATCGCCCAAAGCAGCTTTTGTAGCGTAGAAAGTTGACACGAAGACAGAATATTCGGGACCTAGCTTAGAGAGAATCGACAAGATCAGTTGAGAATCTTTCTTTTCTACTTGACATCCTTTTAACAATAATCTAATGTGGACAAATTTTGAGAAGAAGGCTTGTAGGTTTTCAAAGTCACTAGGATTTAACCCTAGTAGTTCGTTTTCCAACTCATGCGCTCTCATGTCATCTAGTTGTCCAAACATCACATCCAACATTTTCCACGTAGATGTAGGTGTTTCAGATGCCTCAATGTGGAAGAGCAAGTCAGGAGAAACGGACATGCAAAGAAGACCTAAAGCTTCATCACTACGGTTTAACCACTTAGATTTTTCAGGTTCGTCGTCTGGTTCAGTCTCAGTTCCCATGGTGATGCGGTATAACCCTTTACCCCTTAGTTTCATTATTATTTTCGATCTCCATTCGAAAAATTTGAACGGCGTAAGCAAAGGAATTGAAAGTGCATCCATAGTGAGAGAGAGAGAAAGAAATGCAGAAAAGAAACACAACCACCCAGGACAATAACAACCCCCCTGCTTTCGGCACTTTATAGTTGAGTGCGTTGATTACAATCAGGTCCGTGCGTGTGGTTTGAAACACTTGGTAACTCATCTTGCAATTAGCATAATAACGCGCAAGAGAGGAGACCACAACAGTGTTTCGTGGAGCGCAACAAAAGAGGAACACCGTAAACAAGCACAAGCAAAAAATAGAAAGGAGGTGAAAGCCAACCCTGGTGGTGAGAAAAAGTGTCTCACATCACATGAAAGAATCCCTTTGTCATAAAACTGTGGCGGACGTGCTCACAAGTCCACGAAAAAAAGGAATAGAACAAAGCTCAAAAGAATGAGCTGAATTAAGCAATACAAAGACACCCCCCAGAATGCGGCACTTTATAAAATTAGTGCATTTACAAAGCTAATGATCCCATCATCTAGAGTGCAAAAAAACATGCAACTTTGACTAAAGAAGTGCTCAAAACCGAGCAACGAGTCAAAAGTTATAGCAAAAACCAATTCCCGCAATTTGATGAGAAAAAGCCAATAAGCCTGCAAACGGATTAAAAAAGTGCCCTAAATGCATGCAAAGGGTGTCGTATGTATGCTCGTTGGAAATGGCATGGAATTTGAGATAGGGTTTGTTTGTATTGCGAGGGGGGATTAGCCACCTGCCAATCCCGGACCTCACCCTTCGTCTTCGGCACTCGACGGAAGGTTAGAAATACAACAAGCCAAAGACCAAATTATAATGCCAAATAAATATATTTTTTAAATAATGTGAAATTAAATAAAAATTAGATCTAATTTAATTAAATCTAATTAAGATAATTAAGGAAAGGATCTAATGAAACTTTTTTTTAATTTTTCTAAAAAAAGATTTTTGTTTCTAAAACTTACAAATTTTAGATGAAAAAGTGTTTTAGAAACTTGTCATTTAAAAAAACTTGTCTAAAGTTAGAAATGTTTTAAAAAACTTACCAAAAAGAAGTTTGATTTGTTTTAAAAAAAAAAACTTAGCATGTATAAAAAAACACGGCTCGTTTTTATAAAAAGCAGAGATTGAGTTTTTTTTTTTAAAAGAAAGGAAAAAAACTTACCAAAACTGACTGGTGTAAGTGTACAAACTGAGGATTTACATGGTGAACAAAGGAACAGGAATGAAAAGTCACGTTTTATGTTGCCTTACACCAAAAAACAAGGGAACAGGCCGCGCCGAGGAAAATAACAGCAGGGAAATGATGCCTGGCAGTTTGCAGGGTGAAAAAACACAGTTGTTTAATGTTGCCTGGCCGCGTCAAGAGAGTGTACAGGGCATTTTTTTGCTTCTGCCAGGCCGTTTTTGTTTTAGCAGGCCAAAAAAAAACGTGGCAAATGATTTTTTTGACAACCCTGTGAAGCAAAAAAAATGAGGCAGATGATTTTTACAACCCTGTGAAGCAAAAAAAAACGTGGCAAATGATTAAAAACACCTGCAAAAAAAAAAGTGGCAGATGATTAAAAAACACCTGAACAATAAAAAAAACACCTGAAGGTCAATGAAAAAAAAAATGGGCAGATGATGAAAACAGTCCAAAAATGGTCAGAGGGACAAGTTCAGTTGAATAGCAACCACGACTGAAGAACCAAAAATCCTGCAACCACAACAACATGCATGAAAAATACCAAAAAAACTTTCCGAGAGATGTTAAAAAAAATTCCTGGGAAGCAAAAAAAAAATAGGAATCAGAGGGACAGCAGTTCGTTGAGTAGCAACCACGACTGAAGAACTCAAGGATCCTGCAACCACAGACAACATGCACAAGAAAAAAAACATAAAAAAACTTTCTGAGAAAGCTTGTTAGAGATATTAGCAAGATAATTTCCAGAAAATAGTGATCAAAAGACTTGCATGCAGAGTAAAATAACGAAACCAAGTAAGAGTAATAGCAACAAAAAATAAATCGAGTGCACGTTTACCCGATCTCAGCTCTGATACCATGAAAAGAGTTTGCGAGAATCGAATCGGAAATGAGGCACCACGAAGTAGTTGCACTCCAACGGAATCGTGAAAGCTCCAGCGATAGCAAGGAAAAAATTGATCAGTAATGGAAGAACTTGCTCAACAGAAACAAAGCTTGCATAGAGGAAAGACAACGGAGTGTCTTGGCATGCTCATAAATGAATAGAAAAGGGGTACATATAGGGTGCTAAGTAACCCTAGTGCATGACACACATGAAACCCTAAACATAACCCTAAGCCTAACCCATGTGAGATGACCCTCCAACATGAGAGGAGGACAAAGAAGGGTTGAATAATTCGATGAAGATGAAGGTTTTTTATGAAGGAATAGTCATTCATGATCCATGAGGGAGAGTACCCGATACGACCTCCTATCCTTTGAATTATCTATTGAACTGGACTACCGTAGGTGCTAGTTTTTCTTCTTATGGAATACAGATGTAGCTTAGGACTTTGATCCATGTATTTGGAACATTGTTAATAGCCTTCCAATGATTGAACCATTCCTTTTTTATATTGAAATGTTGGAAATAGATCTTCTAATACTATCAAAGGAATCTAGAGTATCATCACTGAAGGAGAGAGGATCACTTGCCTCTTTTTTGAAAAACTCATGGAAAGAACCGATGAGTTCCTTTGATGATGAATTCTTAATAAGGGGAAGGGATCTATGTTTCTTAACATAGTTATTGACATCATCCATAATCTCGAAGGAATGTTGTTAACTAGAGTCATGTTCAGATAAGGCATATTTTATCATTTTATATCTAGCATTCATAGTGCATATCAAAACTGGAGGAAAGTTATAATCAAGGAATCTAAACCTATTCCTTCTCACAAGAGTGTGGGATTCGAGGAAACTCATCTTATACAAATGTGGAAACACCTTATCCCAATGGATATTCTATTTTTTAATATAATTCATTGTTTTCTTCACTTTAAAATGGTGGCAAGGACATACATGAACAAATAGAGAACCTCTAGGAGAAAATCCTTCCCTTTTTCAAGAATATTCTCAATCCATTTATCAGTAGTCTTCCATTATATTATATTATTTTTTTCCTTCTTGATCATCTTAGGGTTGAAGATACTGATTGAATAAATGTATTTCATAGGAGGAGAAGGCACTAAATTACAATCCAAGAAATGTTAAATAAAGGTAACTTGACAACTCTCACATGTTCTTCTAATTGCACGTAATTTTTCATTTTTATTCTTGATTTCGAGCGAGTGTATGGGAAAGACATTCCTTTAATAAATGATAATACTCTTCATGTGTCACTTGACCCAGCAAGATGCACATAAATTCATAGTATTATTGAGTCATCGCCTCCATTTGTTTCATAACTTTATGCTAGGAAACTTATACAAACTAATTACCAGAAATTTCACTAAAAAAGTGAGAAGTTACATGTTCCTTCCTACCTTGTTAGGTATTCAAGATATTTGATGATGGCTATAAAGTTAGGCATTTAAATTTTTTGTTTTATTCTTGGTTCACTCCTGTATTCATGGGATTTAATCTTCTAGAGTAGATTTGATGCTAGTCATAGGAAAACTTTCAAAATTCTGGCGAGGGATTATATTTTTGTCAATATAGGAAGATTCGTCAACTAAGGAATACATAATTGAATGCTGATGAAGGACAAAAGGTAGTGATGGATCGATATCACATGGCTCAAGAGGCTTTATAATGTCTTCAATGAATCCGACCTATTTATGAATTTTTCTAGAATAGGAAACCTTTGTGTGCCCTCTTTTCATCTTTTTTCTTTTCAAAGGAAATTATTCAATGTCCCTTGATTACACTGAAATTGGGTTTGGTTACAATGTTTCTTCCTTTAAGGTGATCACATTACCAAGTGTTGAATGAGTGTTTAAGAAAACTACCAAGTGATTGACATCAAATGAAATTGAGATGATTTTTCATTCTTATATACATATTTCCCTACATAAAGATCACTTATTTACCATTATTGACTCCAAAGTACATCTTGAATGAAATCATATTTTGGGGTTCTTACATACCTTATTGCTCTTATTCCTTGAGTACCTCGATATGTTGATTAGCTCACTTTCAATTGCTTATTTGAGAGAAGACAAAAGATGCAAGATGTGATGACCCTCATCTTGCTCCATGAGCTTCACATTTTACTTTTCATCATGATGCCACCATTTTTACATAAAAATTCAATTTATTGACTAGGATCTTACCAAAGTGGAAACATGCATACAACATTTGAACACCCTTTTGACCAGTTTGTTCCTCACGGAAATGGAACTTAAACATGAATCACATATTTTTGACATCAAAATTATGCTAATTTGATCAAAAAAACATTTATTAATTTTTTAAAAACACTCTTAGGAGATATGCAATATTTTATATAATGAGATGATTGTTAGCATCACTCATGGTGGTATTTTATCATTAGTTTTACTTCTTGCATCAAGTTTTTTTTATAGATATTACCTCATAAATGATACTTTGAGAGTTGGTGGATGGTTTTCTTTATTTTTTGGGAAAATACATGAATTACCCAGTTTGCGATGATAAAAAAAGAAAAAATATAAGCATACGGGAGCCGATACAACTTTATGGACTCAATTCCAAGACTTACTATTTTTAGTAGGTCCTATAAAAGACTGCTATTTTGGGGAAGTTTTCATCGTGATTGTATTTTATGTCTGTATCTCATCCAGAGCAAAACAATTGATGAAGGATCGGAATTTTAGAAACTTTATATTTTTAAGTACCCATTTTTCTGAAAACTGTTATGTTTAGAAATTTCCCCAAATTACCCTTTTCTCATGTTTCTTACTTTATCAAGATATTTCAAATACTGGGAATTCACCACTTTAGGAAACTTACTATTTTTCGAAACCTATTATTCATATTTTTTTTTTATTTTCATAAATTTGACTTACTATTCTTAGGATGCAATGAAACCACCATCAAAATGTTATGATTTGTACTGGGATCTTCTACTATGAATTTCATGAATTTTCATTTGGTAGATCTTTGGGAAATTGAAAAAAAAGGTTCTATGGTTTGAAATCTCAGTTTTCTACTATAAAAAATCTAGGGCATCAATGAATTTTTTGTTATAATCATCCTAAATGTTTTATGCATAGAAAACTACTTGAAAAACTTGATGGAAATCCGATGTCTGGGTGATGAGTTATGAATAAATTATCATTCTAGTGGGCATGGATTTATGGAAGTATTTTGATAGAATATCTAGTAAAATGGGGTTTTTTAGGGTGTTTTAGTAGAAAATTTCTTGAAAAAGGTTAAACATGAGGAAAAATGAGAGTTAATGGAGTTTGGTTATGTTTTCTAACACTCCTGCTAAATACACATCTTAACCAGAGTAACAATGGAATGAGTGAGAGTTTACAAATGGTGAAATGGGGACAAAAGGGACACTTGCAAAATCAAATTGCAACCTGGAAAAACATTTTGACATCTAGAATGATGTAAATTTGGATAATTTTGGATTTTAAGCTTCTCCCTCACTTTCACACACCTTAACTTAGCTTAGACTCAAGTTGGGTTAACCAGACTCGTGTAGGGGGTCCACGAGCTTCAAATTATCATGGGGCACAATTTATTATCCATATTTTCAACTTGGTGGAAGAGGATAAAATTGGGACACAAAATTCCACCCATGGTGAGAGAGTACGGGCACACTATTGTGCCCCTCGTGTCCCCCTTACACTTTAGGTGCAAATGAGACACACATGGATCAAGAGTGCACCTTGGGGAGGAGGATGAGGGAATGTTTTTTCCCTCATGTGTAATTTTACCCAAAGGGAAAATTGGGACATTAGGAGGTGAATAGTACACCTGAGCTATTATGGGAAAGCCAAATTTGCATTAGATTTCCAAAAATGGCAAGGAAACCTACGTTTTTCACCACAAAGGTTTATAGTAATGTTTTACGGTCCAAAATGATATGGTTTTGATTGCAAAAGACATTATAAGATCAATGGAATAACTTTTAGAATTTGGATATTAATTCAATTGAAAAAATAGACCCCTTTTTGTTAGGAATAGAGAGAGGTTGTTGCACTGTTTTGAGTTATTCTTGAAAATTTCATACCTCAGACTAAAATGGAAGTTATTAAAATGTAGATAATTATCATATATTTCCAATTCATAAGTTTGTTTCATTATAACTCATTAAGGATTTCCATGAATCATACAAAGAAGTTTGGACTCACCATTAGAGTGCTTCTTCTTTGCACCTAGAAAACTTGATGTTGAGCAAATTGTTTCTACATGAGAGAAAATTCCCTATATATTTCTAAATTACTTCCAAAACTTTAAAAAATCCATGAAACCACCTCTAAATTCTTAATATTATTGTGAAATATCATGGAGGATCCATATAGGCTCCAAAATGGCCAAAATTTACTATTTTAGGTTTCCAACAAGATTAGTCTTCCACTAAACTTTAGTGAAATCATTTATCAATTTGATCATATTTATTATCACAATGAGGAATGTTTGAAAAGTTCACAAGGATATTCCTCAGGGAAGGTTTGATGGTGTCACAGAAGGAAAGTTCGCTAAGAGAGGGGTTTAGGAAGATCAAAATTCAAAATTTTGCATTGTGCCTTAGTTGTCATGCTTTGAATTTTTAAATATTTGGGCTAGTAATTTTACATTAAAATCGATATATCTTTCTCAAGTACATTGAAGTGTAAGGGTAAATATAGAAACTTATAACTCTCTTGGGGTATCAGATCGATGTTTTTTCAAATTAGTTAATAGAGTCAATTAGTCACTACTAACACAAGGGATAAACAGACGAAGGGAATAAAAAACACACATAACTGAAGGGAAACACACTACAATTGGATAGAAAGACAAAAATAAAAAGGGAAATTATATTACATGGGAGGAAAATTCGTTGAGGTGGGAGAATAATGTATACACACCTGACAATAGATTGAGATAAGTATGTACCATCATGACAAAAATGACTGAATACATACCATTTTCATATCTCAAGGATAAACATCTGGTCATGCCATGTTTTCAAGATGCGTCTACATGGTTTGAGATGAAGGAGAGAGACAAAGTTTCCATATTCATATTGGTACTGTATAGAAAATACTCTCATATAGAAATACCACTTTCTAGCTTGTTTGGAAGTTTTTCCTTTAGTAGTATCAACATGATACCTTGTGAACATGAGAATCCATTTCTCAATGTTTTCAAAAAGGGAATCTATGATTTTATCTTGAAATCGGTCATCATCTTTGAGTGAAGGTTGTGACAGCTAATCATTTCTAGGATCAGTGGGGAATCCATAAGTAGTGAGAATAAGTTGATTATTTCCCCATAAACAAGATTCCTTTATCTTCTCACTTTGTTGTTCTAAATAATTACAAGTTATATACATACCATCTCAATATTTAACTCGATATAAATTTCCAAGAAAGATTTACCATCTTAATGAATGGAGACATCCACTGAAGATTCAAGAATTTCCTTCCACATAAATTCACCATGCATACAACTTTCTTTACAAAATTGGAAAGAGGAATCATCTTCATGTTAATGCTCACACACCAAGGATTCGAGGAAAAAATTGAGCCCTTTGTTTTCTCTATCTCATTATGGAATATTTTTACATAAAAAGGAGGATTATAACTGAACTCATAATTATCTTCCATAGTCTTAGAATAAGTTAGTATCTCAATACTAAGTCGAGGATCTTTAATTCCTTCTATAATCTTCAAAACATCTCGCACCGATTCCTTTTTCAAAGCTAATGCATACTCCATTTAACACATTTGAAGAATCCTTTATTTTGGTCCTTAGGGAGCTGATTTGAAATCTGATCTTCATATGGATAAGACTCACTTGAGAAATATTCTTTTTCATGATTTACATTCCTTCTCATTTGGGGGATGATTTCCTGCAAATTAAGGCATGCATGGTCTTCATCATTTTAAAATAGAGAGAATAGATCCATGTTACATAGTAAGTGTACACATTACAGTTCAAGATTCATCATATAATCCTCATGAAAGGAGGAGGAAAAAAATGTTGGGAATGTAACATGATAATAATCATTTACTTCATCTTAAACATCTTCCAGAAATTTAAGTATTCTTCATATTGAAAAGAGAAGGCTCACTTCTCACTGTGGTGATTATTATTAAATTCTCTTGGTTATGACAAGGAAAAAAATACTTAGAGGGGTCATGTTCTATTTTTTCATCTTCATTTTTCTTAAGAATTAAATTGTATTCTTCAATTGGATTCATTTGATCATTGCGAATTTGTGCATCAATTGAAGATTCAAAATGAGAAATAAAATCATCCATGATTACCTCAAAGTCTTCATCTTGAATAACTTATGTTGTGAAAGGAAGATCCATCCTTTGAAAATCCTCATGATTGATGAAATATTTGGAAAGCATCAGATAATCTGTTATGGGACAAGATTACTCATCTCTCATAAATATTGTTCCTTCCAAGAAATGTGATTCATGCCAAAATGTAACTACGAATGTACATTCAAATTTCATGCTTTCTTCGTTATTGTCTAAGGTTTTGAGCTGACTTTCATTGGAAGGATCAAGGATATGATAGTTCAAATTGTTCATAGTATGGAGAATCATTAGAATCTTCTTCTAAAAGATGAATGTATTCTTCCTAATCATTAAGGATTTATTTAATATACTCATACATTTCTTGCATAGCCTCAACATAATTTATAATTTCAAGATTGGTTTGAGGATATTCCATTCCTTCTGTAACACTCAAAATTATTTTTAGAAACTCTATTTTCAAGGATTTCATTTCTTTATTTATATTAGCAATAAAATCATCCAAATTAAGAGAGACAAATTCAAAATCTATGAGTATCTTATTTTGCTGTATGAAGTTAAAAAAATTACCTTGAAGAGATTCTTTCTCTTCACACTTTTCATACAACATTTTTTTATCTCTTCTGCATTATTCTCATCAAGATATTATATTCTTGACCAACATCTAGTGTAATTTCCATTTTATTTCGTGTAGACGTAATGCATTTGAATTCGAGCTATAAGGATTTGATGGTGGAATCTTTAGATGCAACAATTTTATCCGCTCTAGATACTCTTTCCATAAATTTTAAAAAACATTACGAACATTCTTTCCTTTTATTGGTTACAAATTTATGGTTGAAGGAAGAGACCTCTTTGCTACACAAAAACCCATACTTTTGCAAAGCTAGTCTAAAATGATGGTTGATGAAAAAATTGTAAATATTGGTCTTCATATTCTTGTTAATTGTTGATTTCACTTATTGATGTTGAACACCAATCTTGAAACTTCATAATTATGATATGGGAACCAAACGTGACATGGATTAGTTCCTTGATGGAGTCACCTAAAAAATATGATTATTTTTTTACTATATATATATATATATATATATATTATAGAGATATTCAAGGGTGTAAAAGGGTAGATCTTCCCCTCCAAATTCACTAATTTTTTTGGTGAAATAATTTTACATGTTGAAAATTATTGGTTTTCACAAACGGTCATGAGGATAATCCCCTCCTTCTTTTGTATGGGGAGGATCCCATTATTAAATGTAAAGTAAATAAACATTTTGGGTAGCTTTTAGGATGTGGATCACATAGGAATACTCCACTAAACTTGTGGCATAGTTATTGTATAAGGTATAAGGGAGGAATTCGTAGTGAAGAGAGGTAAAGAGGAGTTGGAAAAATAAGAAGAGATATGGTTATTTTTTTGAGTAGGCTTACAAATTTTGCATACAATAACAAGAGTAGGTCCACATTCAATTAGAAGAACAAAATAATGCTAACAATGATAATGCTAATAAATCATAGAAACATAATTCAATTAATATGTTTATCAAAGTGTAGACACCATTATTTGTTTTACAATACTATCAATATACAAATTTGGAAATTAGAGATAGATAAAGTAGAGGAACATAAGAAAAATAATAGAATAATTACAAATTTTATTGTTTGATGCAGTAGTGGTAAATCTCAACAACATAAAATCAATCAACAATTGCCAATCCCTTGGAATGGAGAAGCCATTGTAATTTATAGCATTACAAATTTTACTTTCATCTCCCCCACATGAATTTTCCCTTATCCCCATTACTTTTGACATTTCATATTCTTAGGAGGAAAATATTTTTCTTATTAGTGAAAAAGTACTCTTAAAATGTTAATGTTGGAGGTAACTTACATGAACATGATGAAAAGGTAAAAATTATATTCCTAATGGAAAATTAGAATATGGAAGGATAATAAGGAGATAGGGAAAGAAAAGAAGGGTTGACTAATGTGATGAAGATGATGTTTGGTTGATGAACGAATATCCTTTCATGATCCATGAGGTATAGTTCCCGAGATGATCTGTTGTCCTCTGAATTCTCTACTAAATTGGAATGCCACATGTGCTAAATTTTCTTCTTTTAGAATATGGATGTATCTTAACACTTTGATCCATAACTTGGGAACATCATAAATATCCTTACACTGATTGAACCATTCCTTGTGGTATCTTGTAATGTTGTAAATAGATCCTCTAATGTTTGTAAGGGACTCCAGAGTATCCTCGTTGAAGAAGAGATGATCACTTGCCTGATTTTTGACTAACACTTGGAAGAACTGATGAGTTCCTTCGATGTTGAAATATCAGTGAGTGGAAGGGATCTAAGGTTTTGAACTTAGTTATTGACATAATCCAAAATATCAAAGGAATTTTTTTTAATAGAGTAAACTTTGGAGATTTCATATTTTATCATTTCATATCTAGCATTCATAGTGCAAATCTAAACTAAAGGCAAGTCCTCAACAATGGATATGAACACATTCCTACTCATGAGAGTGTGGGAGTCAAGGAAATGTATCTCAAACACATGGTAAAACATCATCCCAATCGATATTCTATTTTGTAATTGCTTCCCTTTTTTCTTCACTTCCAAAATTGTGGTAAGTACATACTTGAATAGAGAGGTAACCTCTAGGAGGAAATCCTTTCATTTTTCAAAAATCTTATCAATTCATTTTTCACTAGCCTTCACTTTGTATTATATGCTCTGGAAAATTCTTGATCATTTTAAGGTCGAAGCTAATGATCAGAGAAATGTATTCCATTGGAGGAGGAGGCATCGAATTGGGCTCTAAGAAAGGTTGAATGTAGGTAACAAGAGATCTCACATGATCTTTTAATTTATCAACTATTCATTTGAATTCTTGATTTTGAGTGAGCATGTGGGTAGGATATTCCTTGAATAAATGAGCATTAACGTCACGTCTCACTTGATCCAACAATATCTGGGTCAATTCATAGTCTTCCAAAATTATCTCCTCCATGGGTTTTATAACTTTTTGCTAGATAACTTCTGCATATTGATTACCAGAAATTTCACATCAAAAGTGAGAAGTTACACGTGCCTTCATACCTCATTTGGTCTTTAAGAAATTTTTGATGGCCCCAAAGTCATGCATTATATATTTTTGTGTTGTTTGTGGTTCAATATAAAGAGAATCTTGGATCTATGGGAATTTATCTTCTAGATTAGATGTGATGTTATTCATAGGAACACTATCAGAAGTTTGGTGAGGGATCATATGTTTCTCATCATGGAAAGATTCTGCTACTAAGAAAGACATAATTGAATGCTGATGAAGGATAAGAGGAAGTGATGGATGAATATCCCATGGATCAAGAGGATTTACAGGGTCTTCAATGAATGTGACCTTCTTACGAAGTTTCCTAGAATATGGAACCTTTATGTGCCCTCTTTTTATTCTCTTTCTTTTAACAGGTTCTCATTTAATGGACCTTGGTTGAAATGAAATAAATTTTAGTTGTAATGTTTCTTCCTCCAAAGTGATCAAATTACCAAGTGTTAAATGATTTTTTAAGAACGCTACCATATTAGTGACATTAACTAAAATTGAGATGATTTCTCATTGTTTCATACATGGTGGCCCACATGAAGATCACTTATTTACCTCTCTTTATTCAAGAGTCCTTTTTGAATGAAATCATTTTTTGGGAGTTTTACGTACCTTATTTCTTAGATGTATCCCATGGGGAAATATGATTTCTCGATCCTTCACATATGATGGCTTTGAGTACCTTGATAGCTTGATTATCTCACTTTTACTTGCTTCTCGAAGAGATGATGATACATTAATTATACAATGACCCTTAGCTTGCTCCATGAGCTTCCAATTTCACTTTTTATCATGATGAAACCATTTTTAATTAAAAATTTAATCCCTTGACTAGGATCACACCTAAGTGGAAACATTCTGACAACATCTAAACACCCTTTTGATCATTTTTATGTTCACAAAAATGGAGCTTGAAGATTAATAACATATTTTGACTGCAAAATTATACTGAGATCATCACCAAGCAATAATTAAGTTATTAGAAAAAATCTTAGGAGGTATGCATTATTTAATAGCATGAGATTAGTGTTAGCATAACTCATGCTGTTCTTTTCTTTTCATTCCCACTTCTTTCATAGACTAGTGCTTTGCAAAGACCACCTCAGAAGTAATCCTTTTACAACTAGTGGAGGGTTTTTTTCTTATTTGGGTCATAAAAAAACTTCCCGATCTTGTGATGATACAAAAAATAAAAAATATAATAAGAATTTAGAGATATTACAACTTTATGGAATCAGTTCTAAGACTTACTATATTTAGCATGTCTTATCCAAGACTTTGATTTTTGGAAATTTTTAACTGTTCTTTTCTTTTGATTTCTCTCACTCATTTATTTGTAGATACCCACTTTTTCTAGAAAGTATTATTTTTAGAAAGTTCCCTGAATTACCCTTTTATGTTTTTTCTTACTTTTTTAGGATATTTCAAATACTAAGAATTCACGACTTTGGTAAAATTACTATTTTTATAAACCTATTATTTAGAAGAACCACTATTTTCAAAAATCAGACATAATGGTTTTGGGTAAAAATGAAACCACCATCAAAATGTTATGTTTGGCACCAAGATCTTCTCCTCCAAATTTTATAAAAAATTTTTTGCTGGATATTCAAGAAATAACAAAGTGGGTTCTAGGGTTTAAAATATTTGTTTTCTACTATAAACATATATGGAATCAATGAATTTTATATTATAATCATCCCAAATTATTTATGGAAATAAAAATACTTGCAAAATTACATGACAATCCAATGTCAGAGTGATGATTTCTGAACAAATCCTTGTTCTGTTGTCCATGAATGTCTAGAAGGATTTTGAAAGCATGTCTATTTAAAAATATGGTTTATTGGTTTTTTAATATAAATATAATGGGAAATGGTCAAGTATGAGGGAAAATGAGAGTAGATGGAGTTTGGTTCTGTTTTTTAACCCACCTGATAATTACACACCTTCCCAAAGTAACAGTGGAGTGAGTGAGAGTTTGCAAATAGTGAAATGAGGACCAAGGGACACCAAAGTGTTCCTTGGAGAAATATGTTGACATGGGGCTTGGTGGAAATTTGTCTAAGATAGTATTTTAAACTTCTCCCTCACTCACACACACCTCTACTTAGATAAGAATCAAATGGGTTAACCAAAATTATGTAGGGGGGTCGAGGAGCATCAAATTATCATAGGAAACATTTTCTTGTCCCTCTTGTCCCCCTAGGGGCAGAGGAGAAAATTAGGGAAAAAAAAATCACCCATGATGAGGGAGTGAGGGAATTTTTTTTTCCTCTTATGTTCCCCTTATAATTTGGGTACAAATGGGACACATGAGATAAAAGGAACACATATGGCTCCAAAGTGCACGTAAGGGAGGAGGATGAGGGAAATAAATTATGTCTCTCATGTCACTCTTGTACCCAAGAATTTTGATGCAATAGCATTATCAAGAAGGCATTCCACTATCAATTTCCTAGTTATGATGTCATGGGAGTATTCTAGATTGTGTGAAGTCAAGAGAGAGAGAGAATTGAGAATGAGAGAAAAATTAAAATTCAAATTGGAGTCTTTCCCTCAAATATATGTAAATCTAGTAAAAAGTCACATGGATTTGTAAAAGGTATTTTAAGTTTATTAGAGAGCATTAGGGGTTTTTAAAGAGTCTTTTTGAGTCATTAGTTGTGTCAGAGAGCCCTAAGTGTGTAGGAGAATCTACGAAGTTCTCAAAATACTATGTGAGTTGCAATTATGAATCTAGGAGGCTAATGGAAGTTGAAGAGTCACAAAGAGACAGTCATGACAATTCTAGAAGTCAATTATAATGCATGGAGTAGGTAAAATAATGAGTTTACGCTCCAATTCAAATGTGGGAGTAAATTTTTGGAGACCATTCCTCTTGGGGAGGAAGAGAGGAACTATGAAGTGAAGAATGAACAAGTGTTTGTATGAAGAATTTAGTAGAATAAATGCATATACTTGTTTTGGTGTATATATTCGTCCTTTTCCAACTGTGTTTTCTAATTTTATATTAATAACTAAGGTATTTTTATTTAAATTCATGAAGAATACAACTGTGGTATTTCTAAGAAGACAGGTATGTGGTTGTTTCAAATTGGTATGAGGAATTCAATATGCTATTTTGATGTCTAAGAAATGCATAAATTGTGAGATTGTGTGTGGATGGGATTGTAACAAGAACCGTGAACTCTAATATATAATATGATTTCTCTATAAATCTTGTAGACATCAACAACTAATATTAGAGGTGAGTAAAGGCCCATAACATGCAATATGTCTTATTATGTGCTAGTGTTCAACTTAGACTAGGATTGTGCATTGGATGGTGAAAAAATTAAATTTTATGTGTGCACTAATTTTGAAGACAAATAAAACCTTTCGGAAGAGTGGATGAGTTAATCCTAAGCCTCATATAGGTTCTTCTACTCTGAAACAAGTTCAAGCTCGTTTTACTAGCAATAAGGGTTTTATCTTTATCCTGTGCATATATGCTTGTCATGTTAGCTCATGAAAACTAAATAAACCTTTTGTTAAGTGAAAAATTGACAAAATAATTTTTTAGAGGGGGTTAAAACATTCCCTTAGGCCAAAACTAGATCCTTGGATAGAATTTTAATGAGTTTTATAGACAAATAATCCTTCTCAGGTTCGACTATACACTAACTAGAGTTTGAATGATGAAATTGAAATATATTTTTATTGCACCAATGAATATTCTTCAAAATTGGTAATAATATATTTCTTGAAGTGGGTGAAGTGTTGGTGAATAATTGGGACAAAAGAAACCTCCCATTTATTATATTTCCCTTATAGTTTGCATAAAGACAATGAGACACACTCAGAAGGCTAATTTGAGGAACCATTTTACAAAGCAAGTGCCATTTTAACTTAGAGTTAAATCTTGATTCTTTATATAAACTTAGATCCCCATAATGGGTGAAAAAAAATATCAATTTCAAGCTTGAGTGCTGAGGAAACAAAGAGATATGTACATCAGAAAATTGTCCTTGAGTTAGTGAGGGTTTAAGAGCCAAAATTAAAAAGATGAAGTAGGAGTTGTATAAGCAGATGGAATCCAAGATTTTAGGAGAACCTTAGACATACCAAAAATGAACTAATAAAGCTTTAAAAACCGTTTGGGTGTCCTTAGATCACTCTGAGCATGATTAAACAAAACAAAACCATGTCTTAAGGGCTTAGTAGATTATTTTGAATAAAGGGATGAATATGAGATTTTTTTTTGCATTGAATGCATTTCATGATGGATTTAATAATGATGTTAGTGGTGTAATAGGGGATAAAATTTTAGAATCCTTTGTAATTCCTAGAACAAAAGGTGCATTCTTGTTTAAGAGCTAGCGAAAGAAGAAGATGGAAGCTAATCAATGAAGGTGATTGCAAAGTTGGTTTGCACGACTTCAAAAGATTTTGTGGATACTAAGTATGGTAGAGGAAGCTGTGAAAAATAAGGTATTTAAATTGGAAAGGACCTTTAGGTGACCACAACGCATTTTTTTAAGTTTTTAAGCCTTTTGACCTAGTAGGAGATTCTCTTATGTAGATACTGAGTAAAGTTATTATTTGTAATCCCTTAAATGTAAACTATATGCATGATTAATAAATTTTCTCTTCATTAGGGTCAATTAGGAGACAAGGATGTGAAAAGGACACCTTAAATATTTTGAGAAATTAAAATTTTCATTAAATTTCCATACATGGAAAGGAAACTATACGATTGAAAATCAACACGTTACTTTCAGGTGTATTGGACCTCCGGAGGTTGTTCCGAGATAACCAATGTGGAATGGAATTTCATGGAAGTGTGGGAAGAAACATGTGGATAGGAAAAATGGGTGAATTTTTGGGCCTAATCTCGACATGGATGATTCTGCCAGTACTCGTAAGAATTGTCTATTTCGATGTTCAATGCTGTCAGCTTTGAGATGATGGCGGGTGGAAGTGGTGTCGAAAGTAAAACCAAGACTCTAAGGCATGTGTCAATGTCTGTAAATAGATAAGATGAATTTGGTTGTGGGACTCGGGGATCATATACGTAATCTCTTGGTTTTTGAGGACCCCGAATGGTCATGTGCGATATGTGAACTATTAAATCAAAGAAACCAACAATCTCACAAAGAAACCGCAAGAGGGAAAGGTCAATCCTAAGCCAACTATGGATACGTGAGGAGATGTATTAATTCCTTGCTAATTACTTCTATGTTCCTAGTTTAAAAAATGGAAACAAAACATGTTTAAATTAACTCAATTCAATTACTTTCCTTGAATTAATTAAATCTATGTGTTGTCAATAGCTAATTAACAAAGGAAATGACTAATCTACTATTTTTGTAATATTCAATAAATTAAATGAAAGAAATAAAAAATAAGGAAACTAATTACTTTAATCTATGTTTTTGTATTTTTGATGCTTTCTAGAAACAAATAAAATAAATCTACAGAAGAAATAGAAGAAATTGAAATTGACTCTACAATAATATTAACAGAACTAAACAAGTGAATAACCCAACATGGCTATTTCCATGTGCAAAGTAGATCTAACATATTCTAATAAAACATAATCTTTTCCGATTTGTATTTGTGGATTACTACTTCCTCTATTCTTACCTCAGAGTCACGGGAAGAAATCAAAGCTTCTCATAAGCTCTTTTCCCCCTGAAAATTCCCCGGTAGAAATAACAAGATCTAATATAAGCTTACAAGCTGAAAGGAAATTACAATTGATACTAAACTAATGCAGAATCTTCTTCTAGACTAACTTCCCGTCAAACCCAAAAGGATAGGTAGGGAAACAAATTTTAGTAGAAGCTCTGTGTGAATAAAGGAAAGCTACATAAATTATTATACTCTAACAAAATGTGGAATAATATTTGCTAAAACAAAGAAAACTTTAAGAATTCAAATACTTTCCCAACTTGGAAATTATATAACTGTGACAATGCCATGATTGGTTTTTGTTTCTTTTCCCCCCAGCTTCTTTCAAACTTGGTGTTCATACGAGTCCAGGGAACTGTGTTGGCTTATGTAGAAGAAATGATGAAGAAACACTAGAGCTGGAATGGCTTGCAAACAATTTGGTAGAAACACATGTAAGAGAATAAAAATGTAATAATACTGAGCTTGCTTGTGTATTTCTCAACATGGATGTGGGTACCATAATAGTGCAATTCAAAACAATAATCTCCAACCAATGCTCTAGATAGAAGATTGGCTCTTATAGGAAAAAGGCTGAGAAATGGTCTAAGCCATTTGGAAGCCAAGAAATGCCACATCTCTCAAAGAAGGGGTAGTTAAATCATAATTAACAGGAAGGGAAGGAGAAGTTAATACACATCAAATGAGCTGAAGAACAACCAAATTGGTTAAGAAACGTGTGCTAAAATCAAGTTTGAAGAAGTTGACACACATTCAAAACACACTGGAAAAGGCTCAGAAAAAATGCATAGAACCGCCGGTGTGCACAGAGGGGCGGTTGCATAACCGTTGGGGCAGTTATGAAACTACCTCAGAGGGAAGATTGATAGTTGCGTAACCAGGATGGTTGTGTAACCGTCGCAGCGATTACGTGACTTAAAGTCAAAAGCTAAGGAAAAGGCTTGCAGAATGATAAATGAAAGAAGGAAAAACATATAAATGAACAAGGAAAGAATTCTAGGCTACAAATATACACTGCAAATGGGAAATTGAACTCAAACACCATTGGAAAAGATATTAACTCATCGTTGGGGATTTTTAACCGTTCTGACAATGTAACACATGTAAAATTGGGTGCATACATATTGCCCCCTCAGAGAAGCCTTTTAGCCATGAAGAGGAGTAAAATGTAGAGTTCGAGTATGGCGTTCCCAAAATGAGGAGTTAGAAATTATACCTGACACGCCTGTGTGTTGAAGTGATGCCATTCCAAGCTTCTTGCTGTCTGTAAGAGAAAATGAGAATCAAGTGCAAATATAATGTGGAATCGACAAAACATGCTAAAATAAAATGACAAGAGGACTTACCATGTCTGCGGGGTTAGGAATATACCTGCGCTAGTGCTACAGCCCTGCAAAACACACACACACTTAAAAAAGAGTTAAAACATGCTATATATAACAAAAATCACTGTTTCTACAAATCATTTTCACTCACCCACTTAGAGTTTTTGATCTTTGGTTCACCTGTGACGGTTTTGCGTGAAAGTATAGTCATATTGAAGAGCATTCAGACGTGATGGTGGCCCCACCAGTGAGAGGAGAAGCGGCTCAGAGACAGGTAAGTTATCTGTATTTGTTTATTTTTAACCTATAATGTTAAAAATCTGAAAAATTCAACCTAGGGGGGTTATTTTTGCTAATTTTGTAGTCAAAATGTTCACTAGGGGGCACCAGATGGGATGCAACTTTTATTTTGTTAAAAACAGTGTTTTTTGTCATTTTTGGGTCTTAAGGTACATCATGTATTTTTCGAACAAAACTACCAATCTACGCAGGTAGCGGTTACGCAACCGCTGCCCTACACAGAGGGGCGGTTGCGTAATTGTCAGGGTAGAGGCTAAAATTGACCAAGTGTGAAGTTTTGTTTTTTGCTTTTGTATGGTTTTATGATGTTTTTGATGAGCTTATTATGTATGAGATGTTTCTTACTTTCTCTTTTTGGTGTTTTGGTAAATGTAGAGTTCATACATCAGATGGAGTCGGGATATAGAGTGTGATTGGATCCTTACCATCTTAGATTCACTCACTCAGGCTGTGAGAGATACTTTTCATAGAGATGGGATATGGAGGATATCCCATACACTACTAGTTGCACCACCTAATTACTTGTTAGCTTATCTATTGAGTTATTGGGACGTAGACCAAAACACCTTCCATATGCCTGAAGTGAAAGGGGAGTGGAATATCACTCTTGAGGATGTCTACATGATTCTGGGGGTTCCCATCACAAGCATGAGATTGAACATATCCAGTGCTACATCAATGGTGTAGTCTCGCAGCTGGGATTTTTACATGATAGATGTGTTGGCACATGATACTGGTGCCAAACATGGCATGAGGTTACTATCAGCTGCCTCTGCCCTTATCCCTACCTTGTATAAGGCCATTATTGACATCTTGGGTTCACACTTAGTTGGGGACAAGGGCGGGGACAAGTTAATCTACTGTTGGGCTCCCATCATTCAGAGTATATAGGAGCATGACTACATATACGCATGGGGTGCTGATATTTTAGGATCCACATATCATGATCTTTACAGGGTTGTTCGACTAAAGGGAAAATCCCTTAGTCATCCTACATTAGTGACTAGCTGGGTATATAAGCGCATGGTCCCCTACCACAGGGGAGTTGGGATAGGCGATTTTGGGGCTATTAGAGTAGTTAGATGGACAGTTATGGCTCTACTGAAGGGGTTTCATTAGGCCATTGTGACACTTACTATAGATGATATGGTTGCACAGCCGTACCAGGACATTGTTGGCCTATGGGGCGAGGATGTTGTCATTGTCGCGACATATGACACTACCACATAATTAGTAGATAGGGCCAGATGGGTGGTGGTCTCTCCATTTCAAAGGGTACCCAACAGTTTGGGTTACCTTATATTGATGCCCTATAAGCAATTCCTATTATATAAAGGGGGATCAGAGAGGCTAGAACTAACCAAAGGGGCAAGCTCAAGTGGACCATTGTTACACCCATGATCCCGATTGACACATCGTAGGCTGCCCCAAATCTAATTAGACTGGGGGTTATTCTTCAGATTGAGGCCACTCCTACACATAGTGGGGAGGATGAGAAGGAGGCAGAGGCAGAGGCAGAGGCAGAGAGGAGGAGACCGAGGAGGAGGAACATGAGGAGGGAGGTGAGGAGATTGACACATAGTGGAGAGCTAGTAGAGAGGCTTCCATATTGGGTAGGGCCAAGGATGAGAATATTCATTCAAAGGAGCCTCTTTCACATGAGAGAGGGGGTGATGAGTAGTCTGTTATAGAACAATGGGTGGCTTATGAGGAGATTGCGACCGAGCAGGTACCCACAGTGGCCCCACCACCACCACCATCACCAGTAGATCCGTCCATAAAGCTAGGAGATCCAAGTAAGATATTATTCTTATCTCGAATCTAATACTTAGACTATAAATGTTAGTGATTTATGCATTGTATATATATATATATATATATATATATTACTTTTCAAAAAAATTCTAACTCACCGTTACTTTCTTTTGTATTTTGCAGCCATTACTAACGGTTGGTGAGACTTTATTCAAAAGATCTTGGTCGACACCTTGCTACTTCCCACGGGGAAAAGATGAGAGGAACTTCTTGCAGATGTGGGGCAGCCAAAGATGTCTAGAAGCCACAATGATGTATTTGCACTAGTTTGGCGAGCTGCAGAGATTTTGACCTTGACAAGGACCGAGCTTGCTACGTACCAGTAAGCTGAGAGGAGACAGTGGCGAGGCCATTCTCGCAGTGAGACTACTACCGACAGATCATCAGCCCCATCTCATAGTCACTCTCATTGTTTTACTCATAGAGGCTCCCACTCACATCATAGGATCTGCATCAGGATTCCACATCTTGCTCCTTCATGTGGATCCCATAGAGAGGGATATGCCACGAGTGGTATTGCTTTGCTACATTTTTGATCGCATATACCAATTTTTTTGTATTTTTTCTTCTCATTGCGAGCATTTTGACCACACCTAGAGTGTGGTGATATTGTACACAAACTCAATTATTACAAATATATATACATACATGTTTCTTTTTGGCTTAGATATCTTGTGTAAGAGTTTACTTGTTTATGACTTGCTTCATTTGTGTACTCTTAGATGTGTAGACTTTGATGATTTTTATATACTTTTATGAATGCGTGTATGGATGATGATGATACAAAGGCGTAACAGAATGATCTCTTCCTTTATTTATTTATTTATTTATATATATATGATGCACATGAGGAAAAATTGTAAACTTTAAGACTTTGGTTTTTAAGCAATATTTAGTATTCCTGTTTTATTGGAAAATTTGATGAAAGTGATATGATAATAAGATGAACCCACTCCATTCTTAACTCCATGCAACTAGTAAGATGCGAGGGCTCAACACCGAGAGTCAAGAAGGACATGAGTTATATGACTTTGATGAGTGAAAGAAATGATATGAAGATAAAATCTTGACAAGGATCCAATTAGGAAACTACAAGCCAACTCTAGGAAAGGCTAACTATCTGATTTAGAATATAGTTTGCTTGCAAGTTTAACTAGACTTAGACCCATAGATGCCCTCCTGATTGAAAAAATTAGGTTTTGTGGATTAAATCTCTTATAACTTATGTATCCAACTCATTTTTTGATGATTACAAAGGATTCAAAGCACTTTTTTCTTTTTGAATTATTTACCACTTATTGATATATTTGAAAGGACCCCCTATGTCTTGCCCCATGCAACCAGTAAGAAGCATGGGCTCATCACCAAGGAAAAATCATAGGTGAGTAAGGGAAATTCCCTCCTTTCCCAGCCTCATGCTACCTGTAAGAGGCATGGGCTCATCACCGAAGACTAGTGAGGCAAAGAAGTGTAGTTTTATTTGTAAAATGAAATTGTTTTATATTTATTGTTTGTTTATCTTTTTTTGACTTATTTTTAAACTTTGACTTGTGCTTTTAGAAAAGAAGACTTTCCCCTAGCCTCAACCCATGCAACCAGTAAGATGCGAGGGCTCACCACTGAAGGTTGAAGTAGGCGAACAAGTAATCCAAGTGAAATGTTTTAGATTGATTTTTCAAAAGAGAGATTTTTTAAGGAAAGATGTGACACTAAGAAGCTTCTAGTACATACTATGGGAAAAAAAACTAAGTTAAAAGCAGCCATGAATAGAACTAAGTGTGTAGGTCCTGGTAGGATCAATGTCAAAAATTCATCTAGTAGGAGGATAAAGATTGAATAGTTTAGAGATGATAAAATGAATAGTTTAAGAAGTATGATTAAATGTTTTGCCAATTCTCAAAATTTTTGAAAGTCATTTGAAAAATAAGTTTCTTGTTTCGTAATGTTACAATATGATTATGAAAATGATATGCAGCGTGGATGCATTAATGTACATGTAGAAATGCAAATGAAGTATGTGTAGAAGCGTTTAAGGTGAAGTGAATTGCAATTCTTATAGTCTTACATGACTTGATATGGACCTAACCAATTTGGTTTAAATTCTCATCCTTTACCGGTCTTCTTGTCGATATGGCTATCCAGTCTTAAAACCAGGTATCCTACCCATATTTCTCGTTCATAGAAATTTTTATTATACTGAAAACACATTTTATCAGCATAAACACTATGGCACTGCTCGACTCTAAGTAGAGCTTCATCGAAGGTTTCTAATTGCACTAATCATGCTTTCGCAGTACTCATCTTCATCCAAAATTCCATGTAAAGATATGCGAAGACTAGGTAACTTGATTTCTATTGCTAAGACTGCATCACATTCGAAGACCAAGGAATAATGGGTTTCACCCATAGGCATTCGCACTGACGTCCTATGGGCCCATAAAGCCAGAAATATATTTAAATTCTAGTCACGCTTATTCTCCTTGACTATTTTGAGGAGTACGGACTTCAAAGTTTTATTTGTAGACTGAACCTGTCCATTGGCATGAGGGTGATATAAAGAGGCTATGTGATGTGAGATTTTAAATTGTGAACAAAACTCAAGTACTTATTCATTGTTAAAGGAAGTTCTATTATTCAAGATAATGATATGTTGGAATCCATACCTACAGATGATCTGATTCAAAATGAACTTAGCGATCACAGACCCAAGCATAATAGTGAGGGGCATGGCCTTAACCCACTTTGTAAAATATTCAGTGGCTGTAATGATAATGTTTTGGCCATCGGTTGATGAGGGAGAAACATTCCCTATCAAATCCAAACCCCAAGTAGAAAAGGGTTAGGGTGTCACAATTGGCTAAAGAGCCTAAGAAGGGATGTGAATATCATGCACAAACTCTCAACATTTATGGAACCTGTGTATATATTCTACAACATCATGCTCTAAGGTGGGCCATAAATAACTCATTCAATGAATTTTATGAGTGGTAGCATGCCCTTCGAAGTGTCCCCCATAAATTTTGTTGTGGGATTCAAAGAGAATATTTTTTGACTCTTCTTCATCCACACACCTCAAAAGTATGTTTTTGAAGGCTTTGTAATAGAAAAATTCTTCTACAATTGTATACTAGGTGGCTATGACACGTAGCCATCACCTTTGTTGTAAGGTTTCTCGCTCATGATATGCCTGGTCCAAAATATGGTTGATAATGTCAGTGTACCATGGACACAACATGATGGGAGGCTTTGTTTCCACATAAAATACACACTCATTGGGGAAATCTAAGTCTACTAGGTACCCACAATCTATCAGGTTGTCTGCTAACCAATCAATAATAATTTTCCTTTGATGGAATTCTAGTTGATAAAGGTGAGTTCAAAATCACCCAACAGTATGAGAAAATGCCTAGCCTTTTTAGATAAGGCAAAATGATTCTAGAAAGTTCACAGCTAGTCATACTTGATGATCACTCACGTTTCTTGGTTAAGCATATGATGCCTTAACCTTTTCATTACAAAAAATATCGTGAGGCATTATTTCTCCACCTACATATAACGTGTCTCATATTCAAGTAGAGTGTGACTAATGAAGTAAATGAAATGCTCATGATTATCATCATCTTCTTGTGCCAAAATGCAAGGTAGTGAGACCTTGGTGGCTTGAGAGTATAAGATCATAGGATGAACAAACTTTGGGTGGCATGAGTATAGGTGGTGACATGAGAAAGCACTTGACCGATTCAAATGCCTCGTGACATTTAGAAGTCCACTCCTTACTACACTCTTTCTTTAGCAATTTATTGATGGGATGGATGACACAAGTTAGATTGGGAATAAACCTATGGATTGCCCCAAGTTTACCCTGAAAAGACCTAATGCCTGATTTTTCTGAAGGAGGAGTCATCTCCAGAACCTCCCTAATCTTCGCTAGATCCACATCAATTCCTCAAGAAGAAATGATGTAGCCCAGTAGCTTTCCTCCTATCACTCTGACTATAACATTTTCTAGATTCAATGTTACATTGTATTTGATAATACGAGAGAGGATGATGCGAAGCACCTTAGGGTGATCGCAATGTTTCTTTGCCTTAGGGAGAAAATCATTGATGTAAGACTCCACACTCTTATGAATAAGATCATAGAAGATGTAAGTCATCACTCGTTGGTAAGTAGCTCTGGAATTTTTCAAGCCAAATGACATGAAAGTGTAGCAGAAGGCTCCCCAAGGAGTAATAAAAGTTGTCTTGGTTTGATCCTTCTCAGAGATCCTTATTTAATTGTAGCCAGAGAAGCCATCCATAAGTGACAAAAACTTGTAACCAGCCATCGCATCTACAATGACATCAATGGAAGGAAATGTAAAGTCATCCTTAGGACATGCTTTGTTGATGTCTCTAAAGTCGATACAAATGTGTATATTCCCCTTATTTTTAAGGACCGAGACGATGTTAGAAACCCACATGGAATAGTCCACTGGTTTAATGAAACCCACCTGAAGGAGCTTCATTACTTCTTCTTTGACTATTAAATCCACCTTTGGCTTCATGGGTTGTGAATTTTGTTTCACAAGCTTGGCATCAAACTTTATGATGAGGTTGTGAACTACTATGTCGGAAGTGATTCTTGTCATTTCCTTGTAGTTGAATGCAAAGGATTTTGAGTGCTATTTAAGCACATTCATATGATATTCTATCTCATCTGGAGGTAAAGAAGAACTGAGTTTCAATATCTTAAGATCCTCCTCCATCCCTATATTAATATATGTGGTTCAATCAAAGAGGCGTTACCCTCTTTGAACTTAGGCAGGGTTGGAGGTAGTTCCAATTCTTCTCCCTCTACTTCATAGACCTAAAAAACTTCTGATGATGAAGGACACATTGTGGGATCTCCAAAGTAAGAGGAAGGGTGAGGTTTAATATAATAACCTATCTTATGGTGTGTGGGATGAAGATCAATGTATGCATTGAGGAATCCTAGGATTGCCTCATCGTTCTTCGCAAAATCCATGGTGGCAGGCTCATTCTCGGCCTCAACATATACTAAAACTACGTTGGCTGGAATTCTTTAAACCAAGGGTTGGGATTGGAATGTGAACATAAACTTATTTTTCTTTAAGCCCTCACTCGGAAAAAACCATGAGGAAGACGTGGCCATGGAATCATCCAGTTGGTTCTGCTCTTGAGGTATGTGTTCAATAGAAATGAAGTCAAAACTCTTATAAAGTTCCAGTATGGTGGATTTGTAAAGTTATAGATGCTCAAATCTGGTCTCATAAACTTTAGATACTTGGTTAGTAACAAGATGGGAATCACCTAAAACTCTAATGTTGTTAATTCTCATCCTCTTGGCTACAATGAGACCAAGAAGGAAAGCCTCATACTCTGTGGTGTTATTTGTACATTCAAACTTTAACCTAAAGGCAAAAGGCATGATCCTTCCCTCTTCTTAACTATAGTTCTCCAATTCGCAAATCGTTGTCCAAGAGCTTAACTATCTCTACTATAATTTTTTTCGAGACGATTTCTACTACAAAAAATTTAATTGAATTAGAATCTACCCCTTTGATTTCCTTAGGGGTTTCCAACTCAGTCATAGGAACAAGTTTAGACTCAGGTTTTGAGTCTTGGGGCTTGTTCAACTGATTGGCTGAGAGCTTGAACTTAGTATGCATCCCAAGTGTCCTCTTTAGATTGGTCAAATGAATGTCAAATGGCTTTGGGTTTCCCTGAGCTACAAAAACCTTTCCCAGGTGCAAGAATCTGACTTCTTGGAACAATGTGGAAGGGATTGTCTTCATTCTATGGATTCAGAGTTGACTGAGAATAATATTATAGTTGCTTTCTTGATCTATAATATAAAATTAGTCAACACCGTCTTTGGGCCAAGGGTAACTGAAAGCACTATAGTCCCAATGGATGTTGCCTTGAGACTATCGTATCCTCTCAATGTATTTCGTGTTGAAGAAAATTTGGTTTCTCCATAGCCAAGATTTTGGAGAAACAAAAAGGGGACTATGTTGATAACAACCCTGTCATCTATCATCGAATGTTTAACATAAATGTTGTAGCTCTAAACTTGGAGGTAAAATGCAAGGTCACCTCTTCATGCCAACTCAACGTTAGTCAACATCTTGCTAATGTCAAATAAAAACTCTGCATCCATCTCGGGATTACCTAGAGAATATACATCAAAGTCTATATGATTAACTTGGGCTTTCAAAGGAGGGGTAATGTGAATTAGATGGCCAAGGCCTAATGCTCATAATAAAGCCACTCAATGTACATGTGAATTCTTTAACAAATCCAAGAAGGAAATGTGAGAAAAATTCTTTGTCAAATCCGTAATCAAATTGTAGGCCCCTACTGGTTTGGGGGATATTGGTGCATTTTATGACACTAAAGGGTAGACATGAAGAGGTGTGGAATAATCACGAGCATGTGTCACTACATTAACCTCGGGTTCAGTCTCCAACTCAACCAATCCCATAATCTTAGTCTAATTTTTACCATCTAAAGGAGGGTATACTAAAGGGTTTGATGAAGTAGATTCTTCGTGATCATTATTTCCAATAGTAGTTCCCTTGTTAGTGATGTGATGGTTATGCTTTCCATTCTCAGAGCACATTGGAAGATGGATCTCTATAAACCCCAAGGGTATAATTATGAGGGGACACGAGCCCCATGTGAGCATTTTATATTGGCGCCATAGGGTTAGCAAAACAAACTCAACAAATAGGTGCCTTTGGTCCTCTGGAAGACGTTGTATAAATTTGTTGCAATCATGACATGTATGAACATCATGTCCTCTAACCCTATAGAAACTGCAATATAAATCAGGATCGTAATCATGATGCCTTTGATTTTTGTTTTATTGTGGCCCATAGTTTCGATTGTTACTCTGTTGTTGGTTGTTAAAGTTGAATTTTGGGGGCCTCTGGCCTTGGTTTGAATAACCACTTGGGTATTGAACCAGTGCTTGGGCATGGACTTGCTGAGGTGGGGGAGGATGATGACTAAAGTCCACCACATTAATGGAAGGAGTAAAGTTGTTACTCTGATTATTGACATTCGAATTGTTGTTACTGTTATTCATATTGTTTGTGTTAACAACATTCAAGATTATTTGATTGGTCAGTTACATCATCCGTTATAGCACCATGGTTCTTAGTGGGGACTTTAGGTCCTGGATTTTTATTGTTTGAACTGTTCAGGTTGTTTGAATTACCCTAAGAGGGGTTAACCAGTATCCCACTTGAGCTGTACATCTTTTGGCCACTATCAATCGTCGCTTGGTCAATGCAGAGAGCACCCTCCAAGACCTCCTCATAACTTCTAAGAGGAAAATTTTGAACCTCTTCCTTGGTTTCTCGGTTAAGAGAATGAAGGAAAAAGTCACAAATCTCTATTTAGTCCATTTTTAGAGCACTAGCCAAGGAGTAGAGGACTTTTTGCCACCTCTGAATGAATTGGGCGGTGGATTCATTTTTCTCTTGCTTGATAAGAAGTAATTCTCTGATTCCTACTCGCAAGGTTTTGTTCATATCAAAATCCTTTATAAAATCAGAAACATAGTTGTTTGAAAAAATGAATTGAGGCTTCTGGTATCCTTTAATACCATTCGAGAAAAATTCCCTCAAGGGTTTTGGGGAATATCTTAGCCACAAATGCGTCCCATGGGAGTAGCTCTTTGACAACAGTCATGTACGTTTTGATATGCACATTTGGATCCCCCTCCCCTATAATTTCTAACAAGTTGGAAAGCGGTTGTGAAAGCATTACACTTCATATGGTAAAGTCAAGGGGACTCCTTGAGATATTCAACATGTACCATGGATGACCCTTGATGGGGAGGTGGGGAAGGAATATGAGGATGATACGGTGCAACACAAGCATTTGTAGGGGTGGAAGGCAATCCCATGAGGCTGAGCATATGAACCAGGAAAGGAAATCATGCCCCCCTGCAGTGCATTGGACTTGTGGTTACTTGAAATACGTTTGAAAATATGGGTGAACATTATTTTGGTATGGAGTAGTAGGTGCAAAACCAGGGAATGTCACATTGCTAGTTGGAATGAAATTTGAGAATGCACTTCCTGTTGGTGCCTGTGGTGGATATTTATACAAAGTGCTAGAGAGCATACCTAACGTGCCCGATCTAGTGAGAAGGTTCACTAGGGTTAGGGACACCCATGTAGACTGGAATGGGTTGAAGGTGCAGAGGGCACATAACTAGAGTTTTTGCATATGGAGGGAGATCTTGCTTTGCCCCATAAAAGAGTGTAGCATGACAGAGTTAGGAAAGCTCTAGTTCCCTAACTCTGTCAAGTAATGTCAAAATTTCATCATTCATAGATGGTGTTTCATTTGGTTTGGGCGTGTTATGAGTCTAGTTGGGAAGTAAAGGCACATGATTTCCTTCTTATGGTATAATCCTTGGGAGGCCACCCCTTTTTAGATATGCTTCCTGTAGGAGGAGGGGTAGCATATTTGTTTTGAAGAAGAACATCAGTGTAATGTTGCATCCAGTCTAAGGATTGGTCTATTGTGTTAAAGTATTTCTCACTTCGGGTGAAGTGTGCTAGGAGCTCCTCATTTGTAAATAGGTAATATGGGAGCAAATCATATTACATGCTGATTTGAGGCCTTGACAAGACCTGAGGATTGGACCCTTTCTCTCTAGTGAACGTCATGTTATTTGAACCGGAAAACCAATGTTGCGGACTAGACATAGGTTGATCAATCTCCTCAATCCTGAATGATGAACTATTTTTGTCACCTTGAGGAGTGTGAGGGGAAGGTAAATTAAATGAGTAAATATAAGCCCACCCAGATAGTGAGGGTGACTGTTGCATACCCATGTGGTAATAATATGCCTCAAGACCCAAAATGGGCCTTCTGTATTCCTGACCTGACATATTCGTGGGGTATTTAAATACCCACAAAATAATGGTGATGGATGAAAGAAGTTAGAAACAATGGAAATGAAAAGGAACTAGTCCTTTATGTCGAGTTCACCAATTTTGTGTGACTGAAAATCAACACGTGACTTTCAGGTGCACTCGACCTCCCGAGGTTGTGCTGGGACAAAAGATATGGAATGGAATATGATTGTGTGAATGGATACTATAGTGAGTAGGTGAAATATGAATAAGGAAAGATGAAGGCATATCTAATATCCTATACAATAACTAATGGAATCTGCTCGTCTAAGGTAGCAAAATCTTTTCTTACCTACGTGGGTGAGATATAATGGTTTAAGATGATGGTAATGCTTAAATGGCGGTAAATATCTGGCTCATGGAAATATGATCTCAATGGGTTATGGAAAGGCTATGGGAACTGTCCTAAATTTTTGTCATAGAAGTTTCCAGAAAAGGTCATGGAAGTGTGGGAGGAAATGTGTGGATAGGAAAAATGGGTGAATTTTTGGGTCTAATCTCGACATGGATGATTCAGCCAATACTCGTAAAAATTGTCTATTTCAATGTATTCAACACTGTTAGCTTTGAGATGATGGCGGGTGGAAGTGGTGATGGAAAGGAAAACCAAGACTCTAAGGCTTGTGTCAATGTCTATAAATAGATAAGATGAATTTGGTTGCAGGACTCGGGGATCGTATATGTAATCTCTTGTTTTTTGAGGACCCTGAATGGTCATGTGCGATATGTGAACTATTAAATCAAATAAACCAACAATCACACAAAGAAAACACAAGAGGGCAAGGTCAATCCTAAGCCAAGTATGGAAACTTGAGGAGATGTATTAATTCCTTGCTAATTACTTATATGTTCCTAAGTTTAACAAATGGAAACAAAACAAATTTAAATTAACTCAATTCAATTACTTTCCTCGAATTAATTAAAATTATCCACGTGTTTCCAGTAGCTAATTAACAAAGGAAATGACTAATCTACTGTTTTTGTAATTTTCAATAAATTAAATGAAAGAAATCAACAAATAAGGAAACTAATTACTTTAATCTATGTTTTTGTATTTTTTATTCATTTTGGAAAAAAAAAATCTACAAAAGAAATTGAAATTGCCTCTATAATAATATTTTTCTATTATTATTGCCAAATAGGTTTTTGAAATGGACTAAACCCTTGTACAAGAAGGATAAAAATCTATATTTTACAATTGAATCATAACAAAAATGATCAAAATCAAGATAAAACATGAAAGTCCAGGAGAAAAAAATAGTCTACTTAGAATAGTACCAAAAACCAAAAAATTATCAACACAAACAGAAATGATTAACAGTAACCAAAGTGCAATGACACAACAACACCATCGCAGAAGAGCAGGATGTTACCGCAAAAATGATGAATGAAGTAATAGGGAACATCTGAAGAACATTATTAAACAAAATCATCGAGGTGGAGAAGTGGTATTCTTAGAAACATATTTTTTATTTTTGCATACCATTACCCAACCTGTTGAAACCTCCTTGATTGGAAGAACAACCTCAATAGAATTTAATGGAAGATTAGCCAAAGGAGGAGTATATTCCTTATCTGCATTAATTCCAATGAGGACAACAATGTTGTTATCCTGAGATAATTATCTTGTATTTTCCTTATTGCCCATGACTAGAATTTCAGAAAGAGGAGTTTACGAGACCGCTTCAGAACTAGCACCTAAATCAGGATTTGATAACAAATCCTCCTTAGAATCAAATACCATATGTTCCATGAGGGCATCATTCCACCATTTTTTTATTTCAGTTTTTTCTTTTCCATCCCACATTCAGTAGCAGTGTGACCTAGACAGAAACACCTTCTATATCTAAAAGGTAAAGCTTTATAGTCTAATGGCTGAGACTATATTCGGTTATGCACTTTAATTTCAATGTTTGCAGAAAGGTTTTTTAGAGGTGTACAGTTCAACTAGGATTTTGGCATATGTTGTATGGGTGAAGTCAGTGGTCAAAGAACTAGTCAGTGGTTTAAGAATCAATAAATATTATATGTCCCAAAATTTTTTTTTAATGAGAGATTAGATAATCAAGACCTCCAAAATTGTAGGGGGTAGATGAGGAAACCTAATGTAAACAAATTTAGAGGAAAATGATTCAAATTGAGCGAGCGGTTAAAGGAGGGAAACTAAGGTGTTATTATTAGGTAGCATGATTGACAGACCTAGAGCTTAGACAATATGGTATATTTTTCATCTATTGATGAGAAGACTGCAATAGAAATAAATTTTACACAAGATACATATTTAACCTCCCAACAAGGAGGGGGATCTAGTGTTTGGAGGTCCAAGCATGTAGGACCGATAGGTTGGGAAAGAAACCTCTAAATCTACAAATCAATGCATGCTCTTGATAAAATATTTCAGATTTAATGACTCATTCACCAAAATAAATGTACGGGGTAGTGTCAGTAGGGGTCATGGTGGATCTCCTTCAATTTAGTGAATATTTGAATGAACTGCCCGACCCACCATTCCACCACTGCTACTATCCCATTATTTTCTAGATCTGTGGCTAGAAAAAATAGTATTGACACTAGGTTTGTCTGCAGCTTGAGATCCATTGGCTGGGTTCTTACCACCCCCATTTTAAGATATTCCTAACACATTCTGAGTGCCATCATTCATGATGAAAGCTTGATCTATCCATGATAGAACCTTAGTATTCTCTCCTACTTTCTCCTCATGTGTGACATGAATATTGCTACCGTCAGTGCCATTAGCTGCAAGGGTTTACAAATCCAAAACATATTTGTCACTACCCTAAGATTTACCATGGCTACTTCCTCTAGAGGATCCATCGTACAAAACTTTTAGGGTTCGAGGAGAGGGTGGGTGGTTAGGGTTCGTAGGGAAAGTCATCACAGGCCGCCTCTACAATAATATTAACAAAACTAAAAAAGTGAATAACTTGGTGTGGCTATTTCCTTGTGAAAAATGAATCTAACCTGTTCTAATAAAAAAAATCTTTTCTAATTTGTATTTGTAGATTTCTACTTCCTTTGTCCTTACCTCAGAGTAATAGTAAGAAATAAAAACTTCTCATAACCTCTTCTTCCCCTGAAACGTCCCCGGTAGAAACAACATGATCTAATGGAAGCTTACAAGCTGAAAGGAAATTACAATTAATACTAAACTAATGCAAAAGCTTCTTCCAGACTAACTTTCCATGAAAACCCACAGGGACATGAAGGCAAACAACTTTTAGTACAAGCTCTGTGTGAATAGAGGAAAACTACATAGAATATTATACTCTAACAAAATATGGAATAATATTTGCAAAAACAAAGAAAGCTTTAAGAAATCAAATGCATCCCCAACCTGGAAATTATAGAACTGTGACAATTCTAGAACTTGTTTTGGTTTGTTTTCCCCTCAACTTCTTTCCAAATTGGTATCCATATGATTCTAGGGAACTATGTTGGCTTGTGTAGAAGGAATAACAGAGAAATGTTGGAGATAGAATGGCTTACACATAATCTGGTATCAACACAAGTAAGAGAATAACTAGGAAAGAGTATTGAGCCTACTTCTGTATTTCTTAGTAGGGATTTGGGAAACATAACATTGCAATTCAAAACAATAATCTCCAACCAATGCTCTTGATTAAAGCTTGTCTCTTATAGGAAAAAGTTTGAGAAATGGTCTAAGCCATTTGCCAGTCAAGAAATGCATCCTCTCTCAAAGAAGGGGCAGTAAACTCATAATTAACACAAGGAAGGAAAGGATAAGTTGGTACACATCAAATTATCTAAAGAACATCAAAATTGGTTAAGAAACATACACTAAAATCAAGTTTAAAGAAGCTGACATGTGTTTAGAACACACCATATAAGTCTAAGTTAAATGCACACAGAACTATGGGTCTGTGCAAAGGGGTGGTTACACAACCGCTTTTGAGGTAGATTGGCAGTTATGTAACTTATGGGAAGATGCGTAACCGATGTGGCAGTTCCATGACTCACAGTCAAATGCTAAGGAAAAAGCTTGTAGATGATAAAGGAAAGCATGAAAAACATGGAAATGAACAAGGAATTCATTCTAGGATTAAAATATATACTATAAATTGGAAACTAAAAGTGAACATCATTGGAAAATATATTTACTCATCATTGGGGATTTTGAACCATTCTGACAATGTACCACGTGCAAAATTGGGTGCGTACAAAAACCTACATTTCTCACCACTGAGGCTTATAGTAATGTTTTGGGGTAAAATATTATATTAAATTGAATCCAAAACACATTATAAGATTAATGGGACAACATTTATAACTTGAATGATCTTTATATTGAAAATAAGGTCCCTTTTTATTTAGAACAAAGAGAGACAACTACATGGTTTTGATTTCTTCATCGAAACTTCATACCTCAAATCGAAAATGGATCTTACCAACATGTAGATAATTCTCATATATTTCAAATTCCTAATGGTTTTCCTTATAACTCCTTACGTATCTCCCAGAATAATCTAGAGAAGTTAGGATTAACCATTAAAATGTTTGTTCCCTGCACCTAGAAAACTCGTTGTTAAGCAAATTATCCTTCAAGAAAAAATTCCCTAAATCTTCCTAAATTTATTCCAACACCTTTAATCCTCCCCAAAACCACCTCCAGATGATTAATATATTTTGAAACTCTCTTGGACAATCCATACATGCTCTTAAATGGCCAAAATTGGCCTTTCGAGGCTTTCAACAAGAGTAGTCTTCCACAAAACTTCATTGAAATCATTCATCAACTTCATCATATTTATTATAACACTAATAAATGTTATATAACTTCACCATGACATTCCTTTAGACTGGTTTGATGGTTTCATAGGAGGCAGGTAAGAAAGGAGAGGGATTCAGGAAGATCAGAAGGCAAAATTTTACATTGTGGCTTTGTCGCCATTCTTTGAATTTTTAGGCTAGATATTTTTCATGAAAAATAAATATAGTAGTAAATGAACCGAAACCTACCTAAATATCATCAAATATAATGTACAACCATTAGGGAAACAGTCATTATAGGTATGAAACATTCTATCGGGTCAACAAATTATCTTCTCTCATTTAGAAGTACTCAAACATCCCCACTTCAAATCTTACAAATATAAAAACTCAATTCAAGCATTGTAAAGAGGTTTCAATGTTCAAATCTAGTTACATCCATTAAAATATCACATTCTAGGTGGAGAATAATTTGTTTTTTGAGGCCTCTTCAAAGTAGTGTTAACATTGATAGTGCAAGGATTGCACTTAAACCCAATTGATGTTTTTTTTAGGGTCTCCTACCCATGACTATGGTTTGAGATCTCACTCATAATATTTAGAGGGCTTCACAACATGAAAAACATAAAAGGTTTGACAACAATAAAAAATTTCAAAAAAGTGATAATCTTAATAATTTATAGAGAAATATTTAGAGCAGATATAAAACCATAGAGTATGTACAAAACTATACGAATGGTCTTATAGATCTATACAGTCCTACAACAGGTCAATTTTGAACCATAGTTCTAGAAATGAAGAACTTTTAGATTAAATCTCCAATTTCTAGCAATCTAAACACCTAGAAATTCACATATCCTTATGTAATCATCTAAGTGCACTCATCCTCTTATGTTTTTGAGCTCATAACATACTATATACACTAGTTGTAAGAGTTAATGAATTGTTATGATATCGTATACTTTTTTTTGGAAGTTAATAAATCAAAATAACCTTGTGTAGCTCACATTTACATTCTTTTAGTGTACTTAAATAACCAATCTAAATAAATGTAATAAGGGTGTAAATAAATCCTTACAATGTTGGTCTTTAATATAGGTATAAGTATATCAGTAGTGTCTAGATATCCACTGAACCACTAATATCACTTTGAACACATGAGAAAGCATTTATAAATCATTTCTAGCACATGTGACACCCTCTACGAGTGAAAAACAAGTATAATCGTTTAAGTGACTCATCTTTCTATTAGTTTTTCATTTTTATATCAATAAATTACATCTGCACAATTTTGTAATTTATATCATTTTAATTAAATGAACTAATCATATTATTTAAATTAATTTAATTTTTATTTACATTTATATATTTTATATGTAAATAATAAAACGTATATAATATATAAAAGTACATACTCAAAATATGAAGTGGGTTGATATGATATAAGCTAGTTTATAGACCTAACACAACATGTCTCATATTCTAGACTTAAGAAGGACCTTTCCTTTAAAAAATATAAATTAAATTCTATTTTAAAACCTAATTTTAATTGTCATGAATAGTTTCTCATAAGTTTTACATAGATTGTACCACCTTATATTGTATGTCCATAGTCTACCTAACGGTGAATATTGTGTGTTCTTCAAAGGAAGGTAACACGCTCAAATATTATAGAGGATACATCCTATGCATTAGGAGCACAAGTATACCATATGATACATGATCACTTGTATACCTAAAACAATACACGGCTCAAATTATTCTCTCATAATATTTATTACGTATATGAAGACAATAATTAAACATTCTACCTTTTGACGACATTTATTAAATATGATGATTATTTATATTTTTATTTGATGACATTTTTTAAATATGATGATTATTTATAGTTTTATTTGATGAAATTTATTAAATATGATTATTTATAAACATTAAAAGAACCCTCTAACATTACCTATCAATCATATGCTCTAACATAGACATAACCTACTGAATTTTTACATTGAATCTTATATTTGGAAAAAATATTCTGTAAATTATATATTAATATAATTTTAAAAGATATATGGAATGTCATAATAAAAAATTAAAAATAAATAAATTATGAGAATATTTTATTTCATCAACAATAAATACATTTATCCATAAGTTCTAAAATTTATAACTTAATAACATAAAATACAACATTATTGTATATAGTACTAAATAATAAGATATGATTTTACAGGAATATATGATTCATCCTAAATATAGATAGATTTATTAGATATAGAAAATGCATAGCATATTGAAAACACAAAGCAATAAATAAATAAATCAACAAAAACAAAGAGCCTTCTCTAGAAGTTTCAATGTATTTTTATGGAACCATCAAGTAATGTTTCTACTAAATAGAGCTATAAATTTTTCTAATTTTACAGACTTACTAGAGTCGAAGTGGTTCCTTATGTTATAATCTATCTTGTACACGTAAAACATAGACATCAAACTTGTAGATCTTAAAAGGAAAATAAAACAATATTTCCATAACCTGAAACAATTTATTGAGAAAAAAATCAATTTTGTGATTCCATGATTTTTTTGTAAAACATCATAAAAAAAAGATAAGTGAATAATATTTAGAAAATATTATTATTATTTTTTTATAAAATTACATAAAGACTTTGAATTTTTTTATCCTATATTAATATTTCGCAAAATAAAAAATTATATTAAAAACATTGTTGGGTTAGGGGTCTTGAATCCCTAACCCATAGGTTAAATGAAAGTTTCTAAAGCTTAATATACCCAATTCGACTATAAATCTAAAGAATTATATATAAATTATTTTTTTTTGAAGGGGTGCGCATAGAACCCTTCACCTCCTACTCCCTTAAAAGCCTACGCAAGCCTAACAAGCCTTTTGAGTTAGCTAACTTGATAGACTAGTTAAAGAGATTGCTTATATTTAATTTTTAAGCTCAAGATTTTAAAATTACTAAGCTAAACATCACATATATTTATTATAAGGTTAATTAGTCATCCAACTAATGATAAATTATCTCTAAAAAGTGGTAAACATTCCATTAATTGTTTGACAAGATAAATAGACTCCTTCAAAATAAATAGAAGATGATTGAGCTTCCTTGAACACCACATAGATCTCTAGCAAGCTGGCTTTTAGAGTTTCTTGAATGAAAATCTAAGGGCAAGTGATTCTTTGTATATCTCTTTACCTCGTCCCTTGGAATTCCCTAGAGTATCGAACAAGTTTTGAAGAGGATGGGATGGTGTTTGGATCTCGGTCAAATTTTGGAAGAGAGCCAAGAAAAAATGTCTGCCAAATCGTTCAACCACAGACAGATATGGATTTCATTGTTCTCATTGGTATAATTGAGATTGCCTAGACTATTGAATCAGGTAAGGAACTTTGTGCTCATTGGTATCTTTTTTGGTCCAATCTCATCAGCGTGTAATGTAAGGAGCAGAGGAGCATTTATTGGTGACTCGGATCAGCCGAGTATAAGAAGTTTTATGTTAGTAGCAGTTTTCTTTTCTTTTTTCAAATAAAAAAGTTTTATACATATTTTATTTATATAATAATTTTATAGATGTTTGAGCTAGTCAAATATTTATATTTAAATTTATTTAAAAAGGCATTGCAATCTAAAATCATTGCAAAGAGAAATTCTTCTTTGACAATATTTTATTTTTAATATAAATTTTTTTAGAGAGATTTTCTTAACATATTTTTGTATTTCTATTTTAATTTCTTCATTCAATATAGGGTCCACTTGTAATTATATAAGGATGATCTGTACATTTACAATTAACAACCTATACATAATTCAAACATTTCCAAGCTCTTATACCATGTTAGAATGAAGATGAATATTTAATAAGTTACTAGTGGGATTATAGAATCTAAATTACTATGGTAGGTTTACATACACAATTTTAATGTGTTGATATCATCAATAGTTATATAATATAAAGCATACCTAATGTAATAACATAGAACACATACACATATTTAACATGGGAAAACTTTGTTGTAAAAAATCCTAACAAATGTACTTCCCTATTATATATAAAAAATAAATAAGAAATACAATGGTGTCCAAAAAATTCCATACATGTACCTAATAATTGCAGGTCAAACCCAAAAATCTTCTTCCACACTTCTTCTTTAAATTTTTACATCACAATAAATTTTAATTCACAAAAAATAATCTAAAAATGGGAAATCACCCTATTTAAAAGGTGGGTTTATTGGTTGCAACTTTCAAGTTGAAGTGATTCACTCATTACTTAATCTAAATCAAGAAGTGATTTGATTTAACTTTATAACTATGTGCAAATTTTATAACTTATAACAAAAATTATATTGATAAGTTTACAATAAACATTTGTGGTGTGTCATACCAAGTGTCTCCCCACAAACATTATCTCCTCTAATAGAATTTGTCCAAGTATAAGACTTGGAGATATTTTGTGATAGAGAGGAGAGAGACGTGAGGAAGTGGAATTCTAAGAGACAACTCAAGGAAAGCATATTATGTCGCTCATGCCCATATGCATTATAATCCATTGTACATTAATACATTGAGGGTTTTTGTGTCTACGCGAGTGTAAATTGTTTGTTTGATTAGAATAAACATTTGTGGTGTGTCATACCAATTGTCTCCCCACAAACATTATATTCACTAATAGAATTTGTCCGAGTATAAGACTTGGAGATATTTTGTGATAGAGAGGAGAGAGACGTGAGGAAATGGAATTCTAAGAGACAACTCAAGGAAAGCATATTATGTAGCTCATGCCCATATGCATTATAATCCATTGTACATTAATACATTGAGGGTTTTTGTGTCTACGCGAGTGTAAATTGTTTGTTTGATTAAAATGATGTGACTGCACCCAATTGTAAGAAGGATCCTCTCCTCCCATGTTGGGATCTTGCAATTTATGTTGTCTTTTTAGTATATTTTTATGCCTTGAGTAAAGTGTAATTGAAATGTAATTGAAATATAGTTCAAATAAATTTTCGTTTCTATATGTATTTATCTCTTATTAACATGTAGTTTTATGAGATTTGAATTGTGGACTTTACACAATATGTATAGAAAATATTACTAGACTTTGAAATTGTTAAAATTGATTTGATTTTTTATTTTCAAGTATTTATTTTATTTGTAGAAGAATAAGATTGAATCCTTTATTTTGTTCCCAATTTTGTTAGATGACTTTTTTCACTTATTAGATCAAATTGTTTCCTTTTCTTCTTCATTTTAATAAATTTTTTTCTTTCTTCCATTTTTTCCTTTTTTTTCCTTTCTTGTAGTTTTGTGTTACAAATACTTGAAAATCCCTCAAAAATACGCCTATTTTATGAGGGAGTTTCCCCTCTCAAATGATGAGGAAGATCAGCAATTCAATGGCAAATTCTTCGATATTGAATAATACGATTTTTTAACGAATAATTTGATGTAAAAGCATAAAAACACAAAAATATAAAAAATTGCCAATGAAATAAAATGTGCCCTAAATTCTGTTTGTTTTTGGCAACGACTATTAACAACAATCATTAGAGATCTGTTTTTTTTTTTAATATAATGAAACATCAAATGCTATCAATTTTTTAAATATACAGATGCTACTCTATTACTTGAGTTAGCAAGAAAAAAAAAAAATTGAAATCAAAGTTGTTTTTTTTTTAGTTTTGTGCAGTTATGTTTAAATGATGTAAATACTTTTAAAAATGTATAGATCTAGGAGTGCATCCTATACACTTCAGAAGCTTAAGAACCGTTACCCTTATGTGGCCTTCTACTTACCCATCAATGTGATCAACTTAAAAAATTAGAACCATTGGCATGCATGCTTACATGGTTTTGTGGCTTAACACAACACAGTATTCAAATTTGTTGTTTGCATGCTTGATGTTGCGGGCAAACTAAAAAGGATTTTTTAATCTTTGGAATACAGCTGGTTGCATGCTTGATGTGGCTTAAAACAACACAATAATAAAATTTGTTCGATGTCTCCGACAGCATAAGAGTATTTTTTAAAATCCATTAATCCAAAACATAATACAAAAGGATAGGAACAGTTTATCATCTTATTTGGATATTTAATTATGTAATCAAAATGATAAAAAAGTAATGGCCGTCTTATCAAGTAGAAATTTTATTTATAGTTTATCTTGATTTTGTTAATATTCGAAGGCATTCTTACGATAGTAACAAAGAATGCAATTGTGTGAATTGTTCATTTTATAGTTGATTTCAAATTTTATGTATATTTTATTATCATAAAGAAATTTCAATTTGAAATTTGGTGTTCATTTAATTATTATTTAGATTTTTTATTTCATGTAATTGAGAAGTGCATTCAATTGGGCACTAGATTACATAGAACGTCAGCATCTCTGCTCATGTTTTGGAGGAAGTATATAGTGGATTTACAATTACGAGTAGGTGAACAACTAAACTAGTGATCACCTTCAGCTTAAACAGTTATGGCATCTCTGCTCATGCTTTGGAGGAAGCATATAGCAGATTTACAATTACGAATAAGCGAACTACTAAACTGGTGATTACCTTTAGCGTAAGCAGTTATGACATCTCTACTCATGTTGTAGAAAAAGCATATAGTGGATTTACAATTACGAGTTAGCGAACAACTAAATTGGTGATCACCTTTAGCGTAAGTAGTTATTGCATCTCTGCTCATGCTTTTGAGGAAACATATAGTGGATTTACAATTACAAGTAAGTGACCAACTGAATTGGCGATCACCTTCAACTTAATATGAGTAAAACACATCCACGCCGACAAAGTCACCAATAAATCCTGGCGGGCTTATTAAAAGCCACTCAACTTCACCAATGAAACAAAATCCCTTAAATGATTTTTTCCTTTTATCTTTTAATTTGGAGCATTCCATTAATAAATTTGAATGTTTAATAGTTTCGAATCTATTAATTATTTCCTAAACTTTAATACAATATCAATAAAAAATCGATATTTTAAACGGTAATCAAATTCTTAAAATAAAAACCTTTGAGAGTTATTAAATATCCATATCGACCACCAAACTTGTTTGCATCCGTATGGACACGTTGAATATTTACAGAGTCACACAGCTTGACCATTCATGTGTCCTGCATGCGGGGAGGATGCCACGTGGAAGCCTCTGTTTAATTGTTCCTTTCATGAATTTAAAATTAAGACAATATATCGTTGAACTTGGTTTGTCAACCAGGAAGGACCACTACGGGTTAATCTTGTCTGTACGTGCTGCTTGGAATATGCCAAGCACAAGAGTCCACGTGGACGTGACATGTCGGTCAACTAGATAAAGAAAACACATGGAAATTGGAATGTATTAAAATGCATTCGAAAGTTTGATGTAGATATATGTAAGATGTGGAATATAATAAAGGTGACAAGTTAACAACCCTTCATGTGGAACGAGATAGGATTTAGTGGCATATTTAATGACTTTTTGGACATCAAGCTATTGTTTGGTTGTGGGTTGTATTGCTTGATCTGGTTTATCTGCATGGGAAAATACTACTATCTCTTTACAGGATAAATGGAATTAGGAGAATGGACATAAATTATAAATCTTCATGTAAAGAATGTATCTGTACAGATGGAATAGTAGTTTTAAGTTTGGGAAGTTCAATAAAAGAAAAAATAATATGGATTTGGTAATGAAATATTGTTAACTTACATTGTTTTATGCATGTACATTTATAATAAAGAAATTAATTGTTATTTATTATTATTAAAGAAATATATCGTATATACTAATAACAATAAAAAGATGATATATTATGTGATATATTATTTTATTTATGTTTCTTTTTTAGTAGATTGTGAAATTTTTGGTTTTGATAGAGGACAAATGGAAGTAAGAGGATGAATACTACACAAATTAGATATCCACATGCAAAGAATATGTCTGTATAAATGGAATTGTATTTGAAGTTTGGGAAGTTCAATAAGAGGAAAAATAATATGGATTTGAAAATGAAATATTGTTAACTTATATTGCTTTATGCAAATACATTTATAATAAAAAAACTATTTTTAATTATATTTTTATAAAAGTAACATATTATATATACTAATTTTAATAAAAAGACGATATATTATGTGATATACTATTTTATTTATGTTTTTGTTTTAGTAGAGTGTGAAGTTTTTGTCTTTCATACTTAATGCATATATCATGTGTATCATAGAGAAATCACTTTACAAAATGATAAATGTCACTACAGTTCTATTTATTTACAAACATTCTTTCTTTTAGGTTTTAGCTTATTATTTTCATAACTATAAACATAAATGTAACTTCTTATCAATGATAATAAAGCTTTGTTGACCAACATAATTTGAAATTTCATAATTATAAACATAATTTCAACTTCATATCATTGATGGTTATATAAGGAAACATTTAGTATTTTAGCCTAAAAACTACTCACATTTCCTTTTATTGGTAAGTAGTTTTATGAACTTCTTACCACATACATTTTTTTTCAGTAAAGTAGTGTTATTTACATGTGTTATATTCACCAATTTAAATACAAAGATATATTTATGTCATTCTAAACATATATTTTCATGCCAAATACAATGTACATCAATTATATTACTAATTAAAATTATGTTTTCATCAACACAATATTGAAATATATGTTGAGGTTAGAATAAGGTTTTAAAATGATTGGAGAATTATATTAAATATAAATAAATCATTTATTATTTATAGGTAAAAAATTGTAAAAGTGATTGAAAAAATTAATAAACTAATCCCACAATTATCTAAACAAAAAATTATTACAATTATTTAGTTATAAAGTACAAGAAATAAGGATTGAACAAAAAGTAAAAGTAAGAGTTTCCTTAACAACTCATAACAATGCTAATAAAGGAAATACTACTAGTTAAGAATTATAATGCACAAAATATACCAATAAAGTCTAATTAATAAATACAATATAAATAAATTTAATATTTCACTACAGTTTTTTTGTTTTGATGTAAAACAATTACAATATATTTTGTGTATATAAAGCTAAGATGATTTGAAGATGACTACAACTTAAAAATTTGAACAAAATTAAAGACTAATTTCATCACCACTTATGGTACTCTGAGTAGGTGGTAAATGCTTGTCAACTAAAATTTAACTTCTAGATTGTTCAACCTTGGGTTTTCCCTTCATTTTTCTACCTTCAGATCTCATGTTGAAACTCATTGTATCTAAAATATATGATTCTTTAATGCAATAAATAGTAGAGGAAAATTTAATATAGTGGAGTGGTCTATCTTATATAGAATGTCATTGATTTATCAACCCCTTAGCAAACAAAAATGTCAAAAAAATTATGATTTGTACAAATTTAAAATATGCAACATAAGTGCTCCATAGTAAAATGCTATCGTGAACAATGATAAACATAATAATTTATTTCATAGGAAAATAATCATGACACTTGTATACTTTTATATGACATTTGAAATCAAACTAAAAATATTAACATAATTTATACTAAATCTCTATGGTCATGACCTAAAAAGGGGGGACATATGGGAACTATGACGCCGGCAAAAAACAACCCACTTGAGACCTAAGAACAACCTAAGATTAGTTAGGAAAATTATGGAATAATTTTTTTTGTTTAAAGGAGTCTACAAGTAGGTTATAAGACAACAATTGTCATTAACAAGTTCCAGATAATTTCTAATCCACTAGAATGTACTTCTGTTTTGTTAACATATATTAGAGGTCACAAGATCTAAAATTTAGTGTTAGAAGCTTCAATTAGGTTCAGAGGGTAATTCCTCACAATACCCACTCTCGAATAGGCTTAACGGTTTAATTGATTTTTCTAAAAAGTAATGCATTCAAAACTTCCTGTTGTATATATCTTTCCCCCAGGTAGATATAGACAAGCAGGAGAATGGAGAAATCAAAGAATCTCAAATCCCTGACATGCCCAAGGCGCACAGAAGTGGCGCACGACAATGGATGTCGACAGAGGAAATGGTGTGCCCAAGGCGCACAGAATGGGCACACGACACAGAGTGTCGACAGAGGAAATGGTGCGCCCAAGGCGCACAGAATGGGCGCACGACACAGAGTGTCAACAGAGGAAATGGTGTGCCCAAGGTGCACAGAATGGGCGCACGACACAGAGTGTCGACAGAGGAAATGGTGCGCCCAAGGCGCACAGAATGGGCGCACGACACAGAGTGTCGACAAGGTAAATGGTGCGCCCTTGGCGCACGGAAGAGGATGATGACACACACATGAATGCGCCCTTGGCGCACCTTCAAGAGGCGCAACATTTTGAGCACTGACAGGAAGCAGACCCTGGCGCAGATATTCAGATGGCCATAACTTTTGACTGGGAGCTCAGATTCATGCAAGGTTGGACTTTTCGGAAAGCCTACGAGGTCCTCTGTCCAACTACGACTGGATATATTTAATTGGGTGAGAACAAATTCTTAAAAATGAAAAATACAGTTCGCCACTTTTGGGTTCGCTGGGTTCTCACCTACCATCATTATGAGATGAGTTAAGTGCATTCTGGAGGTGGTTGGGGCAGATTTCGAATTCCTCTCTCTTTTCTCTCTCATTCTTCCTATAAATTGTAAGGAGGGGCTTCTTTCTAAAGGTTGGACATTTCTGTTTTGCCCCTCCCTTCTTCTCTTTGGCAGGTGAACTTGTGGAGTTAAAACCCCCATGTGAAACTGTAATGCAACCTTGTTTATTTGGCATTTTGCAGTGTGTTGTATCAATCTTTGGAGCAAATTAATGCATGTCTGTGGATGATTCTCAACCCTCTATGTATTCATTTGCATCCCCTTGATCTTTCACTGTGGATCTGGCTATCTGTGCATGATCTTGCATTGCATTTTAATGGTCTGTGTTTATTTGGCAAGACAGGTGTTCTTCATTCCTCGGTGCATCACCTTTGTAGTTTAGGTTTTATTTTATGCATTCTCTTACCCCCGTCCCCTTGGCAAGTTAGATTAGGTTTTTAGTAAACCCTCTGCATCTTCTATGTGTGCATCTGAACAGAGGAATAGGAACCAGCCTTCATCCGGAGAGCTTTTCCATGTTATGCGATCGCACTGAGAGTCTCAACCCATCGTGTTGCAGATATTCAGGGGTGTTGCGATTCAACATCAACACTTCCCTAAATCATTTCCATTGGATAGGAAATTTCCTCACCTTTCCAATGATATAAATAAGTTCTCCTAACTCCTCATATTTTTCAAGTTATGGGCCGGCGGGCCTTGGGGTGAAAAGTTTCCCCAAGAGCAGGCCTATGGGGCCAAGGGAGAAAATTTGCACCAAGGGCGGGTCTACGGGGTGGCGGGAGACATTTGGAAAAAAATTTTGCGTGGGGCAAAAAGCCAACTTTACACCCGTGAGTCCGTAAGGGAAAAGTGGCACCTCCTAAGCCACGCAAGAAAATCCGGTCAGTGAGAAACATTTTGGAAAATTTCCCATGCCGGGTGAGAAGCCAACTTTGCGCCCGAACTCCTGCGAGTCCGCAAGGACACGTGGCATCTCCTAACCCAATGCAGGGAAAGTGGGGTGGCGGGGAGAAATTTTGTTTAATGCCCTGAAGGGAAAAGTGGGTAAAATTCATTCACGCCTCCAGTGACACCTCACGATGCCACATGGTAGCTCTTGATTGGCCGCGTGTCAGCAGGGAAAATTTTAAAAAAATTCCCAATTTTTTTCTGAAGCGCTAAGTTAAAAAGTGATCCACCCCTCTACTAACACATCATGGTGCCACATGGTAGCCTCTGATTGGCTGCGGGGAGGCGGGGAATTTTTTGGAAATTTTCTTAAATTTTTTCTGAAGCTTTAAGGGAAAAATTTGGGCCCGCAGGCTTGCCAAGGAAAATTTTCCCTAATTTTTTTTGATGCCAAGTGATGAAAAACTTCAGAAGGCCATAAATTTTAATAGAGAGCTCAGTTTTGGGAAAACGAGGACTTTCTGGAAATCTCTCGATGTCTTCTTTACATAGGATTCTTTAGTTTTAAGTTTTTATTGAGAAGCATCTTTGACTTGTTGGATTTCAGATTTAAGAGATGTGATTGTTGATTCTATAGATTGCATAAAGGGTGTATGCAATTGAGAAGCATCCTTATACTACTAACCTTTAGATCTAAGGGATGTGATTATGGATTCCATGACAACAAATTTTACATGTAAGGCCTATTAGTATAGAATCACAACACCCCTAAATGTCTACAACTAGATGGGTTGAGACTTTCAGTATGATTGCATAACATGGATAATCTCTTAAGGTGTGGGACCTTGTGAGTTGAGAGAGCTCTCTAGACTAAGGCCAGTTCTTATTCCTCTGTTCAGGTGCACACAAATAAATTGCAGATGATATGTTCTAAATCTAATCTATTTTACCAAGGAGACATGGTTGAGAAGATGTAAGAAAAATAAACCTAAGCTAATGAGGTGATGCACCAAAGGAATGTTAGACACTCATTCTGTAACTTAACACAGACCACAAGAATGCAATACAACACCAGGCACAGGTAAACAAAATGTAATAAAAGATAACAATTAACACATGAAAGGGTTGGAAATCACCCATAGACATATATTATTTCTCCAGAATCAATAAAATACATTACAATGTTCAAGAGGCAAGGAAATTTTTATTATAGTTCGAATGGGAAGTTTAAAATCTCCATAAGTCCACTTGCGAATAAAATATGAAGGGAGGGTGAAAAATAGAAATGCCCAACCTTTTACGATGAGTCCAACTCCTTTTATAGATGCAACACAGAGAGAAGAAGGTGAAAGAGGCGGTAAAACTAATTTAAAGCTCATCTACTGGCCATCAATGCCTTTGCAAATCCACCCCAAATCTTTCATGTTTTTCGCTTTGTGTATGGTTGGTGTGTTGAAGAAGGGAGAGTGAGAGATTGAAAAAAATCTGATCTGGTTATTGGGGTTAATTAGATTGCATATTAATGGCATGAAGATGTATTCCCATTTTCACCCACCAAACTTTTTTGAAATTAAATTTTTAGGTTTCCATGGGATAGGGGAGGTTGAGACATTTCCAATGGTGCCAAATTTGTTGAATTTTGGGCACAGGGTCAAAAGATATGTCCATTTGAAGGTTTGAGTTGCGTCCATACAAAAATGGTGAAAACCAGTCAGAAGAACGGGTTTGCAGGCCCGAAACTCACTTTATGCCTTTTGGCACCAAAAATACAAAATGCAAAAATTACCGTGGGCCCCCACAATTCACTTTTGGCAAAAAAAATTTGGACTCGACGGTCTGCTTTTTCCATTTGGGCAAAAAGTCACTCCAAGGGTCACCGACCCGCATGTAATTGAGGCTTGACATGTGGCTCCTCTAGGATTCAGTGGAGGTGCGGCTCATTTTTCACTTTACACCTTCTTGGGGAAAAATTTCAAATTGCCTCCGATGAGCGGCCATCCCACTTTGACTTTTCAACATGGCCACATGTCCCTTTGCGGGCCTTAGGAATTTTTCTTCAATTTCACTTTAAGATCCCCCATGGGCTTACAGGCCCAAAATTCACTTTGTGCCCTATTTGTAAAAAGCACAAAATTTCCAAAACTCCCCGCAACTGCGCTGACCCAAAATTCACTTTGGCAAATTTCCCTCTTCGGGCCCACCGGCCCTCATTTTCTATTTGGGTGAAAATTCTCAAAATCTCCCACTACCCTGCATTGGAAAAAATCCTTTAAAACTTTTTTTGGTCCACTTTTGCATAAAAATACCTTCCAAGGCCTATTAGCCCGTAACTTGCAAAATATGAGGAGTTAGAAGGAATTCTTTATATTTTTTGAAAGGGGACAAAATTTCCCATTTGATGGAGATTTTTATAGGAAACCTTGAGTGCTTAGAATATATAAAAATGGTGTAGTTAACCAAAAATAATCATGAAGTTATTTTGGATAACAATTTGGCGAGTCATAGGGGATATCTACCTGCTAGATGAATAGACTAGTTGCTTATGTAGCATCCATTGTGCATGGAGTCATAACTGATAGCCTTATTATGATCTAAACTTTGAAAATATGATCCCTAAGCCACTTGGACATTTTTGGAACTAGAGATGACCCTGAATCTTTTGGAAACGGGCCCTTCGAGACTCGATTTTAGTTGCCATGTATTTTTTCTATTTTTAAATTAGCAACTGTCATGGTGACCATGGGTCTCCTTGATGAAATTACTAAATCGCATGGTGCATTCACCTAGAGGAATATCGACCTATGTAATGACGTAAACCTAGAGCAATAAAAAACCTATGCCATAACACTTAGGGAAATAAAACATACACTACAACAAAAAATGTGCATACGTATTTAGGGAGATTAAAAACCTAGGGTAATATTTTACAAGGGCGAGGAATTTTTCCAATTAGTAGAAATGTTTGAGGTAGATCCCATTGACTGGGATCCGAAATTCTTCACCATCCAACTTAGCCAACCAGAAGGCATTGCTACCCTTACATCTTGTGACCATGTAGGGGCCACTCCAAATGGCATCAAACTTGGAATGCTTTCCTGGTTTTTCCTGATCTTCATCCCACTTTATAACTAAGTCCCCTTCTTGAAAGGTCCTTGTTCTTGCTCTCTTGTCAAAACTCTTCTTTATCAATGCTTAATCCTTTTCCATGACTTGCATTGCATACTCTCTTGCCTCCCTTACCTCCATTATCTCTACATACCTAATTTCCATAGGTTCAAACTTAGTCAGCTCCAACTATTTCATGAGCTTTAGAGTGGGAAACTCCAATGATATGGGAAATAATACCTCTTTTCCATACACAAGCTTGTATGGGGAGCTTCCTGTGGACCTCTTTGATGTGATCCTATTAGTCAATAGAGCTGATTTGAGATTTGTATGCCAAGTTATCTTATTTTCATCAAGAGTCCTCTTGATAATCCTTAATAGGTTCTTGTTTGTGGACTCTTCTTTGCCATTACATTTAGGGTAATAATTTGATGAAGTGCTGAGGTATACGCCATTTCTGATTTCCCATTCGGTGATTCTTGTACCAAGGAATGCCAGTGCATTATTTGAGATAATAGTGGCAGGGAATCCAAACCTGGTGGTTACTCCTTCATAGAAACCCAAGATGTTGGATTCATTGCTTCTTTTAGTGCCATTACTTCATTCAACTTGGTGAAATAATCTGTTGCAGTAAGAATCCACCTGTGGCCTTGGCTTGAATTTGGGTTAATCACCCCAACGAAGTCTAGTCCCCACTGCATGAATGGCTGATTCACTACAATGGGATGAACGGGAAGGGATGCTAATTTATCTTTTCCTGTGAAGAATGCACACTTCTTGCATTTCTTAACCCATGAATATCAGTCCTTGAACATCATAGGCCAATAATAACTAGATATCATGATCTTGAGAGTTGTTACTCAAGTGGCAAAGTGACTCCTACTTATCCATCATGGAACTCATGCAACATTCTCTCAATTTGGCCAGTCCTAATGCACTTCAGTAGAACACTATTTATATCCTTCTTAAAAAAGAAAACACCAACAAGCACATATGGGATGGCCTATAGCCTATAGTATCTCTAGTTTGATTTATTCCATTCTAGAGGGTACAAACCTATTTGAAGGTAATGCATCAAGGCTTGAGTCCAACATGCAGCAGGTGCATCATCAGTTGGCTGCTCTTGAGCATTCTATAGAAATAGGACAACCTCTTTTTAACCCACTGAATCATCCTATTGCCTCGAGGTGATCTATTCACATAGATCCTTGCCTCAAACCAGTTTCTTCACCTTGATCTCAATATCATATTCCATTACTCGGGTGATCCAACCTTCCCTATTCTCATTCAAGTCGTTGTTTAGAAGAAATTCCTTGACACCAACATGAGATACTAGCAATTGAATCCTATTGTTTGAGACCAAGTTTCCGAACTTCTTCAAGATCCTAATAACAACAAGGACATGTTTTTCAATGAAAGAGTATTTTACCTCGTAGTCCTCCAAGATTTGACTGAAGAAGGCTATTGGTTATTCTGAACCTTCCTTTTTGGGATGGACCAAGATGGTTGAGATGGTGTCTGACCCTCCAAAAGCATATAGCATGAAGTCTATTGAGGAGTATGGGATAACAAGAGTTGGAGCCTATGATATTGCAAGCTTGATGGCTTCAAAACTCTCTTTGCCTTTTGTTTTCCATTTAAATGCAAGAGTCTTCTTTAACATCATTGTTAAAGGCTTCACAAGACTAGCAAAATTAGGCACAAACCCGTGAACAAATTTTATTCTCTCCAAGAAGCTTTGGAGAGAATTTTTTATGTTGTGGCAATGGAAGTGTCTAGATGGCTTCAACCCTTTCAGAATCAATTGTCAATCCCTCTCTTGAGACAATGTGGCCCAACACTTTCACTTCATGACCTAGGAACACACATGTTTTTTGGTTTAATGACACCTCAAACCTTCTACACCTCTGAAATACCTGTCTAAGGTGGAAGAGATGGTCTGGAATATTGTTTTAGAAGATGGTGATATCATCTAGATACACTAGGACCACATTGTTGATCAAGCCTTTGAATGCCATGTCCATGGCTCACTGAAATGTTGCTCCGGCATTTGACAGTCCAAATGACATCTTCTTATAATCATATGTTCCCCATTTGGTGGTGAAGGTTGTCTTGAATTGATCTTCCTCTTTCACCATTATCTAGTTGTAGCATGAGTATCCATCTAACAAGGAAAACCTCTCAGAACCAGCTACAACCCGTAAGATCTATTCCATAGATGGAAGTGGATAGTGATCCTTAAGTGATGCTCTATTTAGATCATGAAAGTCCAAACAAAACTTGATTTCTCCATTTTTCTTCCTGACAGGCACCAAGTTTGCAACCCAACTCGAATCCTTGATAGGGAAGATGATACTAGCCTCAATTAGCTTGTTTAGCTCTTTTCTCATGAGATGCTCAATGTGGGGATTTATTGGCATTTTCTTCTATTAGAAAGGATTTTCTCTCAGATCTATCTCGATGGTTTGTTTTTCTAGCTTTCGGGTGAACCCTCTTATATATTTGTAAGTCCAAGAAAAAAATGTCCAGGAATTCTTGACAAAGTTTAATGAATTCAGATTTCTCTTGCTGAGTGCTTACCTTGCCAATCTACAATATTTTGCATTCTTCTATAAAAATGGGCTTTGAATCTTTTGTAGTGCCCACTTCCCTTCGAAACCTTTTGCTTTGATTTTTATACTATCGACTACACTTATGGACATTGGTGTAGCCTTTTGTTTTAGCATGATACTAGATGTTAGAGATACTAGACTATTGTTGATTTCATTTCATATATGATGCATGTGGATTATTAGAGACATTTGATATTGATGTTGATATGTTGTGGACATGGTTATTTATATAATATTTCTGACATGCAATATAATTTCATCGCTATGAGTAGGATTTGATAATTGAATTAATGTTGTGATCATTTTTGACATGGATGAAACAACGGATAGAAATGTTGCTATAAATTTGTAAATGATTTGTAATTGCCTAGATGATATTATTCATATATAGATGATTTTAGATTATATTGCATATTTTTAGCATGGATGTTTTAATGTGGCCACGAGGCCGAAGGAGGTATTATGTGTTTTGTATTTTGCTAGTATATATATATATTCACAAAACATCGGGGGGATTGGAGACCAACCACATTGGAATTCTAGATGAATTCAACTAGGGTCACCATGGCAACATGTAATTGTGTGTGTGTTAGAATTATTTGGTTAGGGGAAAATTGTGACCAAGGGGTCATGTGTTGCTTTTGTTTTAGTTTCCCTTTTATTAATGTTAGTATGTGTTCCTTTGAGTGATGTAATTTACTTGTTGTAATTATTTAGTTTTTTATGTATGTATTTCCCCCTTTATCTGTAGTGGGTCTAAGTGCCGTATTAAAGTAATTAAATATCGTCCTAAACTAATTAAAGATGTGATGGAAATAATTTTATTTATTAGACTTGATTTACTCTTAGGTTTTTTGTTGTGTGTTGAATGCTTGAGATTTTGAGTGTTGTACACTCTACCCTTCATGGGAAACTCGAATTTGGCCTTAAGGGCCAATTTTGAAGGCTTGTGGGACAAGTTAAACTTGTCCCACACCTCTTAAATTATCATACCAACCCTACCTATGGGTTGGGGGGTCAAAATTAGACCCCATTAGGTGTTTTGGGAAGATAAAAAGGTGAAATGTTTATTGCACTTTCTTTCAAGTAATTAATTTTGTCCTTAGAGGGGTGTGGGCTTAGTTTGTGTGTGTAAGTATCTTGTCATTCCTCTCACCCACCAATTTATGGTGCATTGGGGTTGAGGTTTGACTTCTTAGGTGGAGTTGAGGATGAGTGATGTGGCATCCTACATGGAGCCACCTCATCCTCCTCTCTCCCTTTTCTATTTATTGGATCTCTTTTGCTTGTTTGGGGGTTACTTGATCATTTTGTGCTCTTGTATTTTGGAGAGTTAGAGGATTCTTTTGGAGTGCTTGTGGATTGTTGGAGCTTTTGGATGCTTGCTTGGTTTTTAGGAGCTTCAGAACTTACTCTTGGGAACAAGCTCTACTATGGAAAGGTAGGAGCTTCACCTTGCTTATGTTATGCTTTATTTTGTGTGTTTTGTGCTTGTGTTGAATGTTGTTTTCTTTGGAATGCTTTGGGTGTGGGTAGATTGCCTAAGTTTGGAGTAGGAGGAGATTATGGGGATTTTTTATTGTAGGGAGGCATAAGATATTAATTTCTTTCTTGGAGGGATTTTGGGTTGGGTACCCCACCTAGGATAAGGAATGCTTGAATTTCTTGTTTTTTTCTTTTATGAGGGAGACATAAGAGATTGAGGGGGGCATAAGAGTATGTGGGAGGTATAAGGGGTACTTGAGGGAGGCATAAGGGTATGTAGGGGATTTGAGATATGCATTGGAGGCTTTAAGGTGGGAACCCATTCCCATTGGGAGTCATAAGTGGCCTCCCCATAGGTCTTGCTCTTTTGGCTTTCATTTTAAGCCTTGTTTTGTTGTTTGTTCTTCTTCTTCTTGTGTTGTTGTTGTTTTAAATGTGGTTGAAATGTTGTGAAATATTTGTTTGTGTTGTGGAATCTTGTTGTTGCCATGTGTTAGAATTATCTTCTATTGTAATGTGCTTGGGGCTTGGGGCCAATGGAGAGGATGTCTTCTCCTCTTCATTGGATGTCTTGGTTGGGTGGAGAGCGTTGCCTCTCCCCCCATTTTGTTGTGAATCGAAAAAATCATGATGGAGCCTTCTTGTTGGTGTTGAGGAGCTTGGAAGTTTTTTGGAGTCCTTGAAGATATCCCTTCTTGAAAGAAACCTTTTGTTTCCCACTCAAAGTGGAAGATTGTAAATTTTTTTATGTTTTAAAAGAAATGTTGAAATACAAGTTGTATGAATATTTGAAGAAGTTCATTGTAGGATTGTAAAGAAAGACTTTTCCTTCTCATTAGAATGTAATAGGGAAAGAGAAAGAATCAAAATGAAAATCTTATGTAAGAGTTTAGTTGAAATTGTATCTAAAAAAAAGAAGAGGAAAGTTACTTTCATTGTGGCATTGTATTATTGTATAAGAAAAAGAAGAAAGATTTGTATTGTGGAGATTGTTTGAGAAATAGAAAAGAAAGTAAATATTTTATTTGAAATCTTGGTTGTATTGTGGGAAAAGTAATTCTTGGTGTTAAATGATTTGAGCCAATTTAATAGAAAAAGAAAGTTATTGTAGTATATTTGAATACATAATTTGTATTGAATGGAGAGACAATAAATTGAAAGTATTTGCTATTTAGAAATGGTGATAACAATGTTAGAAGTAGATGTAAATTTCTTTTAACTGTTGATAGTGGAGAAAATATAGTTGAACAAGATAGAATAGACATTGTAGTTATATTACTATTTTTGGAATGGAAAATGCTTAAATAAATAAATTTGAACTAAGAAGAGAATAATAGGAATGAATCACAAAATGGAAACTCTAGAAGCTCAAAATAGGCTCAGAATACATTTTAACACCTTTTTGTAACTTTTGGATTTTGTAAAAATCTTGGATCAAGGTTTTGTTTTTTCAGAAATAGGACTCCCACCCTGTGCAAACCGACGGTCCTGTAACTACCGCTCAGGCTAAGGTGGTGGTCTAGAAACCAACACTTAGTAGGGCGGTGGTCTGTGGTTTGTCACCCAGGCTGGGCAGTCACAGGACTATCGGTCTGCTCTGGGCAGTGGTTCTGTCACTCATGACAGAACTTCACAGATCCATGCCTGTGTAAAATTTTTAACTGGTTTATGTATAACTTAAAGCTATAAAATTTAATCAATGACTAGTTTGTAATTTCTGGATTTTGTAAAAATATCAGATTAAGGTTTTTTTTTTTGAAATAGGACCGTCACCCTGTGCAGAGCGATGGTCCCGTAACCGCTGCTCAGGCTAAGGTGGTGATCTTAAAACCAACACTCAGTAGGGTGAAAGTCCATGGTTTTTCACCCATGTAGGTCAGTAGTCCCAGGACTATTGGTCTACTCAGGGCGGCGGTTCTGTCACTCATGACAAAACTTCACGGATCCACGCTTGTGTAAAATTCTTAACTGGTTTATGTAAAACTTAAAGGTGTAAAATTTAATCAATGAATACCAGCGTGCAAACAATGTGTGATCCCATGGATTTGAGAAATGAATTATACAAATGGTGGATCTAAAAATTTTCTTCTAATTTATTCATGGGGGTACCGTTTGCCTTAAATTAAAAAACCCCAATACAAAAACTTGAAAAAAACTAGATTGGTAAAAAGAATAACCTTCCCAATCCATGAATGGAGGTCATAACAACAATAAAATACAACTAAACTAATCTCCTTAGATAATCCTCCTTAGTTCTTCCTCGCTTTATCCCATGTCTTCCTCTTCTCCAACCTACATTTTTTCAACAAAACAAATAGACCAAATGAGGAAAATGAACAAAGGAAAGGTTTTAATATAAACTCATAAGGAAATTTAGGGCTAGATATGAACCCTAGGATCTAGTGGCCAAGAATGACTTGATCTAAGGGTGGAGGTTTCACCCTACTTTTGTTAGGTGAGAATGATTTTTATAAATGTTAAAAAAAATAAAACTTTATTAGTATGTGTAAATGGGGAATGGGGCCATTTCTTTGCCTTAGGAATGTAAAGTCCTTATTAGCCCTTAGTATGTTTTAGTAAATTAATAAAAAGACTTTATACTATTAGGATAATGAAACTAAATTATTGAATCATGAGGTTAGTCAATTTTGGGATTGAACATTAACTTAAGTGAAGAAAAAATTAAATTAAGTAAATTAATCTAGGGCACCTTCCTAATGCATACTTGACTAATGGACTCTAAAGATTAATTTGAGAATATGTTAACCTTCATTCTAGACCAGGTTCTTCAATCAAAAACTTGAGTTAGTGGTGTTAGTTAGTTTTTGTACCCTAGGGGGGTAGCCTCATTGTAACATGTTTTATCCTTCTACCTTGTCCTTGTAACAAACAAAATTAGTCACAAATTTCAAGTTAAGAATTGGGAGTTAGCATGTTTTTAGAACGTCATTTTAGATGGGCATTACACTTGGTATCAAAGACATGGTTTCAAAGCTTAGAGCCTAGGCACACCTAGAAACCATGAAGACATGAACTTTTTAACCTAGTGAAAACTTGTGATTTAAATCTAGAAAACCACAGTAGCTGATATTTGGATAATTTTAGAAAAATTAGAAAAGTCAAACAAAACCAAAATGATGAACTAACTCTCACCTTGCTTTGTATAGGAGGTGCAGACCAAACGAGGGGTATTTTCATATAGACCTAGGTATACCACTGCTAGATCAGGGAGTATTGGCCATTCTTCCTCATATTTTACAAATGCTTCAGGGCGTCAATGCTATTATACGCGCAGGGTCCCTAGGAGGATGACTTGCTAGACAAGATATAGAGCCATCAGTTGAGGCTAGGGAATCTCCTCAATATAGTGAGGAGTATGGGGCAGAGAACTTCTGTATGGATTTTCTGAGGGCAGAGTCACCATAGATAAGGCATGGAAATAGGCTTTCAGGACATAGGGGCAAATCTCGGAGCCCTGGACAGAGGGAGGAGCATGCAGAGAGACCTAGGGTTCGTTAATCATTAGCTATAGACCATATTAGGGAGATCCTGAAGCTACGACCATCTCATTATTCTGGAGATATAGGAGATTTTTAGGCAGAGGCCTAGCTGGTGAGCTTCAGTTGATGCTTCAAGCTCTGCCCTTGTACTAACAACACAAAATCTCATGTTGCGATCCATCTTCTGAGGGACAGAGTAGGAGTCTAGTGGAGGACCAAGGAGAAGAAGCTCCATGTTGACTCAGAGACAGTTACCTAGGAGGATTTTGAGGTGGGTCTTAGGAGTAAGTATTTTCCTAGGAGGTTTATTCAATAGCGGATAGATGCATTTCATGACCTCCACCAGGCATGTATAATAGTAGCCGAGTATGAGAGTTGATTTCTAGATCTACTCTAGTATGTCAACTATATGCATGATTAGCAGGTATGGATTCACAGGTTCATCAGGGCCTCAATTTGAATTTAGGTGGTGCGGTGCGCAGCCACTACCCATAGACATTAGCAGAAGCTATGGAGAAGGTGTTTATTATAGAGGAGACATGGGGGAAGATGCAACAAGCTCGAGATGGAGTTTAGAGCCGCATCTAGTAGATGCAGGATAGTAGATCTAGGGGGTTAGTTCCTCCTCCTCATGGCAGACAAAGTTCAATATAGTCTTCCTTTAGTTAACCTCAGTAGCCACCTCAACAGCAGTAGCAGACCCACCCACCTTACAGGCCTCCTATAGAGATTTGACATGCACAAAGGGGGCAGAGTATGGGGCCTCCTCCTAGAGGTCCCATTAGGACACTAGGTGCACAAAGAGCTCAATCAGTAGGATCTCGTTAGCAGAGACCTCAGCAGTCCATAGCTGGGTCGTTATGATCCATAGCAAAGACATCTAGAGTACCGACATGGGCCGCATCCCACTGGAGAGGACTAGGTAGTTGTTATGGTTATGGTATTGGTAGACACCATTGGAGAGAGTGCCCACAAAACCACAAGCAACAAGGGTAAGATGTAGATCTTAAAGCCTACTATTGGAGATATGGCATATAGTCATCAAATCTATGCAACTGTTGAGAACCGCCAGGCTGAACACTAGAGTACTGTGATAGAGACGAAAAGTAGTATTGGTGGTGTTTCCACCTCTATAATATTTGATTCTAGTTCCTCTGATTCTTTTATTGCACCATCCTTAGTAGAGCATTGTAGGCTAGTGGCAGTTAGGCAGATTCATAATTGGGACATTAAGATGGCTTCTAGGGCTAAAATTTTTACAGACTCCTTAGTTAAGGAGTGTGTAGTGGATTTTGGACCCTTCATCACTACTTCAGATCTTTGAATCCTTCCTTTGGGTTCATATGGTGTCATATTTTGCATGGAATAGTTGTCTGAACACAAAGATAAAGGGGACTGTTACCATAAGACTATTGCTTGTATAGATGATCTAGGAGTGGAGTCAGTGATAGTAGTGGTTAGGATGCCCGTTTCCATTTGCACCATCTCTGCTATGTAGCTTAAGCGGTGTGTGCAATGAGGTTGTCAGATATATGTGTTACAGTTAGTGACAGATTAAAGGATGAGTCTACTGGACCATCCCTTGATGACCATCCCATCTTGAGAGAGTTTGTTGATGTGTTTCTAGGGGAGCTATTGGGGTTACCTCGCCCACGTGAGATAGATTTTCATATAAATTTGGTTCCAGGTGCAAATCCTATCTCATGAGCACCTTATCGGATGACTACCCTTGAGCTCTATGAGGTCAAGTTACAGCTTCAAGGCCTTCTGGAGAAAGGCCTAATCCATCCTAGTGTATCCCCTTAGGGAGCACCAGTGATCTTCATGAAGAAGAAGGATGGATCTCTTCGATTATGTATTGATTACCACCAGCTGAACAAAGTAACGATCAAGAATCGTTATCACTTTTACACATTGATGAATTATTTGATCATATGAAGGTGGCCATAGTTTTCTCCAAGATAGATCTTAAGTCAGGGTATCATCAGCTAAGGATTATAGAGGAAGATATTTATAAGATTGCCTTTTGTATGAGATATGGCCACTATGAGTTCACATTGGTACCTCTTGGTCTGACGAATGCCCCCATAGTGTTCATGAGATTGATGAATGGTGTATTCAATACTTTTCTATATTGCTTCGTGCTCATATTCCTTGATGACATTCTGATTTACTCATTCATGCGTGAGGAACACAAGGAGCACCTTCTTCAGGTTATTTTGTGTCTTTGTGAGCAACATGTTTACGAGAACTTGGAGAAGTGTGTGTTCTTTCAGACAAAGGTGCAATATTTGAGCCACATCATTTCTAGGGAAGGTATCACAGTCGATCCTTCCAAGATTTGAGCTATCATGGATTGGCCAACACCCACCAGTGTGACCGAGGTGCACAACTTCATGGGTTTTGCAGGATACTATAAGAGATTTTTTCAGGAGTTTTCTTGGATTGCGCACCCCATCACTTCCCTTCAATGGAAAGGGAAGAATTTTTTTTGGTTAGATAGATGTGAGCAGGCCTTCAGGACACTAAAAGAATTCCTTATGCTAGTACCTATTCTTGTAGTTCCAAATCCGTAGGGTGAGTTCTACATTTGCACAAACAGTTCTTTGGTAGGACTTGGAGGTGTGTTGATGCAGGAGGGAAGAGTAGTTGTTTTTGAATCTCACAAACTCAAAGATTATGAGCTCAACTATTTGAATCATCATATTGAGATTGTAGTAGTTGTGCACGCTTTAGTGTGGTGGAGACATTTCCTCCTTGGCCAGATATGTACACTCAGGACTCATCACTTGAGTCTCTACCCACCTCTTCACGTAGCCCAATCTCAACGCTCCCTAACGGCATTGGATGGAGTTTATTTTTGAGTACGATATGGAGATAGATCATGTGAAGGGGAAGGAGAATGTGGTTACATATGCTTTGAGTAGATGGATACATGTGGCTATGGCCACTTCAGTAGTTACATATTTGCGAAGCAGGATTTTGTAGCAGCTTCCTCATGACAGCTTCTACCTTGCAGCCAGAGAAAATATTCAATCTTAGAGACCCCTTGAGGGGATATTTTATGGAATTTCATGAGAGGAAGATGGTCTTCTCAGACACAGGAGTCAGATATATGTTCCTCGAGATGGATACTTGAGACAAGAAATTTTGATAGAGGCTCATTGTGCACCTTATTCATCCCATCCTAGGTGAAGAAGATGCAGGCTACTTTGAGATAGTTGTACCATTGGAGAGGACTTTAGAGAGACATGGATGAGTGTTTGTCATGCTATTTATAGTGTAGAATCACAACACCCCTAAATGTCTGCAACTAGATGGGTTGATAATTTCAGTATGATTGCACAACATGAATCATTTCTCAAGGTGTGGGACCTTGTGAGTTGAGAGAGATCTTCGGATTAAGTCCGGTTCTTATTCCTCTATTCAGGTACACAAAAATAAATTGTAGAGGATCTTTTCTAAATGTTCTCTATTTTACCAAGGAGAAAGGGTTGCGAAGATGTAAGAAAATAAACCTAAGCTAATGAGGTGATGCACCAAACAAAATTTAGACACTCATTTTGTAACTTAACACAAACCATAAGAATTCAATACAACACCATGCATAGGTAACAAAAATGTAATGAAAGATCAGAAAGACAACAATGAACACATGAAAGGGTTGGAAATCACCCACAGACATATATTATTGCTCCAAAATTGATACAATACATTACAACGGCTAAGAGGTGAGGGAATTTGTATTACACTTCGAACGGGAGGTTTGAAAGCTCCACAAATCCACTTCCAAACAAAAAAAGAAGGGATGGCGCAAAATAGAAATGTCCAACCTTTTACAATGAGCCCAACTCCTTCTTTTCTAGATGCAACATAGAGAGAAGAAGGAGAGAGAGACGGGAAAAATAATTTAAAGCTCAACTACTAGCCATCAATTCCTCTATGAATCTGCCCCAAATCTATCATGTCTGGCACTTTATGTCTGCTTGGCATGTTGAAGAAGAGAGAGTGACAAATCGAATAAAATCTGATCTTGTTGTTGGGGACAATTGGATTGCATATTAATGACATGAATATGTTTCCCCAATTTCACCCACCAAACTTCTTTGAAATTAAATTTTCAGGTTTCCATGGCATAGGTGAGGTGGAGACCTTTCCAACGGTGCCAATTTTTTTTAATTTAAGGCACAAGGTCGAAAGATATGTTCATTTGAAGTTTTAATTTGGGTCTATACAAAAATGGTGAAAACCAATCAACAAAATGGGTGCGCGGGCCTGAAACTCACTTTGTTCCTTTTGGCACTAAGAATACAAAATGTAGAAATTTCCCCATGGCCCCACAATTCACTTTTGGCAAAAAAAAACATTTTCAGACCCGGCGGTCGACTTTTTCCATTTGGGCAAAAAGTGACTCCAAGGCCTGCTAGCCTATAGGCAATTGAGGCTTGACACGTGGCCCCTCTAGGAGTCAGTGGAGGTGCAGCTTATGTTTTTAGTTTACGCCTTCTTGGGGAAAAATGTTCAAATTGCCTCTGATGACCTGCCATCCCACTTTGACTTTTCAATAAGGCCATGTATCCCTTTGTGGGCCTTAGGATTTTTTCTTCATTTTGGCTTTAAGATCCCCCATGATCTTGTGGGCCCGAAATTCATTTTGTGTTGTATTTGCAAAAAGCACAAAAATTCCAAAACTCCCCGTAGACCCACTGGCCCAAAATTTACTTTGGCAATTTTCCCTCTTCGGACTCACCGGCCTACATTTTCTATTTGGGTGAAAAGTCTCAAAATCTCCTGCTGCCCTGCATTGGAAAAAATCCTTAAAAACTCCCACCAGTCCACTTTTGGGCAAAAAAACTTTCTAAGGTCAGTCCGTAACTTGCAAAATTTGAGGAGTTAGAAGGAATTCTTTATATTTTTTGAAAGGGGAAGAAAATTTCCATTTGATAGAAATTTTTTCAAGAAACCTCAATTGTTTAGAATATCTAAAAAATTTGATTGAAGCACAAAAGGAGGAAAAATGGGTGCAGTTAACCAAAAATAAGATGAGATTATTTTGGATAACAATGCCTAAATCGAGTCTAAGATGGGTTGGATAGAAAGAGGATCGTCAAGATTAGGGTCGAAAAAGAAATAATGAAGCATAAAAGTTAATTCATGTGGTGACATATTGTTATCAAAATACTTAGTGTCTAAGGATTTTTTGAAAACAACATGATAAGTGGGAAATATATTAAGTAAATTAGATAAAGAAACTTGACCCATGATAGAAGAAGAATAAGGATCCTAAGTGTGAAAGATGTTAGGTTCAGCAAAATGATTAACTAAAATTAACTAAGTAGGGGAAAGTATAATAATAGTTAATCTAATCTAAGAGGACAATAAACATTGTAAATAAGTACTTTAAAGAAATGTAAATTAGCTAAATAATTAAACTAGTAGAGATAAAGCCTTAATATGTAAGATTAAAGTGAGGAAAGAACTGAAGAAGTTGTAGGTGGTTGTCCCATAGTGTCGTAGGTGTGAAAATAAATTATAGGAGTAAGAACAACTACATAGAGTTCCAGAAAAGGGTGGATCTAGAGGATTGAAACAAACTACAATTCCCATGAAGGTACTGGAGTGGCCCGGGGTACCTTGTTCTGCTGAAATAGGCACCTCAGTATCTGTAAAAGCTCCACAACTGGTCTTTTTAGGGTCAGAAGATAGTCTGTAACCTTCGCTACTTGTCACACTAGATTCAATGAACTGTTACAATGTACCAAATGAAGAAATATGGTGTTTGAATACTTGGAAAAGAGAAAGAAATATAAAATACCTTAAAAAAATAAAATATGCAAATGAATGGGTCAGAAGTTTCCATAAGAGTAAGCTTACTAAATTGAACGCTACACTAAATTTTGGACCCAGATGTAGTTCTAGTGTGTGTGTGTGTGTGTGTGTGTGTGTGTGTGTGTGTGTGGTGCTCTTGTGCCAATCGCACTTTGCGAAATAGCGAACAATATGTAGATGTAGAAAATATAATAGTATGTGTGCATGGAATACAATATAATCCCTCCCTCTATAAAGTGTGATGAAGATGTCCTAGTTTGATGCCTTCATGATGGAACTATATGGATGTGAATGCAATCGATGAATGCAACTCTATATGGAGTTATAGTATTGTATGATGTTAGGTCCATCATTGTGGTCTCATAACTTTATATTTATAGTGTTGTCTTTCTCTAATTTCATAATTAACCCCAAAGAGGCCGGCAACATAAAAAATAAGGAAGAAAAATGGATAGAAGAGGCCCAAACAGTGGCAGGAAAGTGCTAGAAGGATTGGGGCACCCCCAAGTGGAACCAAGGTGCCCCGGGGTGACCCAGTTATGGATAATATTTTGGGGGATGTGAGAAAATGGCTAGGCATGTAGGTGCAATAGGTCACAAATTATGAAATAAAATAAATACAATGGCCAAAGGGGTGGGGGTTGATTAAAAATTACTTTGCTTAAGAACCTTTTAAATAATACTATGATACCGGGATAAACAATTGTCTAAAGTGCATGATTTTGTGACTACAACCACTCATACTAAGTTGTCTACTGCATTACCAAGTCAACCTAAGCAGTCTCCCTTGACACTCAATGCAATTCATCCGCCTCTCAAATCTAAGATTTAACCAATTTATTTTTATGTAGCATCTAACCCTCCTACTAGTATTCAAGACACATTACAAACTCCACAACACCATGCTAATACTTCACAATAGTCTATAGATGCTACATTAGATATGCATTCTAGTTCATATGCTCCACATGTTTCCACCACTAAATGTAAACTTGGTGTTTGGAAGGTGACGACCTTATTGATGAATTTCCACACTCTTCTTACATACAACTAGGTGGCATAACAATTCACATCCCGCCACCTCTTTTTAACATCATTAGCACATTTCCCTATATTCATTATACATACTCATCATACATGCTAACATCATTACCTGATAACACACTCTTATGATTCGATTCAAAATTGACTATTGAGGATTATTAATACACTGAACCCATCACACTGCACTATAGATAACACTTTATTAGACATTACACGGTACTCATTCTACAACATTTGTTCATTGTGTTTCTTCACCTCATACACAATGATAATTACAGACATATACATGCCATACATACTACATCACGCATTTTCACATATATTATAAAAGTCTTCATCATGTAAGAGTATAACAATACATTCCTATTTCATCTACATTCACTACATGTCACTTTCTACATTACACTTTACACATCCTACACATATTGTATTTCGATATTACACGTAACATATCTACACATTAAATCCTTACATATACCACTCATCGTATGGTCATCTTTTATCATTACATAAACTAAATTATCTTCTATGTGTTGCACTCACTACTTGATGACACACTTTACTTCCTCGGTCCATACTCAACTAACGAGAGTTTACAAATCAAATGGACCCTACCTTCACCACAAAATTACTATTCTACCTTACATCATGTGAAATTAATAACTTAGTGACATACGCTTTAGGCTAAATCCTCACCTATTCTATCATCTTGTAGTAGTATACACCTTATGTTCAATCACCATTCCCAACTATTTATCTTGTAGTGACATACGTTCTAGGATAAATCGTCACCTATTTTATCATTTTCTAGTGGCCTACACCTTAGGTTACAACACCACACCCTCCTTACACCTTATAGTGATATACACTTAGTCACTAGTGCGAAATCATCACTCATCCATTCATCTTATAGTGATATATGCTTTGGGATAAATAATCACTCCAAATTTCATCTCATCATGCTATAAACTTAGGCTATAAGGTTGACACACATCTTTTCTACATGTCACATATCATCACCACTACACATATACACATTTCTTTACAACATACTAGACATGATACACACTACTTGACCATTTCCCGATGATGCACTCTCATTTACAGTTAATTATTGACTACTAATGGGGAAAACAAAATAAACCTCAAAGCTTACATTTCCATTCACTTGGCGAGCACGCAGCTGATATCACTCCATATTGCATTCCATTCCATCCATTCAAAGCATACTGCATACTATGGTTGTTTATTCTCTTACTTACTTTTGCTCGTTCATGATTATTTTATCACACATGCTAGTTTGATTACTTGTATGTAATTTATCAATAACATACACATATGCAGTCATGCCCTCTTCTAATTATTATCATTGATACATATCTCTTACATGTGGCATGTATTCTCGTATTCTATCCTTCCTACACTAGTTGCTACAGGAATCCACATATTCATCTCTTCTAGGTGCTATTATATAATTTTGTACTTAGCACTTTACATTACTTTCTTCTACATGCCTTTTACATACTAGTTATATTTCTAACATGCTAACGGGTGATTCATGTGCAACATTTATTATGCAGGGATATTGGTGTCCATACTTGTTCATTATATTGTATACCACTGTTTGTTATTGTTTTCTATTGTTTGTGGGCCTTGCCCTATGTTTGGTGCACACACTTGTTATTTGTTCGTAGTCATGATGGATTTGTGTGTCTTGTGACATCATGATTGATGTTTGGTTTTGAAACCCATTTTTTGCAGCATACTTATCTTCTTGTGTGTTTAAATTACTTTTCTTGGTAGCTTACACACTGTTTGCATAGCCTATAGAATATTTTCTACATGTATGCATGTTTATTCTTGTCTTTGGATATCATTCTTTTTTGTGCATGCCTTGGTTTATACCAAGCACTTTTCATTGTACATGCGGTTGGCCCTCTTTTGGGGCTGCATGTCTCCTATAAAAAATGTCGCATGTACCCCCAAAGATGTGGGGAATCATTTAGGGATTTTTACCTACTAACACCTAGATTCTACACCATTTCAGTTCAGTTATGTTTAGCAAGTGGGTTTAGACCAGTCTAAAAACCCCATACATAAAATATTTTATAGGACTTGACATCTTTAGCATTTCCAGGAAGCAATTATAGGCTTGGAGGTTACAGTGGGTGTGCCTCCCTACACTACTTCGGCCAGTGGTGTGAGATCGCCCAAAAAACTTGCAATACGGGATATCCTTCTACACTTTCTCTCTTGACATGGATCAGGTGTTAATGTTCCATTTACATTTATATTTACAATTATTTTTTCCATTTACATTTGTGTAATTTACATTTACATACACCTATGTCTTTTATATTGAATTTTTACACTTACATGCATACATATTAGACTACTTGATTGTTTTCTCCTTATAGGTCCAACCATATGAGAAAAAAATAATTAAATGGGGGAAACAATAACAAAAACAAAAAAATACTACGCGGTAGCACACTATAGAATACACATAACATTTTTATTTAGGTACACTACACTATGAGGTAGCTACACACATGCGTCTTTACTTTGGTTCACTCTCATCACTTTTTTCTTTGCATCTATAGCTTACACACTCCTCCATCTTATTATGATTCCACAGTTTTGTCTAGTCCTTTGCAATGATTATACTAAAATCTTGATGGACATAAGGTATGCATATCTATCTAATTAATGTTACCAATATTTCCGCTCACCAACATAAATTGGGGGAAAAATGTAGCCACGAATTCACGCATTTTAGACATTTTATTTATCATGGTCTCATACTAAAATTTAGAAGTTTCTTGAGTAAAGAAAGTACTAATTAATCCACATCATTTGGACTTCATTGTATTTTACTTTGTAATTTGTGACTTATTGCACCCATATTCCCAGCCATTTATGGACATCCCACATTATTTTAGCCTCAGCTAGGGTGCCTAGATTTAGTACTGGGGTGCCCATGGGAACCTTGGTACCACATGGGGGAGTCTTGATCCTTATATAACTATCCCATCACTTTTTTGGCCTCTTCTAACCATTTTTCAAATTTATGTTTCTTGGGGTTGATGTTTTTGGGGTTAATTACGAAATTAGAGTAAGAAAACCCTATAAATATATATTTATGACACCATAATGAGGGACCTAACATCATAAACTAATATCACTCCATATAGAGTTACACTCATCGATTTCATTGACATCCACATAGCTCCATCATCAAGGAAGAAGCTAGGATATCTGCATCACACATCATAGGGGGAGGGATTCTATTCTATTCCATGCACATATTCTACTACATTGTTTACATTTAGCTATTACTTGCTAATTCACAAAGTGCAACTTGCACAAGAGCACCTAGTGCATGACATACACACACAGACACGAACTACATCCGGGTCTTAAATGTAGTATAATAATCAGCTAAGAAGCCCACTATTGTAGCATCTGAGGTCAGTTTGATCCATTAATTTTCATATTTCTTATTTTAGGGTTTTGATACTTCCTTTTAGTATTTTGGAAGTCATTTCTTCCTTTATTAATATTTGGAGCATTCTGAATAATACATGAATATTAATGTGACATACAATGAATGTTGTCAGTCATCTCTAAGACCTATGAAGATCAGTTCCAAACCTTTTCTCTAGATTAGGGAGCCTATTTTACTTACCAGAGGAATCGTGGGTGCCCCAGTCCTATCCGAAGTGCTCTAGTTAAGCCATTTCACCTAGATCTATCCTTTTTAGAGTTGCAACACAGTCATTCCTAATTTATGATTTGTTGTTCATCACTGTGACATGGTCTTACAATATTCTATTATTCATTTGAGTTATTTCCTTTCCCTTCTTGCATATTAGGGTTTCTACTTTTACTAGTTCTATCATTTGATAAATTTACATATTGTTTTAGTGCATTTACTTACTGCATTATATATTCTCCTAGATTAGATTTACTATCCTTCACTACATAGTTAGACCATTTTTAATGAATGAGTAGGTAGGAGATAAATATAGGTTCGATAAAAGATAGAAAAAGTGTAGGGATGTGGATTTAGGTGGTTAGGGATAAATGCCTCCTACAAAGAAATCTCATTAAAGATAATTAGATAAGAAGGAGAGATGGAAGCTAATTAGGATTAATTAGCTAATTTAGGTGATTAAAAAGAATTATTTAAAAATTAAAGGTGATGGGATAATAAATGGACATTTAAATAAATGAATCAACTTAAGGGGGTATAGCTAGGACCTTGGTGAAAAATTTGCATGCGGATAATCAAGGGTATCAATACCAAATTTTTATGTCTACATTTTACCTTATTTTTCACTTTTTTGGTATTGGGAAATCCATGAGATAAAAATCAAAAGAGATTAATATTAATAGTAAGACTAATGAAAGACTGATGTTGAGCTCCCCCTCAAATGAGGGATTGATGATGCAAAGGGGAATCAATGGTGAGATTGAAAGAGGTAGATGTTGAAGGGCTTGTGGGAGAATAAATATGCATAAAATGATGAGGCTAGCTAATATTCCTTAAAAAAGAAGGTTTTAAAAAAAATGGAACCTATGGGAGTGATTTTATATCATGTCAGTAGGAATCAAAAGACAGTCTTAATGGAGATGGTGGAAATTTTCTATGGACCAATGAGTGGGAAAAAAACATTGAAAAATGGAAGGAATCCAATGGGAAACCTATCAAATGGATGTAATCTGTGAGGACCACAAAAGTCACAAGAAGACATCAAACTATGCAACACCAAATCCAAAAAATAATGTGACATCCTTCATACATGAGGAAATGATAACAAGGTATGCATCCATAAAGGATGTGGATGGAAGCAACGGTGCTCCAAAAAAGGAACATAAATGGCCGAAAAGGAAAAATATGAAAAAGTGATGATATAAAATACCCCAACGGGGAGTAAATATGCCCACAAAGGTGGACTTTGGGAGAAAACAAAGATAAATAAAATGTTGCAATAAAATGTCCCAATGGGGAATAAATGAGGCCACAAAGGTGGAATTTGAGAGAAAAATAGATGAGGCCTTACCAAAGGACACAAAAAAGGAGGAGGGCAATGGAAAAAAAGGGTTACCAAGGCAAGTCAATGGTGACTAAGGCTTATCGATGGTGACCCAAGGGGGTCGACGAAAACTTGGTGTCGGTAACTATATAAGCCTAAGGGTCGGCCGACGATTATCATTTTCATGTGTGTAATAGATGATCGAGATGAAAGAGCTAAACAAATAAGATTAAGAGATGGAGGTCATAAGAGAACTGAAGAAATGTCAAATTGCACACAAGATGGTGAGTAATGAAACCCACGTTTGTGTCTTAATTTATTTTATGTTTTATTTATTTTCTTGCATTTCTTTAGAAAAATGGATGATGCTAAGGGTGGTTGGTGGCGACTTGGATGGGTTACCATTGACTCTGATCTAAGGAATTTCAATCAACCCCTACACAAATGGACCTAGCCTTGGTTGGCGTTGACCAGGAATAGATTAGACATTTTTGATAGATAAATGAGATGATGATGGGAAAATTACTGTTTGTGTGTTGTTTGGATGATTACAGGCCAATGAGACTTTATATTTGAGAGACCAAATCTTGAATCTATATGAGAAGATGAGAGAATATGTGACTAATGTCAAGTGGGATAACTTGGTAGCCATGGGGTTAGGAGGATTTAGTCACCATCAGTGGATCCAACGGGATGTAGGGTTGATGATAACTATGGTTGAGAGATGGGACATGTAGATAGACACTTTTTGGTTTAGGATGGGTGAGATAACTATCACCTTAGAGGATCTATATTGCATCTTTAGATTTCCTATACAAGGGGAATAAATAGTTCCTTCCCATCATAGCTAATAATAGACTAACAGTATTGACATGACTATTTCAAGTTGATGTACCCCACAAAAAATTATCTTCAAGGGATTTTTCATAAAAGTTGAGGTACTAGGTTGGGGTACCACAGAGAGAGTTGATTTTTCTGGTCATGATGGCATTGTTGTGATATGGATTTCCTTATGGTAATTAGCAGGTGTTGTAGTAGATATTGTTGAACATCAGACAATTTTTTTCACTTGGTATGGATTTTTTTGTGTAGGTGTACCATCAACAAGTCATGTACATAGTAGGTAGGAGGTCATGATTAGATGTAGGATTCCTGTTATACTACTAGGTCTAATAGAATATTGTATTGTTTTGGCCACCAGGATTTCCATCGGTCACTGGGACCACATAGAGTTTTCAGTGGGGTTTTTTAGATGGCGGGCCAATCAGGACCATGAAGAGAGTGGATATATGGGTGTGGATTGATATGTGGATAGGTTTGTATAGCTTGATGTGGATCAGATTAGATGCAGGCCATATCGAGGTTTCCCTTCATGGCCTAGGGTAGATGCAAAGTTAATGGGTGTGTGGAGGACAAGATGGGTATAGGGTAGGAAGCAAGAGATGATCAAGGCCATAAAGTTTGATAGATTGCGATGACAATTTGGAGTTGTAAAAATTATATCCAAAGATCCTATCTCATATAGGAGAGAGGATATTGATAGGGAACTGTTAGTTCCTAAAATGACATATCCATTGGAGGAGGAATTAATGCCTTAGGATGATGATGATGATGTAGGAGTTGTAGTGGGGTTTTCTCATTGGATGACCGCAACTTAGGTAATGTAGGTTGCTTGGGAGAGAGGAAATGAGGAGGAGAAAGATATGGAGGAAATGGGGGTTGAGGTAGGGGCAACTCCAGGAGGCAGAAGAGATGCAGATAGATGAGAGTCAACAACAATGACACAATTATGTGTGGATATGGAGTAGATGTGTGTTTAGAGAGACACTGTGATCTTCTAGAGGGACACAATTACACAAGAGAGAGATCGAGTCACCTAGGACATGGACCGGTACTGCAGGAAGAGGGAGGCTTACAAGACCCTTTGTGGAGATAGGGGGATGGTTCTATCTACCAAGGGTGTGAGTGGTGGATAGGAAACATCGCAGGGAGGAGGATGGATGACACCTCCTAGCATGATTTATATGGATCGATGGAAATCCTTAGCCATATAGGCTAAGTATTATGAGGGGATTGTGATCAATAAGATGTCATAAACACTATGATATTGGGAGCAATTGGAGAGGAGAGTGAAAAATGGAGTTAGGCCATCTAGGAGCACAGTCAATGTTGCTCAACCACATTAAGGAGAGGTCCAAGATTGAGGTGATGAGGTTGATAGATGGAAAGAGAGAATTTCTTCATAAGGACAAGAGTTTAGGATTTCTGATGTCAACTTTACTTACTTTAGATTTTGTTCTGGTGATATATATGATTTAGTCATGGTTTAACATGCACATATTTTTTGATGTTGATTATTTGATTCATTATGATGTGATTACATGTTCTAGTTGTATTTAATGATGATGGTAAAAGTCTAAAATGATATTTTTTATTTGATGATGATATTTGATGAATATGATGATGTGGATTACATCTTTTCTTTGGATTTTATTATGATGATGAATGTATACGCATGGATTATATGTATGTGATATTGAGAAAATGAAATTTTAAAATAGATATGATTACTGATAGGCATAGGTAAGGTTAGGAAAGTTGATGTGATATCATAAATGGGTACCATAAAGGGGTTTATGTAAAGAGATATGTTCTTTTAATAAAACAAAGGAGAGATAAAAGATATATGTGGAAAGGTTTATAATAAAATAAATCTTAACGATGATGACCCATGGCTATGAACGATGCTATGGCATATCAAGGAAAATGTGTGGAAAAGATGCCTTCAATGGAATTAGAGGTAAAGAAGAAGGGGATCTAAGTAACGTAAGGAACATGCAACTAAAATAGGACTTAGCATATAACCAATGATAGTTAGTTATTACAAAGATCATATTGGAAACAAAAATGGAATGAACTCATAAACATAATGTTGACATGAAAAAGGGATTTGTGATGTATATTGTATAAGGGAAGAGGGTTCTTCGTAAGTGGTGTTCCCTAAATCTATGCCCCAGCTTTGGGAAGGGGAAAGAACAAACTGATTAATGCAGGAAGTTTTTTAGAAGAAAGTTGATCAATACAAGAAGATTTTTTAGGATGCTATTAAAATGGAAGGCTGATCAATGAATGAAGCCTTTGATGTCGTGATACAAAAGAGTATCCATATTTCAAGGGTATGGTCTACTTTATACATGATATCTGTCCTTTGATGGACAAGTTTATTGATTTTTATGTTGTTTTTAATTTTTTATTATTTTTATGTGAACAACTTTCCTTCGAAGTAGAAATCTAGTTTTGATAACTTTAATTTTTGATAGAAGCATACATGAATTTTGATTTTAACACATGGAAGAGATGGTTATAGCCAGGTAGAAAAATTAGAAGGGGACAATGGATGTGCAAGATACACCCATGAACCCTTTGCATGGTTTCAATAGGTAAATAAGAGGGTGATGAATGCAATAATCACAAATTTCTCACCACGAAGGGAGAAACTATCCATAAGGAAAATGCTATGGGAAGAGTCATGTTGCCCATATTTAAGGTCATATATAGAAAATTAATGATAGAAAACATAGTTTCAAATCATTAAAATGATAGATGGAAGAGGCTAATGATGGAGGGATGATATGAGGATATGACTAAGTGCTCATTGGTAGACAAGTTAAAAATATAATGGTCGCATGTGTAATGCGTTAAGCGGTTCCACTTCTAGTTTACCATCAAGGGAGGCCAAGTGATAGACTCCTAACCCATACTTATGTGTGATAATGTATGGACCAATCTATTAGTAGGAAAACTTTCCACGTTGGCTCCTTTCTATAGTAGTAACGTTATGATTTTATTTAAGGACAAGTTCATTGACATTGAAGTTGTGATAGGATATATTTGCAAAGATAAAATATATGCGTTACCTTAGAGGAAGAAAAGAAAACATGCATCCTAATGAGACAAAGAGATGTCCAAAAAGTTGTATTATGATGAGAGAATGGTCCCCCCAGAGAATGGAACAATTATAGCCATAAAGGTGGAATTAGGATGAAAAAGATGGTGTCCTAAAAGAGGCACAAATATGGCCACTAAGATGGACTCTGGATGAGATAAGTTTTAAGTAATATTGGATGATATGATTTTGATAAAGATCATAAAATATGTGGATCACCTAGGGAATAAGGAAGCAATAAATACACATCTTTAGAGATGAGAAAATGGCCATAAAGGTGGGCTTAGGATGAAGACATGGTGCCCTAAAGAGAGGCACAAATATGGCCATAAAGGCATACTTTACGAAATACCATGGTGCCCCTAGGGGAAGCACAAATATGGCCACATAGGTGGACTTAGGATGAAAATATGGTGGATAGATAGGTTGGATAAAGTGAATTGGGTAAGATTGGATGAGAAGAGATAGATAAGATAAGACAATGTTAAGGATTGAAAGAAATTGATCCACAAGTAGACCAATCCTAGAATGAATTCCCTCAACATCAAAGGAGCTATTAGATGGATGAATTGATGGATAATATGTGTGAAAGAGGATGAATGGATAAATAATAATGGGAGGATACTTCCCCAACGATGGATGTTTAAGGAGATTGGATGGGATCATTTGAAGTAAGGTCGATGATATCTTTGAAGTTATATTAGATGGATGATTGGGGATCATAGGGGTGATTTGAAAAGGAAACTATATCAATAAACAAGGGATGAAACTCTTTAGTAATGATGATATGTATAGGAGGGGTAAGAATGGATGATGTGGATGAAGGAGGATACTTTGAAGATTCGATGGATGGAGGTGTAGGAATTAAAATGGATGTGTTGGATGGAGAAGGAAGATCCTCCTAGATGGAGAGGTCATCTTCCTGAACAATATAATGGATGATGGTTTTGAGGGCATTATTAATGGGAGTCAATATTTCTTGATCAACTCATGGTTGATCTTATATGAAAACTAGTGGTGTGTCTAAAGCTATATGTAACAAGTGAAGTCTCAGATTAACTAGTAATTGATTGTAGTTAATATTAGTTTTTATTTTTCTCTCGGGGGGTTTTATAGTGTTTGAATATCTTTTGGCCAAAGCCTTATTGAAGGGAAACAATAAGAAACTTACTAAAGGAAACACACATTGTTGAAATGATCAAGCCATGTAGGATCAAACACACTACTTAAATAAACACACTTTACATAATTGAACATACTACTAAAATAAACACACCAAGTAAATGTTGGTTAAAATGATTTCTAAGGATTTAAGAATGTAAACTACAACACCTACAGGGACAATAGATAACTCCACTTAATATAACTTGTTGAATCAAAAGTAGAATAGAATTTCTAAATAACATAATTACACAAATTACTAGAAAGGAAAAATACCAATGAAATAAAAGATTCTTTTCCTTGGAGCTTTCTGCCCTTGCTCCACCTTGAATTAGGAGTTAACATAGTCTATTGATCTCAAAATGAGATGGCTATTCTTATTATTGAAAATATATTAAGTCATATAGAATTAAATGAGATATTTTATATCTACCTTAAGTTCTCTATATATCCTTTTCCAGTGGAAGATGCATTTACAATAATGAGTGATCAACAGTTATCCTTATGCCTATAAATCCTAGTAAATCAAATAGTGACCAGATTAGCTATCAAATTGAGAAAAATAGCTAGATATATAGTTGTTGGTCATATACATGTATATTTGGAGTGTGAAAAACTGGAAATGTTTTCGTCTATGTTTTCTTGAAAGGTCCATTCTTTTCTCCATAATCAATTTTTGATAGATTAGGAAGATCCCATTGATTCGATAACATTGGAGAAGTTCTAGAACCAAAGAGGTATCTTCTGGGAATAATTTCTAGAGTTCCAAAGCTAATCCATATTTATCCAACTTCCTCAAAAGATAGTGGTCACTCCTCAATTCACTTATCTTGACCAAGTATAACCTGCTTTTTCCAATACTAAACTTCAAGACCATTTGTTAGGAAATATAATGTTTTTAGACATTTGAACTAAATCAAACAAAATATGGACAAGTACATCGTAAACTTATATTATATGAAACAAAAGTTATGAAATACAGTCAAATTTGATTGAAAAGGAAGCAAGATGAGATTATTAATTGCACATTGATGAGCCATATTTTATCCTCATCATCTCCCCCACACTTACTTGTTTGTAATTCCCCTTACAAACTTCAATCTCCAAAACTGGGATCATGAACTATGGACTCCAACTCACTACTAAGATCAAATGGTGGAATTTGAATGTGCCAAGTCTTCTTATCAGAACTGTTGTATCCTGATCCTTCCTCCATCTTTTTCTGTTGATTCTCAAAAAGAGTGGAATCTTGAGGTTCCCAATTCTGCCATGGAGACATGGGTATAAGAATGAGAGAATTCCATGTTCTCATACCTATCCATATACCTCTATGTCCCTCAAAAATTTAAGGAATGATTGTGCATAATTTTTTGGAACTTTCCAGGCTCCATATTAGATTTATGGGGGAGATAAATTCCCTTCTTTTCAATGGAAAATTAAGGAGTTCCCATCTTATTTTACATTCATCATAAACTTCCTTAATATATTCCTCTTCATATGAGGTGAATGCAGCAATATCATACTGCAGGATGATAATGTAATGTTGTTTAATTGGGGCTTAAAGGCACAAGCCCCTGAAATCTTAAATAAATGCAAGTGGTTTTCCGTAATGAGCTCTCATACATAGACCAACTGAACAAAATTTTTCTAAGTATTTAGTATTCCTTTCCTTCCAAGCTATCTAAATCTGGAGCATAAAAAAAATGCCTTAAGTTGGCATTCCCCCACATATAAATTAACCATAAAGCTTGTGTTCTTTTCTAACATGAAATTGTATAGATAAAATTCAAAAGAAGAATTTTCTGCTCTTGAGTGGCTAAATATTATGCAGTGATGAATTCTACTTCGTCCTTCAATTCATGTGGAAGGCCACATGAAATCCTCAGTAGCTGCCAATGGGTGAATTGTTCTTCTAAGAAGACACTGTATGTAGGTGGACTCCTTCTACATGCTAGTAATTTTTCACTCATCATACAAACCATCTGTATTCTTTCCTAACATTTAAATGTTTGTTCCTCACTCTTATAGAAATTTTATTCCCATTATTTTCTTGTCATTTTCTCTTCTTTCATTTGGCACTTTAGCTCTTGATTTGATAATTTTAAATCATTCAACTTCCTGTAGGTATCATCCCATAATTGTTTGAGTGGTAGGTAGGATAACTATTTTTGTACCATTTTATTCATTGAATCTAATTTTTTCATTGTCTCTTTGTCAATGCTTTTTTAAGTAGCCAATTGCAATTCTTTTTATTTTTCAACAATTTGTTGTCTTACCAATACCAATTCTTCATTCTTTCCTACTAGATGAGTTTTCAATTGTTCTACAAGTATTTCTCTATACTCCACTCTATGTTTTAACAAGTTAAATTCCTCATCTTTTTCCCTAATTATAATTTATACTCTAGACAAGAACAAAGCTTTCTTCAACTATTTTTTTTCTTCTTTTGATGGAGGTTCCCCAAGAGATGGGCATTGTTCCTCGACCAAGGGTAATTTTCCTTTTAATCTCCAAGATGCCAATTTTTCATCTTCATTTGATGGCACTGCCAAGTCATCCATTTCCTGAAAAAAATTTCTTCTCCAATATTTCACCTTCTTTCTCTAACTCCTCAGTTTGAACTTCTAGAGGAGGAGGACTTGACATGCTGCCAAAAATATCAACAGCTTCCTTCTCTTTTTTTTTCTGAACTTTCATTTTTTTTGGCTGAGTTTCCCTAGTTTTTTTATGATTTCCTTTCTTCCTAGGAGTTTCAACATCTTCTAAAGTAGGATTTTTCATTGAAATTATTTTGACCTTTATTCTAGAGTCCATCCTAGGTATTGGTTCTTTTGGGATTATCCTCTCACAATTCCTCCTTTTTTGTATTTTAACCTCACTTGTTTCTTCCTTCTTCTCATCAGAGGGATTAATTCCTAAGTAAATTTTAGGAGTAAAAGGAGTTGGTGTTCCTCTAATGATAATATCAGGAGTTTATTTGAATTTGTGGAGGAATTTCTCCAATGCTTCTTCCCCATTTTTCTTAGAAAGAAAATGATGTTGAAAGACCAAATGAATTAACCTATGGTGTAATTGTTCTTTCTCCACAATAATATCTCTGAGCCATGGTATGGATGGAATCAAAGAGGAAAATGGGAAGTTTTACCATATGATCCTGCTTTCTTGCCACATACCTGAGATATATCAATATTTTAAGGACTTCCGTTCTGACAGTCCCATATTGGCCATCACATGTCAGGTATTTTACCACCTAGAATGCTACTCTGTCAAAGTGTTCGGGTAGGCTATCTCTTTTGAACCATTTTATGAAATTCTTTGTGGTATAAATGTACTAGGGTTCAAGTTCACCTTCTTTCCTTCAGGTATCTACCAATTCTTTCAGAGTTCCCCTTACAGGGTTTGCTACATTCACAATTGATACACTAGATACAATACTTATTATTTTCATAGTAAATGGAACTATGATTCCCTTAACCTTAGTTCTAATATATTATAAATTCACAACAAATTCTCTCACCAGATTATCATTGTATTTGGAGAATTTCTTCAAAAAATCTAGCCAACTTACCTGCTCAAAAATGGTTGTAACTTCACCATCTGCAAGGAGTTGTGTGTCATCTTTTGGTTATGATTTCTTCTTGATACCCATAGATAAATAGACAATTCAAGTTCTTTTCCCCTTTTTCAAACCCTCGCTATGCTAGGAGATAATTGAGGAACCACCAAAATTAGCTGCAAAACTACAAGTATACCTTTATTGTTGCCTTCTTGTGTTTCTCTACAATATTTTTTTTAAAAATATTTTGATTCCGTCTAAGTGCCAATTTATCATTAATACGCCTCCACCTTCATTTATTTTAACTAGAATTTCCAACATGATTTTTTTCCCTTTCTTTGTAATCATAATGTGTAATTAATAAGTCATTGTGCTGCTGATTTAAACCAACTCTAATCACACATGCAAAATTTTAACTTAACCTTTAATAATATTAAGACATAATTACCATCCTTGGTGATGTAATCCATCCGCTTTGCTGACTCGTCATCCCTAAAAAGTGAAAAATGGTTTTAAAAGATAGTTGGAATTCCAAGGAAGTTTCTGTTATTTGAATTAGCCAATTATTGATGAGACCAACTGCCATTTCTTGTTTTCAATTGGCCTTTTGAGAGAATGTTTTTCATTTTTTTTCTTTTTTTTCCCTTTTTTTTCAGGGAAGAGAATGTCATTTACTTTTTTTCATTCACTTCCCTTTATTTAGATCCTTGTATGTACTTATTTGATAATTTTGGAAGAACTACGTTCTTCCATATGATCAAACTCCTTATCTACTTCAATTTTCTTAAGGAATTCATCCCTTATAGGAGGCTTCCTATAGATTTTTATCCGATGTCCATTGACAAAAATTGCCCTTCTGTTGCCATCAGTGGGAAGTAGCTGAATAGAGACATTATCATATATCTTCTCAATCTGATACAGTCCTAGTCATATGGTACTCAACTTTCCTTTGAATTACTGGTACTTGGAATCAAATAGTAATGTCAAATCTCCTATCTTGAATTTCCTTTCCTTGATACGTGTATCAAGCCATTGCTTGCTTTGATCTTGGATTATCTCCATCTGTTGAAGTGCTTCCAGTATCATCTCATCCAATTCATTGAGTTGTAGAAGTATTTCCTTTTGTGTTGTATCCAATTCAATACCCAATTTAGTAGTTGTCCTCAATGTTTCTAGTTCAAATTCAATGGGTAACAAGGTCTTCTTCCTATAGAATAACTCATATGGTGATAACCCTGTTGTAGTCTTCCACATTGTGTTATAATCCTAGATAGCCTTAGGTGGACTTTTCACCTAATCTTTTCTACTTTCTTCAAATTTTTTGGTGAGAATGTTTTCCAATTCCCTATTTTTCACTTCTACTTGTCCATTAGATTGTGGGTAATAATGAGATTACTTCCTATGATTGATCTGATAGTACATTATAAGGCCTAGATCATATTAGACATGAATTATGGGCCTTGATATGAAAGTATACTTCTTACTGCACCAAAATTCACCACAATTCTATGCCAAAGGAAAACAATAACTGCATCTTCTTTAGTATTTTTCAAATCCTTTATCTCTTCCCACTTTTTTACATTGTCAGTACATACAAGAATGTGCTCCTTTCCCTGTGAAGTAGGAATGAAAGGACCAATGAAATCTAGCCCCCACCTTTAAATGGTTGAATCACCACTTGAGGTTGTAGAGGCATTTCACTAGTAAAAGTTGGTTGTCCCATCCTTTGACATGGATCAAACTGTTTGATGTATTTATTCACATCTTTATACAAAGATGGCCATTAATAGTCATTATTTTGTGGGCTTTATTTTTTGCTCAAGAGTGTGCTCTACTTGGTTCATCATTACATGCTCTAAGTATGTCAAAACATTCGTCCTCTCTGACAAACATGTGTAAAACTAAATCAGGGCCACATTTAAATAACATTCCATTTAACTATTTAAATTATGCACTTGTTTTGATTAATCTTTTCATTTATTTCTTAGTAAAAGAAGGAGGAATCTTGCCCTGTTGCAAGATAATTTGCCATGTCATTAAACCATGGTGTATCAGCTAAAATATCAAATAATTGTTCATTTGGAAAGTTGTTCTTAACTGGATCTTGTTCCCTTGTAGTGGTTAACCATGAAAATGAATCAGCTACCACAATAGTAATATAAAATTATTGTAAATGTAATAACCATCTGATTATCCTACCTCTAACCACTAGTTTATTCATTAAGTATGTAATTGTTGCATGATCTATATGTATAAATATTTTGTACCCTGTAATATAATGTCTAAACTTGTTAATTGAATAGATCACAACAAGAAATTATTTTTCAGTGGTGGTGTAATTTATTTTAGTGGGGGTAAGATTTTTACTATGGTAATAAATATCATACATTTTTCCCTCTTCATATTTTTGTCCCAAAAATGCACTAATTGAGTTATTTGAAGTATTTGCTTGGATGTGAAAAGGCTCCTTCAAATTAGGTCCTCTTAATATTGGAGCAATGATTAGTTTTTCCTTAATCTCTTCAAAAGCATGTTGACATTTTTCATCTAAGAGAAATGAACTATCCTTGGTAAGTAAGAAAATAATGGGGGCAACAATTTTACTAAAATATTTGATAAAACACCAATAGTACCCAACATGTCCTAAGAATTACTTGATATACATGGTATTTTGAGGAACAAGAAATTCTGAAATAATCTAGATTTTTTCTTGGTCAACTTGAATTCATCTTTTTGAAATGTGGTGTCCTAGTACAATCCACACATCAACCATAATCAAACATTTATCATGGCTAAGAGACAAATGGTGTTGCTCACACCTTGTTAACACTCTATCAAAATTTATCAAGGCATCATCAAATGTGTCTCCATGCACAGTAAAATCATCCATGTATACCTCTACACAATCATTCGTTAGATGTGTAGAAATTACTAGTATATCTCTTTGGAAGGTTTCTGGAGCATTACATAGTCCAAATGGAAGCACCCTATAGGAAAAGGTACCCCACAGAAAAGTAAAGGTAGTTTTATCCTAGTCCTGAGTAGAGACCCTAATTTTGTTATATCCATTAAAGACATCAAGGAAGGAAAAATATTGTTTTCTTGAGAGGTTGTCTAGAATTTGATCTATGAATGGTAAGGGAAAATAATATCTAAGTGTAGCTTTGTTCAATTCCCTGTAATCAACACAAAAAATACAATTTTAATTATTTTTAGGAAAAATTACAAGAGGATACACCCATTGACTATCTGAGATGGGGTAGATAAAGCCTACTTATAATAGCCTTTCAATTTTTTGAAGTTTCCTAACGGGTTTAACATTTTCAGTATAATTTTGATGGGTGAAAATACTTGGATATATTCCTTTCATGTCTTTCTATTCCTAAGAAAATGCTCTAGTATGACACTTCAGAAAATAAAATAATTTAGCTTCTTGATCATTTTCTAACCAGTTGTTAATGTTAAAAATCCTTCTTGGTTGAATATCAATTTATTTGGTTCCAGAGTGTACTGAACTGATTTGTTTAAAATGATTTAGTAGAGTGTTTAGTGGACATGAATGAGGTAACAACATATGATATACAGTAATGTCTCTAAAGTTCCCTTGAAGAAGAATACTAGATAAAGGACAATAAGAAGATCTATGATACTTATCTTGATGTTGGTCAAGATCATCATCACTGACATTTTACCAAGATTCCTTAATGTTTTTGGATCTATGAGACTAACGTTATGTCCTTCCCTTCCGAAGAGAAGTCACATTCCACCGAAGTGAAATTATTAAAAGGTGCAATAGATTGAGATGGTTCTGGAGATTTCCAAACATGTTCTTTGGATGATTGCCAAACACACATGTAACTTGTACAAAAAATTCACCTGTAAAATCCTCAAACTACCTCAAATATATGAAAGAAAAAAAGAAATATGGGGGGTTTGACTGACCCTAGCGGTCACCCAACTAAGTGAAATTATGACCAAGAATTACACTACATCTCAGAATCCATGTAGTTCTTGTGTTTGTGTGTGTGATAGAATCGTGCCCAAGGAATCCCTTGTACAAGTGTACTTGATAATAAGTGATATCTAGATTTACCAATTTAGATAGATTTGAGGATGGAGAAAGGAAATTCCCCTTCATCTGAATTGTATAGAAAAAATGAAGTCCATTGTCCCTTTAGTGAGTGCTAGATGGATGTCTTTGATGCTCTTAGAATTCCTTTAGATGTAACCTTAGGTGATGATAATACATGATTAGAGATTCCTCTATTATTTTGGTCACATTGATTTATATTTATATTATTCGCTTGGTTGAATTTTGTAATTAAAAACTTGAAGGGAAACCCATAAGATAATATGATTCCCAAAAGAGAAAAGAATCCCAAAAAGAGAAATTAAAGGTGAAATAGGTCAGGGGCATCCAGAGTGGACAAGGGCATCTACGAGATGCCATCTTGGCTGGGAATTGGAGTCCATAGTCATGAACGATAATTAAATAAAGTTCCAATTCGGCTATAGGGTGTGCAAGACTACAAAGAAGACCAAAAACAAGGTAAAAAGGAAAAAAATAGTTACAATTAGTAGTTTTCTTGCTTAGGAATCATATGAATGCAAGTATGATTATAGGACCTAGAAATGTACCCAAGTGCATTATTTTTGTCTACATTAAGATTTAAAGTATGAAACCCTAAGAAAAGAAGGAGAGAGGACTTAATTAATTTTCATGTAATTTCGAAGTGACTTGAGTAGGGAAAAATTATGAACATGATGTAAAGAACATAGTAATTAACCTTTAGAAATAATATATTTCACGAACAATGACATACATGAGTGCCCATGGTAGGACCTAGATGCCTAGGCACTGGTGACTTGATCTAGGCAATCGTGACTAAAAAAAAACTTGATCTAGTTTGTGTTTTGGATCAAGGGTGTTGCAGGTATTCCCTATTGTTAACCTTATAGTCACACTACGATCACCTCCACAAACCCAACAACCACATCAAACCTAAAATGGTAAATGTAGAATGAAGATTCAGACTTACCCTAATGGTCACCCCGAGAGTGAAATTACAACTAAGAATTGCATTACATCTCATAATCCATGTAGTTATTGTGTGTGTGTGTCAAAATGGTGTCCTAGGATGCCCTTGTGCATGTTACACTTGATAGTGGGATATATATAGAATGTAGAAATCTAATAGAATGTGTGGATGAAATATAATGAACTTCCCCTTTCTAATTTTTTTATGTAGAGTATGAATTACCTTGTCCCTTAAATCGATGATAGATGCATTCCTTGAAGTACTTTAGGTTCGTTTTAGATGCAATATTATGTGATGATAATAATTCTTAGTGTTTGGTCCATTATTTTGATCACATAACTACATATTATATGACTCCCTTGTTCAAATATCGTAATTGACAACTACAAGGATAACCCACAAGTGAAAAATATGCCCAAAAGATAAAAGACACCCAAACGAAGAGAGTAAGGTGATAAAGGTTCTGGGATTCCCGAAGAGGATTGAGGCATCTGTGTAGCTCTTTCCTTGTTAGGCATTAATAAAATACCAACTGGGGTGTAGGGTGTGTAAAACCAAATGGAAAACAAAAGACAAAGCAATGAGACCAAATATAATTTTCAATTACTAGTTTTCTTTCTTACGAATCATGTAAATTCTATTATGATTTTAGGACCTAGAAATGTACCCAAGTGTATGATTTTGTGTCTACATTATGAATTTTCTATGGAATATACTTGTTTACAACAATATTTTCACCATAAGTTTTAGTAGTTAAACCAATAAATATTATGCTTGAATTACAACACTTGGTTGCAAGAGAACAAAGAGATGAAATCTGAAAGATTAAAAAAAATGTTATATATTGTACACATAGATTAACAAATGCCCTCCATAACAAGGAGCTGAATTTTTAATATTTAAAAAAACCAACCACAATAAATGTTGCACAACTACATAAAAATGAATTAAATTCATAATTTTAAAATACTTATTTCATTAATAGTTTCTATTGAAAATGAAAAGAATATTTAACACTTGATAGAAAAGAACACGAATTTATATGCAATTCAAATTTATGCCACTAAAAATATATCTATAATAATAAAAATACATTTTAAATTTCCTAAAAACCTTGATAATTAATAATAATACTTCAAATTAAACAATTTTACAAAATTAGTAATCAATATAATTTTAAAATGAATTAATTATTTAATAATATGTAATAATAATCAATCAACTATAAATAATATATAATATTAATGAATAATAATAGAAAATTAAAGGAATTAATTAACTAGGAATAATAATTATATTTAATTGAAAAATGATGTAGGAGAATCATTGAACACTCAATTAGAAGAATAAATTCACAGGTTTCAAAGCTCGAAGGATTTCTCAAAGAAAGAATAATCCATGTATGGAATAATGAAAGTAGTTGATGTTGATTAGTGTCTTCATAGACCTATTTTCCCTCCAAAAATGAAATTTGAATTTTTTCTATTGTTATGTAGTTTCTAGTACATAAATCAATGTAAATGATAAATCTAATGGATTTTCATAGCATTCTAAAGGAATAGTGCATGGGTATGGAAGTTTCTAGTTCATAAGAGCTAAGAAAAGTTAGATATAGTTGTTTTCTATAAATAAATTAGGAGAAACAATCATCTCCTATCTTCTACTTAAGATGTTTAGTGAAAATACAAAACATGAACTAAGTTAGAGGATGAATAAATGTAACTTTCAATGTTTTTTTATCTTGTGTAGATATAAAATAGGTATGATGTAGTGAGATATTAGAAAAAATAGTTGTAAAAATATATAGGTTCATTGTTTTGTATATTGTTTTGCCCATGTACTTAGTACAATCAAGAACTAAATGGAATAATTTCTTATTTTGGTATGATGTAAGAGTATCCTTAGCACTATATGAGGTCTATGAAGGTGGATAAACTTTTTTTTCATTAATGAATTTGAAATCATTTGTCAAGATAGAGAAGACTTCCTGTTTCAGGTAAGAAACTTACATTTTTAAACCAAAACATTATTGTTGTGAATACATGGAGCATCTATCATTCATGATTGTAAAAGTAGAAAGTTAAAAAATGTCCTAATAACTATTTAAAATTTTCATTAGGATTTGGAATGTTTTGTAGTGCAAGAAAGAAGAATTTTCCCTATCGGGTTTTCTAGAACCTTGTTTTGAGGTTTTATCTCCGTAATCTTTATAGATCTATTTTCAAGCAATTACCATAGCTTATATTTACAATAAATAATCTCTAAAGCATGTATCAAAGGAATTTAGAAGTTACATAAGATATAAAATTCATTTATGAAATACATCCCTGACAGTCAGCTCAAGAAAGATTGTGCACGTTATAAGGACCTTATTTTTTCAATTTATTTTGTGAAATGGGTAGAACTTCCAATGGAAAAATCCACAAAACTTTGTATTATTTCAAAACATGAAAAATGGTATTTGAAAATGAAAATATAGTTAAGGTAAATTGATTCAAATGAAAACTATGATAGAATTTTCCTAATAACAAACCCGATTGGCTTGACAGGGAAATTACATTAGAATTTTTAAGATCTTAATGAATTAAAACAACCAATTATATTTCATATGCTCATTATATCATGAAAAAAACTGAATTAAATATATTAATATCTATATAGATGCCATTTATATGACTATTTCATTTGTTATCTCAGTCATGAAGAAGAATAAATACCACTTTTTTTCTTCATTTGATAATAATAATTGAATTTTATAAATTGAGTTGTTATGTTAAGGATAAGTCATCAAATATTGGTATCATAGAATAATAATATTGAGATATTAGTAAAGGGAATTAAAGGATTCAATTCAGTTCAGGAAGACAAGGAGTTAAGAGAGTTAAAATGTGAATAAGAGTAGGAGGATAAGGAAGAAGAAAACCTACTCAAGCTATGACTATGGAAGATATAAGACAACTTAGAGCACGACTGCATGAGTTTGAATTAAATCAAAAAAGAGGAACTAAGACTAGAGATATTAGTGAGAGATAGGAAGAACCTAGAGTTGGAATAAAATACTTCATAGTGGAGGAAGAAACCATAGAAAATAGATTTTATAAAGCCATTATGAAATCCACTTCAAAACCAAAATTAGAAAATCACATGTATGAAGGGAGATTAAATGTTGAATAGCTAATATATTAGATCACTTCCATGGATAAGTAGTTTAAATATGAGAATGTGGATGACGACAAGAAGGTGAATTTTTTTGTAATGAGAATGAAAGATCATGTCTCTTTTGTGGGATGGATTAAAGGAAGAAAGAGTGAATAAATGAAAACCTAAGATCAATAAATGGGATAGGATGGTGGCCAAACTCAAAGGTAAATTCATGCCTATGGATTATATTATTAGTCTCTTCAAAAGAATCAAAACTTAATAGACAGAAGGAGATGTCGGTAAAGGATTATATAGAATAATTCTATATATTTCCCATTAAATCTGGTCATATTAAGGATGATTATGAGAAAAGTTCCATATTTTAACCGTGTTTTGTCAAGGGAAAAAATCACTAGAAAACATGACAACCATACCATAGTGTTGAAAATTTTGAAAGGCATATCTTCCCAAGACACCTCCCAAGTAATTCCATCCCCAACTCAAATTCTATCATGTTATTCAAATGGCCCCCAAGTGATAGTCTTGTATCCCCCTAGGTGATTTAAGAAGGAAGCATGGCTTGACGAACCTTTAGAGAAAAACATTCAAGTAGTTTTGGGAAGGAGTATCAATAAAATTCTAAAGACTAGTGCATCATCCCCAGATAAAAAAGGCCAAGACTCATCATAGCAGAGTATTCAAGTGCTCAACATATAGGGGAGTTTATTTTGGGATATGTAGGGAAGTTTCAGAAGTTTTTGAGTTGATTTGTTAGAAGCGGGTTTTTGGGCCTAAAGGAGCATGCACCACATAGGAAGACCTAAAATTATAATATAGATTATGGGATATCCATACTGATTTTAAATACAAAAAAAATACTCATGGAAATAAATTTTAATTCTCTATATGGTGAAAAAAAAGGGACTTCTTGAAACTTCATGCATTATTGTGGGCAACTCATTCTTCTAGCGCACAACTAGAGATCCCAAGAAAAATGGGAAATTAGGAGGTATGGTATTATGAATTGAGCCTTGGGAACACCACCAAGATTCTCAAAATTCCATTTTCATGTGAAATCATATAAATAAGTGCCCGAAAACACATCCAGGAGCTCAAGATATGGCCTTCACAAGTTGGCTCACAAGGAAAGCTTCTCGACACTTAACCATTTTCTCACCTAGACATGTGGAAAGCTGTGGTGAAGGATTAATTTCATGTTCCCAGTGCATATTAACAAATGGACTTGAGGAGTGAAAAATTGCACCCCACCCTCATTCATTTTCTAGGTCAACAACATGACATATGTGGTCACCTTCTAGCCCCCATTGACACGTTTGAACTACACACCTACGTACTCTCGTATACATGACACTTGTCACTGTGAGGTTCGGGTGAATTTTCTAGCACATTTTTCACCTTTCCAAAGGGAAAATAGAGATGATAAAATTTTCACCACCCCATTTTATCCTCCATGTACCTCATATGACCCCGTTAGGCTATTTTAAGATCATTTAAGCAAGTTGACTTCCTCCTTCAAGTATTGTATGCACGACACTTGGCATCACTATAGTGAATAAAATATTATCACAACAATTTTACCTTTCCAAAGTTACATGAGAGACATTAGCATGTGCCCCACCTTTTTTTTCCTTTCTTTTTGGCCTTTGGTCCCGCATGCGACCCAGTCTTATCCCCGGGGAGAAGACAATCAAAACAGATACCTAATCTACGGAAAATTATTATTGGAGATCTATAAGGAGTTAGGAGGAAAAATTATACTCATTTGAAAGATAATAGAATCCTTTAGAAGGAGGAATCTTCATAATTTTAAAAACCTCTTAACAATTTTCATGGGAACTCATTATTTGTAGGGATAGCTGATAATCCTGTTGGATATGAAAAGCACCGAGAGGGGGGTGAATTAGTTCTGATAAGATTAACATCAATTAAAACTTCTTTAAAATAACTAACATTCAAACCATGAACACAAATTAAGGAGCATGCAATATCATAAGTATGTAATACACCAACTTTATGGTGGGAAACCCTCAAAGGGACAAAAACCCACTAAAATCAAAAGATCTATTTAGGAACACCCATTCCAAAGTCTTACAATGATCTCATATTTGTTGAGAACCCACTAAAAATATGAATCATGGTGAGGACAAAATATGCCACATCAATGTGCAATAAATGATCTCATTTTACTCTCCTTTTAATCAAGTTTGACTGCATTTTGTGGCTTCTTTTGATCTAGTATAAGTTAGGATGTAACTATCCATATTTTGTTTGATTTAGTTCTAACATCTAAAAACTCTGTGATTCCTAACAAAGTGTGTGGAAATTTAGTTTTCAGAATAAAACAAGTCACATTTAGTCAGATAAGTAAAGTATGAAGCAACCAACACCTTTTTGAGAACATTGGCTTTAATGCGACTTAGCTTCAGAACCTTCAGGCTTAGTTTTGGAACTCCATCGATCAGCTAAGGAAATCTATCTCTTAGTTCCAAAACCTTTAGAATTAGTTCCATAACTCTAACACTTAGTTTTGGAACTCCTACGCTTACCTTCGAAAGTTTAAGAATGTTTCCCTTTTGTTCCAAAACTTCTCCAAAGTTTTGGAATCAATGGGAATCTTTTTATTTTGACAAAATCTGATGATAGAGAAATTAATGTGTCCTCCAATCAGGAACAAATCAATGAATTGTTAATTCTTCCTACTCCATAAATACTTATGCAGGACAAAATAGTTGTATGTCCAACAAGGTTTCTAGATTTTACATCTACTTTGAGCACTATTTTATTTCTCTATAAATTATAGATGGATTTAAAACTATTGAGCACTTATGGTTGTAAATGCATCTTCAGATGATGAAATATTTATAGAGACCTATAGATAGATTAAATAAATATATAAGATATAGATATATGGTGAAGTTTTGCAAGAAATTTTTTTTTAGTAATAAGATAGCCATTTAATTTTGAGAGAATCATACATTATCACCTCTTAATACAAAGTGGAGAAATGGCCCACTCCTCCAAGAAATGTGATCCTTTATTTTATTGGTATTTATAGTTTTAAGAAATTCATGTAAATATGTTAAGTCTTAATTTTTTAAGTGCTTTTTATTCTTTAGTTGAAATCTATTACGTAATTGTTCCTATAGGTGTTGTAGATTAAACTCTTATTTATTTACAAACATTTTAAAATGTGTGTTTATTTCCAACCAGTGTGTTTAATTCTTCAACGTACATTTATTTCCCGTAATTTTTTTACTATGCAAAAGTGTGTTTATTTGTAGCAATTTGTTTCATTCTGCAAGAGTGTTTTTATTACCAGTATCACGTTCCATTCTAGAAGATTTATTTATTTCAGAAATGAGTGTTTATTTAAGTAAGTTTCTTATATTTTAGCTTTAATAAGGCTTTGGCTAGGAAATCGTAACTACACCATAAAACCCCTAGAAAATGAAAATAATAAATACTTGCAATCAATAACTAGATCACTAAGATGCTTCTTGTTGCATATAGCTTCAGACACACCCCTGGTTTGAATATGAAATCAACCAAGAGTTGATTAAATGAAGGGAATAATGACACCCATCAAATAACCCACTTCTATTTTTTTCTTAGCACTAACTAGACTAGATTAGCATGCTCCAAATTCCAAGGAGATCCTACTGCTGTAACCCAAACAACCACATTGGAAATTACAATTACAATTTTTACAACTTCATCTTTTACCTTCCTGTTGCTTACTCAACTGATTATGACCCCTTTCTAGCTCTTCACAATTCACTTATTGCTCTGATTCATTCCCTGTCAAGAATAAATACAAAATGATCCTGATACTATTATATATTAGTAGCTTCAATTATGTCTCTGACCTCTGTTTGATAATGTCTTTATCAGCTCAAAATTTTCTTATCCTTCTTGTATTTAATGCATTGTTCTTTCTTTGATGAGTAACAACTTGTTTGAGAAAATCCTATGCCTGTTTTGTATATTCCCTCTACACTTCACACATTTACGGTTCTTCTCCTTTATCATTATACAACCTGATATTCTTTATGCATGTTCACTATATTATATGAATTTCTTGTTCAATCTTCATGTTTGATCCTATTTTTCTTATTTGAGAGATTATTTCTGAGTTGTATATAGACTCTATGTTCTATAATGTTATCTCTCTTACTTAGTGCATACACTCTCAATGGAAATTTTCTATATTTTCATATAACTATGTTTACTATCTATATTGTCTCTCCATCCTTATGTTATTGTTTTATCAATCAATTTAAAACTACTTCATGCCTTAATGCACATATCAATCTGATCTACCACAATCTTCATGTCTCTATTTTTTCATTATAATTCAAACCCTTACACTTGTTTTGTCCATTCATGTCTAGGGATCTCTATGCTTGTATCAGCACACCACTTCTTCAATACATATTTTTGTCACCTGTTGCACCAAACAAGTTCCCTTATTGTTCTCAACATGCACACATTTTCTTTTCTTGTTTTTTTCTCTACCTGATCATCGTCTAACACTATTATATCAAAATTATTTGTATAATTTTCTTCATCCATTTCCTCGAGTTATTCTTTTTCATAAATCACAATTCACTCTGAGTTCAAGGATGCAATTTTGCAAAACTAATTCCCATCACTTCAACTTCCCTTTTAAAACAATCATGGATTATTTTCTCTATCTATAAGAGTCTCTTTAGATTCACTTTTATCCTTAAATTGCATTTCATCGCATATGCCTTTTAAATTATTCCTTTTCTACTTCGAGCATGAGGTACATTGTTTTCAAATTTTGAATACACTAATACACACAAATACATATTTTTAATTTCTCTTTGAGTTAAAGAGACATAACATGTAATAGTTAAAAAAAATACCTTTCACCTTTTCATTCGTGTTAGGTGAGTGTTGATAGAATTTAAGAATGAATTCTTGTATCATATCAAAGGACTTCAATAGATGGCATCACTATTGCACTCCATTGCAATCCAACCACCTATCCATTTTTTGGTCTTCATATGAATTAGAACATACATTCAAACACTTGATTCCAGAAAGGTAACTGACATGTTTTTGAAAGAGAGAGCCTTTAAATTGCATTATAATGATATAGTTAAAGTTTTAGGCTCTCAACTAAGGAGGTATTTGAGATGTCCAACTCATGGTTTTAGAGGATAGCACAGATTCATCAAAATCAGTATTGCAATGCACTTTTTCAATCAATACACAGTTGACTAAGATAGTGAACATTCAATGATTTTTCACAGTGATTCATTCCTTCCCTAGATGTGATAGTAGCATGTGATTCAACCACCAAGTTTTGAAACCATTTCTCAACTCATGTTTACCTTCCTTGGATCAATAACTAGTTAAGTCAATTTTTCATTGAAGAGTTTCAAGACATTCAAGCAAACTGTGAAGAAATGGACTTTTGACTCCAGTGGGCAATTACAAAACTTTTCTAAGAGATTATCTTTGAACATACTCAATCATTCAAATTCATAAATTATTTTTTCATATTGGTAGTCTTGGTGCCATAGATATCTTGTCAAAATTTGGGTCCTTTTGGTTGGTTACTTCGTTCTATTATGCAAGAACTTCATTTAATCAAAACCCTAAATCCGGTAAACCCTAGGTGTCCAAAGGAGCCCGAAAATGAAGAAATTTTTATTTCTTTCAAATTTAACAATGAAACATAAAATATCAATTACATGTAACCTGATGAGATATTTCCACACCTTCTTCAAAAAAAATTTGATGTATATCCCTCCATATACATGTTCAGTTGATGAATATCTTCAATGGATTTGACTAGAAAAGATAGAGGTTCTTACTTCTACAAGCATTTAAACCAAAAATTATCCAACAGTTAGAACTTGAAAGTGTCTTTGGGAAAAAAGAATTTTATTCATTATTAATTCATGCCACTCTGATTTCAATAATTCATCATTTTATTAACACTCTATAAGCTAACCATTTATGCTCTAAGAACTAGTATGCAAGACTCATTCTCTTAGTTAATGTTGACAGACTAACCCTTTATTTTGATTCACAAGTTTACACCAATGATGGAGGAATATTATATGATCACTATACACCATGAAAAGGATAATTTGAAGTAGTTTTATAGAGAAAACCAACATAGGACACTGATTCCAAAAGAATTTGAGCATTACTCTTAAACTTCTTTCCAGGACAACATGAAGGATGTAACCTTGTGGCTAGAAATTCAAGAGAAAACTATGAAAAATGTTCAAGAACCTTGTTATAACCATTAATGCACTCCTCAAACATTGAAAAATGATCATTAAAATCATTGGAGACCAAACAAACATGTTTACTCCTCTTACCTCAAAACACAGTCTAAGAGAGCACACAAATCCTTCACAAAAATCCCCATATCTTCTCACTAACACCTACGCTTGACTTGAAAATTTTTGCAGATGATTTATAGACAAATTTAATCCATAAATTCCTTGTATGATTTATCCAAATGATTCTCTATATTTTTTCATGACTGCTAAGAATCCAGACAACTCTAAACGAGATTTCCATAGACCTGTTTTACAAAATCAACATAACTTGCTAAAATGACCTCACAATGACTTGAAATTTTGCATGAAGCATGAGGAAACCTTCCTCCATCATCACCCATGATTTTTTTTGAAATTAATAGCTTTGAAATTTTCTGGCCTATCTCATTTGCATGTTAGAACAATTGAGTTCCCAAGAGCAGTTATTGAAAGATGTATCATTTTACTCCAAGAACTATTTCTTTACTTCCTGAGTCTCAAGATAAGTTAATTTATCTATTAAAAATTTCTACACTAATTTCACTACCTCACCAAATAATCATGTAGATAAATTTCTTTCATCTTGAAATCTCTCTTGTGATCTCCAAGCATCTTCACCTTTCACTCCTTTACCATCAACGCCACTTGACATCAATGACAACACCAATGACCAGGGTTCAAAAAAATCCCCCTTTCTCATTGATGGAAGCCTACTCAGAAACCTATAAGATTTGATGGAAAACACTTGCATACCCTATTTATAGCTATATACTTTGTATCTCTACCCATTTGACATCATTGACTAAGGTGTCTTGGTCATTTGATATAAACTAATGACAGTTAAGAAAAAATTCAATTGAGCAAATTATCTTACCTAACCACAAGCTCCCCCTTTCATAAGTGAATCCACCATATATTTTGAGCATCTTAGAATGCCTGTTGCATTCATGGAACTGATTCACATACATCTTCATCATGTCACCACTATCAGTAAACATCATATCTCATCATCAAGATAACTTGCTTGACCATGGACCATCATTTCTAGGCTTAACTCCCTATAATACATGTCATGTTTCAAACTCTTCACATTATACCTTGGTGTTAGTAACCTTTAAATCCATGAACAAATTTTTTAAAGTAAACATGACAATGTTAAACAAGAAAATGAAGGTCAACCATAATTAGACTCATGAAATTATTATTTCCCATGGAAAAAATGAATCAAATTCTACTTTAAGAGAAAAAAATAGAGTTACTGGTTTAGTTATCATGCCTTGAATTAAACTCTAATTTTTTTTCAAGTTCCTAAAGCTTCGAAATCAGAGAATCTTTTTTAACCAAGATATACAAAATTCATACTATCACAAACTTAACCAATGAGAGACGCATCTCTTTCATACCTAGAATGACCTTGAAAACACCATGTCAACCTCCTGAAGGATCAGGGACACACTCCCCCTATCTTGGAGTATCCATATACATCATGAAAAACCTTCCAAAACATTTAGCACAATATTGATTTTTGAAGAGTACTTCATTCCACTGACTCAAATTAATTTTGCCTTCTTTTACCACTTGAAGCCTGTAGGTCATCATCTTCCACTATGGAGCAACAATAGAATTTCACTAGCATATTTTTCCTTGAGATCACCATCAAGATATCTTCCACACACTTTGAAAGCATGTCAACCATATATACACTTTAAGAAACTTATCAAAAATGAGTGAAACTATCTTTCATACCCGAGTTACCAACATTTCTTATCACTTGAAAATTGTCCAACAGTGTAATGTATAATAGAGAATTTTCCTTTTCTTTAATCCTCAAACCTATTCTATTATCTAGCCTTATTAACTTATATTATTTTTTATAAATTTTATCTTCAAACTCGTTCATTTGACCTTCAAAAACAAATTTTCCATGCAAACTGCTCGTTCAGACTGTGTAAACTCAGGCAGGGCAATGAGATAGCATTTTATCTTGAATTTTATATTATATCCTCCAAGATAGTATTCACATCTTACAAAAACATCTGTAACAATTTATAATACCTTTTCAAATGAATACCAATCATGCTCAACCTACTTTCATACCTGTAGTTCCTGAATTTTCTTTGAAGAACCCTGATTATGTGCTATCTTGATCACATTATAGTCGTAGTCATTATATTTGTCATCCAACTGATCAAGTAGGACTTGATGTCCTTAAACAGCTTGTGTGACATCTAGATGACTCTATACATATGAAACCATTGAATACAAGCTACACTAAAACATGATTACTTCACGATACTCCATAGAACATAGACATGGACACTATAAAGTTTATACCTCATGAGGCTACTCATTCCCCCTAGGAGTATGCTCACTATGACATTCGAACTTTTGACCATAGAATGATTTCACAACAAGAACTTCAAACCACCATACAACTAATTTCACGACTTCTACACGAGAGAATCCAAACAAAACCCTGAGAAGTCATAAATTACAGACCTTTTGTGTTATGGAGAAGACTCATCCTAAATCTAATGCTTCATTCACATGAATATTCCACCTAGAAACTTAGAGAAGACATACTTTGAGCTTTGAATAATCTCATAATAGCATAAGGTCATCATAACAAAATTTTACCTTTTCTTATTCCCATATCTCTATTGACCTTATTAACTCCATTTATAGGTAACATATCCTCATAGCTTGAGCTATCATCATCTGTTGGATTTTCTCATAAGCATAAATGTTACACTTCATAAACATTCTATACCACTTCTTGAGGAAGAAATTCATCATCCTTAGTACTAGATTTCTTTTTCAGTTTCTTGTCTTTGTCATCCATTGTTGATATAGTATTAGTTTATTGTGGTACCTTATTTTTAGTCTTTTCTTTCTCTACTTTTGACTTTGCTTCCTTGATTTTGTATACCAATTTCATTATCTTCTTTTCAAGATATTCTTTAGGCTTATATGATCTACAACAGTTCTTTGAAATATTTCCAACTTCAAGACATGTATAACATATGACCTGATTTGTCCTTTTTCTTGAGTGATGACTATCATTGCGAATTTTCTTAGAGGTTCTTCTAAGGAATACCTGGTTATACGACCTTTGTTTCTACAATTGAAACACATTAGATTTCATTCATATTCAATAGAAACAGTTCTCCATGGGTGCTCTTTTTCATATTTTTTCATAGCTTCTCTAGCTCTATGTCCAAATTTAGAACATGCGAAACAATAACCATAAAAATTCATCTCATACCTAGATGCATTTGGCTGTATATTGATATGTCTCTTTGTGTATTTGTCTTATTCTTGTTAATTTACTTGGTGGGATAAGACTCTTCATTTTAATTTCTCTCCGAATAACTTGATTCATGTTTCAAATCTCTTTTCTTTTCGTATGCCACTTCTTCTTCGAGAATATTTAGATTTGCACTCTATTTCTCACATTCTTCACTCTTGGCTTGAATAGTTTCCTAGAAGTTATAATGCTCTACTCCAATGGAATGTTCTTTTTTTCTTTACAATTTTTTAAGTTGATTAGTGACTTGTATAAAATTAGTCTTCATGGTATTTTGTTCCTCTTAAAATTTAAGGAAAATAGTTTCTTTATCTTTCAAGGTTTTTGATACAGTTTCAAAAAATGATCCGACCTCTTTTAGTTCTTGAAAGTGGTTAGCTTCCCCATGCCTGATTTCTTCCTTCAAATTTTATAACAGATTGAAAATTTTCATACTTCTTCTTCAACACAGACTCTATTGATGTACTCATGTTTGTGACTTTATGATCACCTTCATCCTGTTAGGCTTAACTCTAGAAGAACATGCTGTGATACCAAATGTTGGATATCACAAGCACTAAGAGGGGGCTGCATTATTGTTGATCAAATTAAAAGAAATTAAAAATTCTTTAAAAGAACTAACATTCAAACAATGAACACAAATTAAGGTGCATGCAACACCATAAGTACACAAGACACCAAGTTTATGGTGGGAAACCATTAAAGGGATAAAACACACTAAAATAAAAAGATATATGTAGGAACACCCATTCCAAAGTCATATAATGATATCATCTTGTCTGATAATCCACTTTTATAGTTTTCCTAACACCCACTAGATTGGTTTAGCAAGATAAAAATTACAAGGACCTCTTACCCTTGTAACCTAGGTACCCACATAGGAAATTACAATTACAATTTTTACAACTTGATCATTTAGCTTCACGTTTCTTACTTAATTATTTATGAACCCTTTCATGCTCTTCACAATTCACATGTTCCTCTTATTCATCGCTTGTCAAGAATACATATAAAATGATCCTAATATAATCATATATTAGTAGCCTCAATTGTGTCTGTGACCCCTGTTTGATATTGTCTTTATTAGCTCACAAATTTCTTATCCTTCTTTACTTTAACACATTATTCTCTATTTTGTGAGTAACATATTGTTTCAGAAAATCATCTTCTTCTTTTTTATACGCCCTCTACACTACACACATTCATTGTTCTACTTTATCATCATACCACCTGATATTCTTTATGCATGTTCATTGTATTATATAAATTTCTTATTCAGTATTGATGTCTGATCTTGTTATCCTAATTTGAGAGATTCTTCCTAAGTTCTATATAGGCTCTCTAATCTATTTTGTTATCTCTCTTACTTAGTGCATACATTCTCTTCCAAAATTACTCTATTTTCTTATAAATTTGTTAACTATCTATACTGTCTCTCCATATTTATTCTATTATTGTATCAATCAAAATAAAACTATTTCATACCTCCATGTAGATATTAGTCTCATCTGGCATAATATTCATGTCTAAGTTTTCTCATTATAGTTCAAACCTTCATAATTTTTTTCTTCATTCATGTCTAGTGATATTTATGCTTGCATCAGTACACCACTTCTTCAAGACATATTTTTGTCATCTATTTCACCAAACAAGTTCCCTTCTTGTTCTTAGCATTCACACATGTTTTTTTTCTATCTGATCATCATCTAATACCCGTATATCAGACTTCTCTGTATGTCTTTTCTTCTTCCCTATTCTCAAGTTCTTCTTTTCATAAATCACAATTCACTCCTAGTTCAAGGATTCAAGGTTGCAAATATGATTCCCATCACTTCAACTTCCCTTTTAAAACAATCATGGATTATTGTGTCTATCTACAAGAGTCTCTTCAAATACACTTTTAGCCATAAACTGTATTTCATCACAAATTCCTTTTCAACTATTTCTTTTCTACTTCGAGCTTGAGGTACAATGTTTTCAACTGTTGAATAAGCTAAGACACACAAATATGTATTTTTAAATTCTCTTTGAGTTGAAGAGACAAAGCATGTAAAAGTTAATAATAAATACCTTTCACCTTTTCATTCATGTTACGTGAGTGTTGATATCATTTAATAATAAATTTCTGTTCATATTCCCCTTCAATAGATGCATTATATTGGACTCCATTGCAATCAAATGAGTAACACAATTTTTTCCTTCATATGATGAACACATACATTGAACCTTACCAAAGTTACCTACTTTCTGAATGAGAGAGTCTTCAAATTTTGTTACAATGATCTATTTAAAGTATTAGGTGCTTAATTGAGGAGGTAGTTTGATTTCTAACACATAAAATTTAACACAAATTCATCAAACTCACATTACACATTTTTTCAAGAGTACATAGATTACTGATGTCGAACATTAAAGAATTTTCATATGATTCAATCCTTGTAATGGCACATGAATTTGATTGAAATTTTTTTTAGACCATTTCTCAATAATTTGAACTTGTTTTGAACTAACACTCAACTCAATTTGCATTGAAGATAACAAACATTCATTCGTCTGTCTTCAACTTGTGACTGTAATCAAACTAAGAAAAATCTACTAAGAAATTATCTTCTAACAATATAACAAATTCATAAATTATGTTTGCATCTTGGTTATCTTTGTGCCATAGATATTGTGTAAAAATTTGGGGCTTTTGGTTAGTTCATTTTTAAGAATGAGAAAAAACTCTATTGAGCAAACCGTAGGTCTGCAAAGAACACCGAGAATGAAGAAATTTTGATTTCTTTCGAATTTAGTAATGAAACATAAAATTTAAAGTTCATGTAGCATGAATATTTATTTAAACATCTTTTCAAAAAAAAAATTTGATGTATATTCCTCCATATACATTCAGTTGATGAAGATCTTCAATAGCTTTGATTGGAAAAGATAGAGGTTCCTACTTCTATAAGCATTTCAAGAAAAAACTATCCTACATTTAGAACTTGATAGTGCCTTTGGGAAAAAATAATTTTATTAATGACTAATTCATGGCACTCTAAGTTCAATAATTCATCATGTGATTAACACTCTATAAACTTTCCATTTATGTTATGAGAACTAGTATGCAAGACTCAATGTCTTAGCTAATGTTGACATACTAACCCTTTCTTATAATTGAAAAGTTTACACCATGAAAAGGATATTTTGAAACATTTTTCTTGAGAAAACCATCCCAGAACAGTGATTAAAAAATAATTTGAGCATTACTCATTAATTGCTTTCCAGGACAACATGAAAGATGTAACCTTGTGGCTATAACTTCAAGTGGAAACTATGAAAACTACTTAATAACATTTGGATCATCATAAATGAACTCCTCAAAGATTGAAAAATGATCAATAAAATAAATGGAGACCAGAAAAACCTTTTTACTCCTCTTAGCTCAGGAGAGAACACAACTGTTTCACAAAAATGATCATATCTTCTCACTGCCTCCAATTGACTTGAAACGTTTTTCACATGATTTGTAGATAACCTTACTACAAAATTTCATACTAATATTTATTATAATGAGTCTCTATATTTTTTCATGACTGCTAAGAAGCGAGGCAACTTAAAATGAGATTTTCAGTAGACTTGTTTTGAAAAAACTCACATAATTGTAATAAATGAACTCACAATGACATGAAAATTTTCATGAAGCATCAGTATACCTTTCTAAATCATCTCCCATTATATTTTTGAAATAAATAACTCAAAAATTATTTTATCTATCTCCTTTTTATCCTAGAATAGCTAAGTTCCCAAAGAGCAATTTTGGCTAGATGTATCATTTTTCTCCATTACATGATTCTTGACTTCCTGATTCTCAACATAAGTTCATTTACATGTTAAATAATTTACTGAATCATTTCACCATCTTACCAACTATGTGTGTAGAGAACTTGATATCATCTTGAAATCTCTCTTGTGAGCTCCAAGCATCTTCACCTTTCACATCAACAAACAATAATAATAACCACAAATCAATAAACTCCCACTTTTTTATTAATGAAAACCTACTCATAAACCTATAATATTTGATGGAAAACACTTGCATACCTAGTTTATGACTACATACTCTATATATTCCCCCTTTGACATCATTAAAAAAGGTGTCTCGGCTGCTTGACATAAATTAGTGACAGTTAAGAATAAAAATAATTGAGCAACTAATCTTACCTGTCCACAAGCTCCCCCTTGGATAAGTGACTCCATCATCTTTTTTTATCATCTTAGAATAACTGTTGCAGTCATGAAACCGATTCATACATATCTTCAACATGTCACCATTATCATTAAACATCATCTCTGATCATGATGACACCTTTCTTGACTACGGACCATCATTTCTAGGCTTAAATTCATGCAATACAATTCATCTTACAAACTCTTTAAACTATACCTTGGTGTTAGTAACCTTTAAATCTTAAAACAACACTTTTAATGCAAAAATAAAAATGTTCAACAAGCAACTGAAGGTCGACCATATGTATATTCATGCAATTATTACTTCCCCTAGACAAAATGAATCAAATTCTAGCTTAAGATCATTATTTAGAGTTACTAGTTTAGTTATCATTTCTTTAATTCAACTCTACAACTTTTTAAAGGTCCTAGAGCTCCAAATCATTCTTCTACAATAATTTTAAACTGAGATAAGCATAATTTACACTATCACCAACTTAACTAATGAGATAAACATATCTTTTGTACCTGGAATGGCCATGACAACACCATGTCAACCTCCTGAAGGATAAGGGACACACTCCCCCTATCTTGGAGTATCCATATACATCATGAGAAACTTTCCAAAACATTTAGGAAAATATTGAGTTTTGAAGAGTATTTCATTCCACCAACTCAACTTAACTTTTCCTTCTTTAACCACTTCAAGCATGTAGGCCATCATCTTCCAATATGGAGCACTAATATACTCTCACTAGCATATTTTTACTTGATATCAGCATTAAGATATCTTCCACACATTTTTACAGAATTTCAACAATATATAAACTTTAGTAAACTTATCAAAAAAGAGTGAAACTATCATTCATACCCGAGTTATCAACAGTATCATGTGTAACAAAAAAGTTACCCTTCCTTGAATCCTCAAACGTCTTCTATCCTCTAGCTTTATTAACTTAGATTATTTATTGAAAATTTTATCTTTAAACTCCTTCATTTTCCCTTTCAAAAATAAGTTTCCATGAAAAATTCTCGCTAGGACTTTGTAAACTCAGTCAGGGCAGTGAGGTAGAATTTTATGTTGAATTTTCTCTTATTTCTCCAAGTTAGTGTTCACATCTTACAAAAAAAATTCTAACAATGTATAGTTCCTTTTCAAATGAATACCAATGATTCTTAGCCTAATATCATACCTGTAGCTCCTGAATTTTCTTGGAAGAACTCCAATTATGTGATTTCCAAATCACATCATTGTCTTAGTCAATCTATTTGAGCTCCACTAGATAAAGTAGGACTTGCTCTCCTTAAACCACTTATGCAACATATACATGACTCCATATATATGAACAAGCTGAATGCAAGCTACACCAACACATGATTACTTCATGATACTCAACAAAACTCAGACTTGGCAACTATAAAGTTTAGACCTCATGAGTCTACTCACTCCCTCATGGAGTATGCTCAATATGACCTTGAGAATTTGACCATAGACTAATTTCCATACAAGAAATTCAAACCACCATACAACTTATTTCATGAATTCTACACCAGATACTCAAAACAAAACCTTGACAAGTCATAGGTTATATACCTTCTGCATTATAAAGAAGACTCATCCTGACTCAAATGCTTCATTCACATGAATATGCCTCCTAGAAGCTTAGAGAAGGCATAATTTGAGCCTTGAATCATCTCAAAATAGCATAAAGTCATCATAACAACATGATGACTCCTCCATTTTCCCTTTTTTTTGTCCTCAGAGCTTCGTTGACCTTATTAACTCCATTTCTAGGTAAGATAAACTCATTACTTGAGCTCTCATCATCGGTTAGAGTTCCTGATAAGAATAAATGTTGCACTTCATACACCTTCTCTACCACTACTTAAGGAAGAAATTCCTCGTCCTTGGCACTAGATTTGTTTTCCAGTTTCCTATCTTTATCATCCTTTGTTGATACAATATTAGTTTGTTGTGGTACCTTCTTTTACGTCTTTGCTTTCTTATACTTCTGACTTTGTTTCCTTGATTCTGTATACCCATTTCATTTTCTTCTTTTCAGGAGCTTCTTGAGGCTTGGATTGTCTATAATAGTGCTTTGAAAAATGTCCACCTTCATGACATGTATAACATATGAACTGATTTATCCTTTTTCTTGAGTGATGATTGTCATTGCTAAATTGGCTTAGAGTTTCTTTTAAGCAATACTTGGCTATATGACCTTTATTTCTATAATTGAAACACACTATATTTCATTCATATTTAGTAGCACAGGATCTACATGGGTGCTCTTTGTCATATTTTTTCATACACTCTCTAGCTTTATGTCTAAATTCAGAACATGAGAAATAATAACCATTAAACTTCCTCTCATACCTAGATGCATTTGGTTGTCTAATTGACTTGGCTCTTCTTGTATTTATCTGTTTCTTGTTAGTTTGCTTGTTGGGATCAACCTCTTCATTTTCCTTGTTCTCTGAATGGCTTGATTTAGGCTTCAAATCTTTTTTCTTTGCTTGTGCCACTTCTTCTTTGATAATATTCAGACCTTCCCTCAATTTCTCACATTCTTCACTCTTGGCTTGAACAACTGCCAGACTTGTCTCATGCTCTGCTCCACTGGAATGTTCTTGTTTGTTTTGCAAGTTTTTAAGTTGAGTAGTTACCTATATAAACCCAATCTTTAAGGTCTTTAGTTCCTATTCAAATTTAAGGAAAGCAATCTCTTTATCTTTCAAGGATTTTGATACAGTTTCAACAAATTATTCCACCTCTTTTAGTTCTTAAAAGGGGTTAGCTTCCTTATGCTTGATTTCTTCCTTCAACTCTTTTATACGAGCTTGAGCAATTTCATAATTCTTCTTCAACACAATATCTGCTGATGTACACATGCTTGTGACTTCAAGATCACCTCCAAGCTATTAGGGTTAACTCCGAAGGACCACGCTCTGATACCGATTGTTGGATAACACAAGCACTGAGAGGGGGGTGAATCAATGTTGATCATATTAACATCAATTAAAACTTCTTTAAAAGAACTAACATTCAAACCATAAACAGAAATTAAGGTGCATGCAAGACCATAAGTATATAAGACACCAACTTTATGGTGGGAAACCCTTAAAGGGAGAAAACCTGCTGAAATCTAAAGCTCTATTTAGGAACACCCATTCTAAAGTCTTAAAATGATCTCACCTTATTTGAGCACAAACTCAAATTATGAAGCACCCACTTCTACATTTTGCCTAGCATGGTCCACTAGATTGGTTTAACAAGCTACAACTTGCAAGGAGCTCCTACCCCTGTAACTCACGCACCCACTTAGGAAATTATAATTACAATTTTTGCACCTTAATCATTTAGCTTCATGTTACTTACTTGAATGATTATGATCGCTTTTTGGCTCTTCACAATTCACTTGTTCCTCTGATTCATCCTGTGTCAAGAATACATACAAATTGATCCTGATACATTCATATATTAGTAGCCTCAATTACATCTCTGACCTTTGTTTGATAATGTCTTTATCAACAAAAAAAAATTGTCCTTCTTGCCTTTAATGAATTGTTCTTGCTTTGACGAGTAACACCTTGTTTGAGAAAATCATCTGCATGTTTTGTATATGCTCTCTACACTTCACACATTCTTTGTTCTTCTCCTTTATCACCATACCACCTGATATTATTTATGCATGTTCAATTTATTATATGAATTTATTGTTCAATCTTGATGTCCGATCCTATTATCCTAATTTGAGATATTATTCATGAGTTCTATATAGTCTCTTCATTCTATAATGTTATCTCTCTTACTTATTGCATACAATCTCTTCCAAAATGTTCTATATTTTCATATAACTCTATTTACTATATATATATATATATATATATATATATATATATATATATATATATATAGTATATATATATATATATATATATATATATATATATATATTGTCTCTACATCCTTATGTTACTATTGTATCAATCGATTTAAAACTACTTCATACCTCCATGCGCATATGAATATTATCTACCATTGTCCTCATGTCTTTGTTTTCTCATTGTACTTCAAACCTTCACACTTCTATTCTACATTCATGTCTAGTGATGTCTATTCTTGTATCAACACACCACTTCTTCAAGACATATTTTTTCCATCTGTAGCACCAAACAAATTCCTTTCTTGTTCTCAACATGCACACATATTTTTCACTTGTTTGTTTTTATACCTTATCATCATCTAACACGAGTATATCAAAATTCTCTGTATGTCTTTTCTTATTCTGTATTCTCAAGTTCTTCTTTTTCATAAATCACAATTCACTCCTCCTTCAGGGATTCAAGCTTGTAAAATTTATTCTCATAAATTCAACTTGCCTTTTAAAAAAATCATGCGTTATTGTCTCTATCTACAAAAGTCTCTTCAGATTCACTTTTATCCTTAAACTGCATTTCATCACATATAGCTTTTCAACTATTCATTTTATACTTTGATAATGACTTACATTGTTTTCAACTATTGAATAAGATAAGACACACAAATATATATTTTGAAAAGTTGAAAAGAAAAACATGTAAAAATTAGCAAGAATGAAATTTCACCTTTTCATTCTAGTTAGGTGAGTGTTGATCACATTTAAGAATCAATTATTGTTCATATTTCCTTCAATAGATGCATCACATTGCACTCCATTACAATGAAACCAGTAACCCAATTTTCTATTCATATGATGAACACATACAATAAACCTTAATAAATCTACCTAATTTTTGATTGAGAGAGCCTTAAAATTACATTGGAATGATCTAGTTCACTATTAGGTGCTTAAATAAGAAGGGAGTTTTATTTCCAACAAATAAAACTTATCAAAAATTCATCAAACTCAAATTATATAGTTTTTCAAGAGTAAATATATGACTGAGGTCAAACATTCAAGCATTTTCATATGATTAAATCCTTATAATGGCATAGGCATGTGATTAAAATTTTTTCCAAACAATTTATTAATCATTTGAACTAACAATGACCTCAATTTTCATTGAAGATACCAAACATTCATTTGAATGTCCTCAACCTATGAATGTAGTCAAACTAACAAAAATTATCTAATAAATTCTATTTGAACACTACAAAAAATTCATAAATTATTTTTGCATCTTGTTCCTCTTGGTGCCATAGAGATATTGTCAAAATTTGGGGCCTTTTGGTTGGTTCATTTTGAAGAACGAGGTATAACTTTATCGAGAAAACCCTAGATCTGCAAAGGATCCCGAGAATGAAGAAATTTTGATTTATTTCAAATTTAGCAATGAAAAATAAAATTTCAAGTTCCTGCAACATCATGAGACATTTAAAAACCTTCTCTAAAAAAATGTATAATCCTTCATATACATTCACTTGATGAATATCTTCAATGGATTTGATTGGCAAAGACAAAGGCTCTTATTTCTACAAGTATTTTAATTAAAATTTTTGCAACAGTTAAAACTTGACTGTGAATTTGGTAAAACAAAATGTTATTCATGACTAATTCATTCCACTTTGAGTTTAAGAATTAATCATTTGATTAATGCTCTATAATATTTCCATTTATACTTTGAGAACTATTATGCAAGACTCATTGTCTTAGCTAATGTTGATGGACTAACCCTTTGTTATGCTTCACAAGTTTACACAAATGAAGGAGGTATATTATCTTATCACTATACACCATGAAAAGGATAATTTAAATATTTTTTCTTGAGAAATCCAACCCAGGAAAATGATTCCAAAAAAATTTGAGCATTACTCCTTAACTTCTTTCTAGTACAACGTGAAGGATGTAATCTTGTGGCTAGAACTTCAAATGAAAACTATGAAAATTGCTCAAGAAAATTTGGATTGTCATTAATGCATTCCTAAAATCGTGAAAAACAATAAATAAAATAATTAGCTACCAAACAAACCTTTTTACTAGTATTAGCTCAAAATAATGTCCAGGAGAGCACACAACTGCTTCACAAAAATGCTCATATCTTCTCATTGACACCTCCAGTTGACTTGAAACCTTTTACACATGATTTCTATAAAAATTTATTACAAAAAATCCTTCAATTATTTATTTGAAGGAGTCTCTATATTTTTTCATGATTTCTAAGAAACGAGGAAGCTTAAAATGATCTTTTCAATAGACATGTTTTGCAAAACCTCACATACCTTTCTCAAATAACCTCACAATGACGTGAAATTTTTCATGAAGCACCAAGACACCTTCCTCTATCATATGCTATGATTATTTTTAAAGGAATGATTCTAAAATTATCTTACCTATCTCATTTTATTGACTGAACAACTGAGTTCCCAAAGAGTAGTCTCAGCTAGATGTAGCATTTTTCTCGAAGACTTGTTTCTTAAATTCCTGAGTCTCAAGATAAGTTAATTTACCTATTGTCTAATTTCTATAATAATTTCACTTCCTCACAAACTAAACCTGTAGAGTAATTGAGATCATCCTAAAATCTCTCTTTTGAGCTCCAAGCATCTTCACCTTTCACTCCTTGGCCATCAATGCCACTTGACATCAATGATAACACCAATGACCAAGATTCAATAGATCCTGATAAAAATGGGAAATTTCACCAAATTTAAAACATAATTAAAAGATGAGATCCATCCCAGTAATCTTTGAAGGATGTTTGGAGTCAAAATAATATAAAATTTCACCCACAAAGACATTCGAGAGCCTGAGATATGGCATTTTCAAGTGTCTTCCTAAGGTAGCATGTTTCAGTACTTAGTCAAATTTTTGAAGGACACATGTAATCATGAAGATGAGGAAAATTTTCATGGCCCCATTTGAATTTTTAAAAGGGACAAGAACCACAAAAAGTTGTTCCCCCATCAGTATTTTCCCATGGTTCATCATATGTCCAACCAGAGACCTCCATGTGCTTATTTTTAGCTCCCTCATCTATTCCTCGCAGTTAATTATTGATCGAAACTTTCCAACATCAAGATTAGGCACATATTTATACACCTATTTTCCCCAAACCAAAGAGATAATGGGATCACAATAATGCACGTCATCCCCTCTCCTTATTTTAAAAATATGAAAGGTGGGACTTAGCCATTTTTTGCTCTTTCTCCCACCATTTCTCCATCAGCCCCCAAAACTTTGCGAAAATTTTCAATCAAATCTCCCTCAACATTTTCATTCTCTACAAATTACTTCCATTTTCTCGTGATTAGAAGAAGAAAATGAAGAAAAACTGCAGATGTTTGAAGGCTTCAAGCTTGCTTCATCGCCCGAATGACTCTATAACCTGCGAAGTGAAAAACTATTCATAACTTGAAGACCAATGCATGGATTAACATGGGTTTTTTTAAAATATTATAGTTTTTAAAATTACATGAGGATTAAAGTGAAATATTTCACAAACATGCTCTAGATTTTTTGCAGGAAAGAAACCCCAGTTTCACGTGGTGAAAATTTGGAAATTTAAAATCTCTAATTCCTGACATTGGATTGAGTTGAAATTTCCAAGGTGCAATGTTGGGAAAAAACCCATATTGGGAAATATTTTTTCATCGCAAACTGATTCCCATATACCCACTTTCCAAAAATAGTAAGCTTTCCTACATTGGTATTAGCAATTTTTTGTAAGCCATCTCCAGAAGTTGTTTGGGTGAAGACGTTGTACACCAAAGATAATCAGTAGGTCAGAATGGTTGAGAAGTGCCAAAAATGGTAAAAACAACCACTCACTAAAAATAGTGAGTTCCCTATAGGGCTACCAGCTAAAAATAGTAACTCATCTCAAAGAGCACTTTCAGAGCCCGAGCAGTATACACAAGGGAAATTGAGATAGAAAAATTCACCGATTGGGGTCATGATGGTGAAATCTAACACTTTAAAAATATATTTAATTGTCCTTTTTCAGTGCATTAAGGTGTCTAAAGAAGCATGAAATTACAGTTCTCTTGGTTGTTATGGTTTCATTTGTTTGAACAACTACTACAGAGGAATGATAATGTATCATAATTAGCAATATTCACTTTGATCAATGATGTATTCATCAGTGTTGACAGGTAATTTATATCATCCAAGGATCCATACTTTTTAGTGGTACATGGTATTATTGCAAAGAGTCATGACAGGGTCAGTTTCGAGCTTATATCTCTCTAGAGGTGTAGACACCTAAAATACACGTCCGTAATTTTAATTCTACAGTGGTACTATTTATCCTCTATCTCACCATTTCTGTTATAATTAGTGATTTCCACTAATTAAATAATGTTTCCCTCTATTGTATTCAATTAATGACACTTCATTTTTTTATAGGGGTTAAATAGTTTTGAAGGGACTATACCCTATTACAAAAAGTGCTCAAAAACTAGATATAACAGAAAAAATAGTTCATACTTTTGAAGGAACTATACCCTATTACAAAAAAGGCTCCAAATATAGATAATGTAGTAAATACATCGAGTTGCGATAAACATCCAGAATATACATGGATATCCAACTATAGTTCTATGAGAAACTATACAAAAGGATTAAAACATATACAAAAATGCAACAAATAAACATGAAAACAACATCGTGATAGCATCAAAAAAGAAAACCCAAATTAAGTACAATACTCTTCACTTATCTGATTTGTCAATATTTTTCCTTACCATATGTAGAGAGGTGAAGATTCCCAGGGCAGTGACATGGGAGGAATCATTCTTATCCAGCTATGAGAGAGTCATGTCATGTACTAGTCCCGACTTCTAAATGGCAGCAGGAATGTCGTTGAGCACTCATACACTTTTGACATGTTTCTCCATAAAGTTGTAGATAAACTTAAGCACAAGAATGGTGTAGTCATGCCTTTATTTTACATTTCCCACTCTATTATCCAATGAGTTAAGCTTGTTATAAATTTCAAGAATCTAATCATTAACTTGCCCAGGGTCATTAACCTTGTTGATCTCTTCTTTAAAAGATGCAACCTCCTTTTCCATCACTTCGTTAATTAACTAATTTCTGTCACATTTTGGATGCCAATTAATGACACTTCATTAGTTATAATCCTGTTCGAATCAATTACTTAGTTATTATTACCTAATTAAGCCTTTGTAACACGTATTAATCAATAAACCCTGTTATTAGGTAATTCTTGCTTTCAAATGCTTCCAACCTTATCAAATTTCTCATAAATCACCTCCAAAGAGCCTTAAAATCTTATTCTAGTCTATTAATTAATCATAATTGATCAATTAGAGTACCCCAACTCCCATGAGTTACTAACTCACTAGTTAAATAATTTAATCATTGTTAATTATCCTAGAGTTACTTTATCATTTTTCCTACATTCATTGTGGTTCATGATTTCCCCAAATAGAAATCTATAAAAAAGACCAAGCTCCTACCTTCATACCTTACTCCATAATTAGAATAGTTTCTCATATAAAACATATGATCAAGAGATTTCTCCATTAATTTGACATAGCTACTTTGCACAAATTCTATAATGGTTGAGTAGTAGAAGAAGATCCAAGCTTGGGCTTGTAGCCATTCTTTGGTGATATCTTCTCCCTCTCTTTGGAGAAAAACATAATTTTTATTGCTCATAGATCTAGTTAGGTTCATTTTAATTAGCAATTATTTAACTTAGTAAGAATTCTTATAGATTAGATGAATAATTTCATGTACTTTTCATTATGCATTCTCATAAGCTATGATCTTCATGTTTTATTGATAAATTCAATCTTAGATCTAGACTATTAGGTCTTAGTTTTTTTAATTAGCTATTGAAAATTTTTAGGATGATCATATTTGGCATGCCTGGTGGGACATACTCCATTGTCCTTTCCATTCATTTTCAAGATTTTTAGATTAGTTTTAAATATTTCATTTACTAAGGTCCTCTTTTGAATTTTTAAATAAATATGAGGTTTATTAACTAGTATAGTTAGGATTTCTTTATTTTTTCTCTTTGCAAGATCAAAGAAGGTGAGATGGTGTCAAATTTTGATAAAATTGAAAAAGTTTTGACATTTTTTAGAATTTTGGTCAAAATTTTTCATGTTTTGATCACCTACATGAAATATGTGCTGGTATTTTTATGAATTTCCCTCCTGTCTGAAGCCACGTGGTGTTGTTAGAAATGCCACATTGGTATTACAAGGGCCGTTCATATGTTAATAGGGCCACGTTGGTGTCTCTCTAGCCATGTATGCGTTGAACTAGTTTTTAACTCTCTGCGCCCTTGTCACACTGGTGTCTCTCCGGCTGTGTTGGTGTTTAACTATCCGCTGACATTCTATGATATTTATTATAGGTGCACTCCTCTTTTAAAGGCAATGTTGGTGTTATTAGGGATGTGCTGGTATTCCAAAGGACATGCTACTATTGAAAGGGGTGCACCTACATGATCAGTTGAATTTTGGCTCTATTTTCGAGATTTAAAATTTTTATTTTCTGTGTTTTTGTTGTTTGTAGGTTTTCTTAATTGTTTTCTATAGGTTTTAACATTTTTTTATCAGATATCTAACAAATTTACTTTTGTTTAAATAATGAATTCTTTTGTTTCCGTGTTTTATGCAAGTTAGGATAGAAGTTTGTGTATGTTATTCTCTTGCAACTTAGGGTGATCTTGACAATAAAAAGAAACTTTTAGTTTTAATTTTTTAACATTTTAGTTAAATTGAAAACTTAATATTTCATTTTTGGCTTAAGGGAATGAAAAAATCATCAAGGTATGTTTAAAGTCAATGTAGTTTAAATTGTTCTTTTACATTTATCTGGTTGAATTAAATCATTTTGTATGTTCTTCTCTTGCATCCTTGGATGATTTTAAGAATCAAGAGAAGCTTTGGTCCACTTTCTATTGGAAACTACTAAAATCAATTTTACACAGGACATAACGATTGTCAAAGACTTATGATCTAAACAAAATATAACTACGGGTGTCTTGCAGGTCTTTAATGGTGTTCCAAACCTCATTTCTTAATCCAAAAGATAAAAAGCACACCAAACTATTCAACAAATTGTATTTACAGGTTTTGGATAAGAGATACGGTTCATCCACTTTAAACTGGAGAAATCATCTTGGCATAACCCATAAAAATCATTATGAGGATTACCCTAAGAAACCTAAAGTAGTTTACACCTTAAGAGAAATGGTGAACAAAAAAGGAAGTGCTCTGCTACCCAATTGACTAGTATGCCTTTGTGATATTAGTGTCAAAATTATCTTCACGTGAACCCAGTGAGATAAAATTGAACGTAATTTATTCCTCATTGTATATAAGGGGATAAAGAAAATTTGGGATACTCCTTGATTTAGTGAGTGTAACTTTCTTGGAAACCCATTCTTGAAGAGATAGTTTTTGACACCTAGAGAGTGAAACAATAGGAATCTTGTGTCTTGGAGTCAATTAGATTTTATCTTTCACGTTCTACAGAGCTCTCACAATTTTTTTTTTTAGAGTCATAACCTTATATTTGAATAAAGGCAAATTCCATTGAATTTGGATCCTAGTGTTATTCCTCACAAAATTTACAAAGTTTTACTTTGTCTTAGTTTTTCACTTGTCTTAAGACAAGGTGAAACTCTGCCAAAGTTACGCCAAGTTTTATTAATCACCACTTAGTCACCTCATTTTTTCTCTTATTGCCCATTTTCGGACAGAAGATAACATACACATGTACTAATATCAAATAATGTGTTCACCACTTTTTGACCTGCTAACATCCTTCCTTATTGTGACTTTGATAGTAAGCATTGAAAGTGTGTTGGTACGTCTTTGTATTTTGATAGTCATCATCTCAATACCCATGTTAAGATTTCATTGTAGTTAGGTTGTCTAATCATTGAATTCTTTTGAGTTGTTATGCTGCTCATATCATATCAATATAGTTTTGATACTTACGTTTTTTTTCCTTTTTGAAACTTGATCGAAGTCTCTAAGTTGTATTGTTACACTTCTCCCATAAATAAAAACTTATTGTTATTCTTAGAATTGGTTTTTATCTGAAAAATTTCCTTAATTTTTGAAAAGAGTCTTTACTCTGTTCGCATTATGGTAACCATTTTGATACTAAAATATAACTTTTTCCTTAAAGCTTTATTCACGTGTCCAAATAGTTTTTTTGTGTTGCTCACATTTTTAGCCTCTATTTTCAATACTTCGATTTTTTTGAGTTTAAAAATGGTTTTAGTATATCTTGGTGGGAGATCACATCAACACCTTCGTAGTATTGAGGTCTTGTTTATTTAAAATTGACCTAAGTGGTGATATTATTTTGTCACTATTTACACCAAAACTATACTTGAGAAATGTAGATCGTAAAATATTTTGTGATTGGATCACAATCTTGTACTTGATTTTTGTGTCTTTGATACTCGTTACTACACGTAATTTTAGTTAGTGTGTGAATTATTTATTCATTGGTGTCTTTGGTGCATAATGCATTTAGAATTATAACAATTATTTATTTTAAAATATTTGCAAAAAATTTCACATCGTTACGCTGCTCAGTTTTACCTAGGGTCCATTTTAATCAACCTTAGCAAAAACTTATCTTATTATGCCTACAACAAAAATGGTGCATCGTAAAATGTGGTAAAATATCTTTACAAATGAAAATTTTTGTCCAAATTGAGAAGACAATGTTATGGTCAATCATAGTTGTGGAGAGGATAATTTTCCTCAGCTGAACTTTGAATTTAGTCCCGCCCAAGTTGAAAATTTCTTATTCTAAAATAGAAATGAGGTTCGTATGTGCATCATAGAGTTAGGAGCCAAGTTTCCATCTATGGTTGATCCCTCACTCCTTTCCGACATGGTTCGAGAAAAATAAGAAAGAGATCATTCTCCATATAGAATTGATGAAATCTTAAATCTAGAATGTGCCTTTACTTCCGGCCTAGTTAATGACGAAGAAGGCCCTTCTCAAAATGATGGTGGATATTGCATCCCGATTGTCAAAGAAAATTTTGAGAATTGTAAATAACATGTCAATCATAAAAAACCTCCTTCTCATGAAACTCTTAAAGATACACCAACCCAAGAGGAACAAATTCAAGCGTTTCTCGCCAATTGGCAAGTCTAGATTCACATGTTAGTAAAGAATCCATGAATGCTCTAAGACACGAAAAACCTAGAGCTTCGTATTCAAATTGTTATACCAATACTCCTAGGTAGAAAAAACCAGAAGGGTTGTATTATGAGTCTTTTACCAAAACTCCTAAATAAGACAAACCTAAAAGGGGTTATGAAGAGTTGTATATAGATGAAAAACATGAAGAACAACTAGGATTAACAACTTGTATAGGCCTAACCCATTGACACAAGACCAAATTTGTATACAATAGTTATTATCAATGAAGAGCACCCTTATTTCCTTACAAGAAGGTAAGTTAGGACCCAACAAAAAATATCAATTTGAAGAGTTTTTTATGTATTCTTTTGATAAGGCTATGCTACAAGTTCATTTTCCTAGACAGTTTGACTGTCAAAAATTTGACAAATATAAGGGTAGGGGTGATCTAAGGGATCATTTTAAATACTTATTCATGGCTTTCCAAGAGGTCACATTTAGTGAAAACTATCTTATACACATTTTCCCATGGAGTTTATTGGGTCAAGTGCTCGAATGGTTCCTATATATATCAAAAGGATCTATCTCTACATGGCCAAAATTGGTAGAAATATTTATACACTACTTCTCCTTAAACATGGATAACAACATTATTGTGATTGAATTGTGTAACAAAAAAAATGCAATAATGAGAACTTCACTAGTTTTTTTACAAATATGACAAGGGTTAGATAGTCACTTCCCTTGCTCAATACAAGAGAAATAGTTTTTCAGTATCTTCATACCCAACTTACACCCTGAGATCACGTTCCACTTACAAATTCATTGTGGTAATAAATTTGAGCAGGTTATAAAACAACTTAAAAAAATAGAATAAGTGTTTATGAAAAAAGGGAATTTAAAACCCTTATCGTGTGACAACCATGAGTTAAAACCTATTAACGATTCAAATCCTACTAAAAAATCAAAATTTGTTCCAAACAAAAACAAAAATGTTGTAGGTGATAGAAATATAGATTCTAAATGGGTGCAGGTGGTTCAAAATCATGCTACCTTAAAATATTTAGAGATAGTTGACATGGCCAAGTACCCTAAAGTAACCCCTTATCCCGATGATACACCTAAACCATCTTTGTGTAGAGAAAATGATTGTTGGAACTTTTATTGTGTTAAGGATCAAAAAATTGATAAGTTCCTCAAACTGAAGCACTATATCCAGGACCTAATTAGAAGTAATGACATGGAAATGGATTCCTTGGGTAGTAACAAGTATACCAATGCTGACATGGGAATTTATAAAGAACCTTTCCCTAAACATATTAAAGGAAAGGAAAATTTGGATCAAGGAAACACATTTTGAAATAAAGTTATAAGTTATGTTTATAAATATACAAACTATGTTGCCAAAAAGAACAATTATTATGATGTTGTAATTGTTTTTGTAAACCAATTAGTTTAGAATATCAACACAATAAAGGTCAAATAAAAGGATTGTTCTAAGGTAATGCGATGTGCTTTCCTTTTTATTTCAAAAACTCCTCCTTATACTCCTTAGGATAGTCACTATGATGTCTTGGAGCAACTCGAGAAGACTACCACTAAGATCTCGATCTTAGATATTCTTATGATTTCTAACATAAACAAGGACATCCTTTGTAAAGCATTACAAGGGTCTTGATTATTAGTTGATATAGACCTTACTCACTTCCAAGAAATGGTTGCACAGATTGATCCAGTGGAGCATATAACCTTTAGTCCAGAGGAAATTCCTACGGAAGATCCTTCACACAAGTTGACCTTCCACATTCAGGTTATTGTTAATTATAATAAAATTAAACAAGCACTTCTGGAAGATACATCAGGCCTAGAAATTTGTACCTTGAAACTAGTTTGTTAATTAGGTTGTACTCAAACAAATCTAGAAACAAAGTTCATCACCATCAAGGCCTATGATAGTGAAGAGCGGAAGCCATCTAGCGTGATAAATTATCATTGAGAGTAAGACCTACTAGTCATGACATAAAGTTCCATATCCTAGACTTTGAGTTACCTTATAACATAATTCTCACTTGCCCATAGATTCATGTCATGCAGACCGTGCCTTCTACGTACCACTAGTGTTTTAAGCTATACCATGAAGGAAAAACTATAACTATTGCGTGAGATTCTAAATTTTTTTCTCAATGTACATATTATCATGTTACTTCCCTAATTATGTTGATTTTCCTTCTACAGAGATGGTTGTTCCGAATCAATCTAAGGATCTCACATCTTGGGTTGATACAAATTCCTTGACCCCTAATGAAAACAATGCTTTAAATTCAGTTGTAACCTTTTCTATATGAGAGATGAAGACCCTTTCCACTGGTTATGGGAAGTATGATCTCGAATAGGACCTTCTAGTTTCCGACCTTCCCTTATCATTTAAATCATGGGGTAGGCCTTGTCAAAAATATCAACATCCTAGGGAGAATTACCCCTTTGATGATTTCACTCTTGGTGGTTTTCTAGCCAATGAATAGATTCTATGTAACTCTATAATACCATCTCGCATGGATGAGATGGCATCATGCTACTAGGATCCTAAATATGAAATTACGAATAAAATGGTGTAAGTCATGGGCTACCAAGGGTATGAATGTGGTACATAGGAACAAGGAGTGTGGTAACCTCTTCCGAAACCTCAAAGAAAAATGTTAAAATATGGTATCGGTATTCGACCATATGGTTCTATTTATCCAGAGTGACATGCCACTTCTTCTCAACACGAAGATAGTGAGTCAAGTTATGAAAGTGAAACAAATTCCTGGTGTAGTCTTTAAGAATACCTTGCCTCCACCAATCTATTTTCCAATGTGGCTTTATTGACCATATCCCCTACCTTACCTATCTTTGTTCCTAAATTAAACCTCATTTATCCTTCCTTCATGAATCGGGACCAACAACATGTACCCATTGACTTATTTTCCAATGATGAGGCTATTTGTGAGTTTATGGGTATTTGAGACAACATTCTAATAGGTGATCATAAAAAATATTCTTCATTAAAATTGACACATGTGAATATTTCAAGGAGGAGGAGGAGGAGTTATTTGGTCATCAAAATAAATTAAAAATCAAGGGCAATAGTTCTATAGAGAATCCTTGGAAAAAGAACAAGTCCAAGTCTTATAGTCAAAACCTTTTTGAGGAACTGGTATATAAATAAAAGGAATAATTATAGGGCAAATAAATTGAATTTTCCAAGGGTAAAAATATCATTGAGAAACCCTTTGAAGAATATATCATTCTCACCCCAATCCTACGTGCATGAAAGAAGAGGCTAAGCTTCTTGTGGAGGATACTATTGAGGTCAACATCAGAACAAAATAATTACCTAGGATGGTTAATTTGCGAGCTTCACTCTCACCTTAAGAATAGAAGACATTTTTCTTGCTTTTGCATGAATTATCAAACATATTTGATTGGTCTTATGCATACATTTTAGGACTTGATCCTCCATTAGTGGTGCGTAATATATTTTTGCACCTAGATGCAAATCCTATTAAGAAAAAAATCAGGAAAATACATCCTCATGTTGTCTTATTAGTTAAAGAGGAGCTAGAAAGATATATTTGCAATAGGCTTGATTTAGCCTATTGATTACTCTTAGTGGATTTAAAATGTTGTAAATGTACAGAAATATCCACATAGCCACATTACTGGTTATGAAATGCCATAACTCATCGATGGATTTTTAGGTTATAATAATATTAAGATTGCAGAGGAGGATCAACATAAGAAAAATTTCACAACCCATTGGGGGAAATTATATTAACAATTCATGCTCTTTAGCGTAAAAAATGCAGGCGCAACTTGTTAGGGGGCTATGACTATCATATTTCATGATATGATCAATGACATAATCTACATAAATGAAGATTATGTAGATGAAATCCTACGAAATTCTAAACCAAGAGAATTCTATCTAGCTATTCTAAGGTGCATCTTTCATCATTTAAGGGATTACAAGGTCCGTCTAAATTCAAAGAAGTGTGACTTTGGTGTTTTATCAAGGAAATTACTAGCTTTTATTGTATCATGGAGGGAAATTGAGGTAGAACCAATTAAGGTCTCAGATATCATAGATATGCCTTCTCCTATAAATATCAAACAACTGCACAACTTGTATGGGAAAATTTAAGAAATCAAGAGATTCATTTACCAACTTACAGATTAGTTCCATTCATTTATGCATCTTCTCAAGAAAGATGTCATCTTTCTATGGGGTTTAGAATAACAAAAAGAATTTGTGTTGGTTAAAGATTGTCTATCAAAGCCCCTTATTTTAATGCCATCTACTGCATGTAAACCATTATTGTATATTTATGCTACTCAATTTGTAATTGGTGCACTCTTGGCCCAATATGACATGGTGAAGAAGGAAAAAGTTGTGTATTATTGAAAAGGCTTGCTTGGTCATAGTTTTTTCCTTTTAGAAACTATGTCATTATTTGTTAAACAAAAAAATCAAGCTAATATCAAACGTGGACCCACTAAAATATTTGTTATCAAAGACAAAAATTATAGGAAATATGGCCAATTTTATCATCTTACTCAGTGAATTTGATATCGAGTATGTTCACTAAAAATCAGTCAAGGGGAAGGTATTGGAAGATCAATTAAATAAGGCCCCTTTACTCGATACAAAACCACTGAGTATGGAACTTCGAGATGATTCACTCATGTATATCAAGGAATACATAAAATGGAAAAGGTTTTTAATGGATCCTTCATATGACATGGTTCAGGAGAAGGATTTGTGCTTAAAACTCCTTCAGGGGACCTGATCTCACAAGATTTCAAAATAGGATTCCCATGCACAAATAACATAATGTAATATGAAGCTCTCATTTCAAGGATTAATATATCTATATTTTGGGACATTAGGAAGATAAATGGTACTAGATATTTTATGTTAACTATAAAATATGTTACCGATGAGTATAAAGTTAAGGATTAAAAACTCATTCCTTATAAAAAAATGCTTGATATGTTAAAAGAGTTCTTTATGCAAATCACCTCTAGATAGATTACTAGAGGGAATAATCGAATAACAAATGCCATGGATATGATTGGTTCTTTATTATGCATTCCACATGGAAATAATGATATACACTTATTTTTAGACCACTTACTAGCACCAGTGTATGCCATTCTTGAGTCTTATGTGATATGTGAAGTTGTTGGTCCCCATTCACCATAGTACCTTGATATTTTAAATTACCTTCATGATGTAACCTTCCCTCTAGATATTTCTCATTTTGATAAAAGAAAACTTATCCAACGTATAGCCCACTTCACCATACTTTGGGGAACTTTGTATCGTAAATGGTATGAAGGGAATCTGTTGCATTGTCTTAATTATGAAGAATCCATCTTAGTGATTAAGGAGGTTGAACAAGGTATATGTGGGTCCCATAAAAATGGGATATTCCTTGACAAAAATATACTAAGAGTAGGATATTATTTTCCTTCCATGGAAATTGATCAATGTAAATATGTAAAGAAGTGTTTTTTGTGTCAGAAATATGACAATTTTATTCATGCGCCACCGCAATCCTCACAACCTATTATAACGTCATTTAATTTTTCAAAGTGGGGACTTGATCTCATTAGAAATATTACCCCAATATCCTTTGATGATCACATGTTAATTATCACTGTCAATGAGTACTTTACAAAATGGGTATAGGATTTCCCTCTCACCTATATCATAGGTGCACAAATATCTAAGTTTATAATGAACCATATCATTTTCCTCTACAACATCCCTTCCGCCCTTATCATAGATAATTTATAGTCCTTCAAAAATAAAACAATGATGGTGTTATGTAAACTATTTTTAATTATTCTCAAGTACTCAACCGCCTATTATCCTTAAGGTAATGGGAAAAATTAGGCCACAAATAAAATCCTTGTTGATATTAATATGGAGAATATGGTTAACAAAACTCACCACAACTGGCATCTACATATTCACCCAACCCTCTGGGCATACAAGAAATCCATATATACCCCTACTGGTGTAACTCGATATTCCCTAGTATTCATCACTGAATCTGTTTTACTTCTTGAGATCAAGCTACCCTCTTTGCATATATAATTGAGATAGTACTTGGATAAAGAGGAGGATTACAGAGTGGATTGGATAGAAGAGTTGGAGCTATTGGATGAGAAAATAATTCATGCCTTCGATCAACATAAAGTGTATCAGAATTGAGTGCGTCAAAGTTATAACACAAGAATTTTTGCTCTCCAATTTGATGTATGATACCTTTTGATGAAGGAAAATGAGTTCAACACCATCCAAGACCATGAAAAGAAAAGAAAGTTTGAGCCAAACTGGTTAGGGCCATACATTTTGGTTGCTAAATATGGTTCCAACGCATATAATATTTCCCACTCAGATGGTGATGAACTAAAATAACTCATGAATTCCATGCATCTCAAGTGGTTATATGCTTGAGTATGGGGTTCTTAAAAAAACAGAGAAATAAAAAAAAAGTATATAAATAGAAAAATAAAAATAAATCAATGCATCTAAGTGTGAAAACCACATAATTATGCCACTTTGGACAAGTACTTTGGTGAAAAATAGTTTATGGAAGCATTTGAGGGTTGATTGTTCACAAACATCTCAAAATGTTGGATTATGATTTATTTATCCTCAGCTAGTCCTTTCCTGTGTTTGAGGTACTTTTGAGATTATCCCCCTTGTCCTTGATCTAAATGATCTGAATTTTATGTGTAACGAATTTTCCTTTGTATATTCCCATCTCACGATGGGGGAAACTTTTCATCCTCAATTATTTAACATACGCATGGCATTCTTCCCTTATACATCCCATTTAACACTAGGGGTGTCCATGTTTCTTCATTTCATTGCACATAGCTTTGGAAAATTTATAGAAAACTCGAAAACAATAGAACATTATCTCGAGGTAATACATAAAATAGCTTAAAATGTATCAAAACTATCCCACAAAAATAAAGTAATGGTATTCTTACTTTATTTGTTTGATTATACACATTTTCGATTTCATTACTTCTGTGTGATGTGTGATGTAAAATTGGATTCATTTTCTTTCTTATATTGCATGTTACTTTCATTTGTTGTGAATTGTATTGAGTTGATTTTATTTTTCATACTTTTACATAGTTATGTTACTTTGATTACATTTGATTAACTTGTACTTCTTGTTTTCTTGTATATTTTTTTTCATCTTATCATCATATCATATTTCATCACATCTATACATCGTATATCAATAAATGCTAAGCTACATCATCATGAAACAGAAACTTAAACATGTATGTTAAATTAACATTCTTTGATATCACCAAGAGGGATAAGAGAGGTCATCATCTATCCCACCTAAAACATAGACCATAATAAAAATGTGGAATAAACATGCTATCTCATAACACAAAGTGTGATAATCAAACAAAATCCATCATCATCATATATCTATATCATTAAATACAAATGTCCACATTTAAAACAATGTGTCTTGATAATACATCAAATACAATAAGCCATGATGGTCATAGATAAAAATTGTTCCTTCATCATGAGGCATAGTAAAAAAAAATACATAAGTACATATGTAAAAAAATGTGCCTTCATCATGAGGCATACATCAAAAAAATACATCTTGTACAGTACATAGAATTAACCATGAATCTCACCTAACCTTGGACTTCCTAGCCTAGGTTCATGTGGTGGCATCTGCTGAGATGATCCTATAGTTGGTGTTGCACTCTGATACCCTAAGCCCTACTACAATGATCCTCCATGATGAGGAGATGGTTTTTATACTAATCTAATAGATCGTGATGGCCTCTAGGACCTAGATCTATACCTACTACCAGATATTTGAGTATAATCCTCATCCCTCTACTCAACTAGAAAAACCTCATGGTATAACATCCTATAGTGTATGGCCTTTCCTATAATAGAAGCACACTGACACACTATGTCTTTTACTCCTGATGTTTCCTGTATTTGTTGTAACACATCATACTTAGCTCTCACATTGGTCAACTCAGCCTGTAACTAGGACCTTTGTGCAGCTAGTTGATCCCTCTCAAAAATGACTAGACGCTACTGTGTTACTACTTGATGTAACTTTTGCCTCAAGAAATCTAGATCATATAAACCCTACATAGCCATTCTATGTGGAGATACATTTAGCAACATGAACTATTTCCTCCATCTTGCCCCTAATGGATAGTGTGGTGGGAACCCCCATCCATACCAAGCATCCCCATCTCCATCTCCCCTATCTCGTCCATCCCATCAATCCATTAGAGGGATATTCGGTAGACTCGGTACATGTGGAGGTGATAAGGAAACCTATGGAATCTGAATATGTCCCTGTGGACTTTGTACCTAAGGAACACCATGTTGCACAACTTTTTGTAAAGGTAATTGTAGTAAGGAAAACTATAGTGGAACCTGTGGCTTTGAAGACATCTCTACCTGTATATCTACAACTAGCCTACCCTGGCCCCATGCGTGCAAATCTACCTATCCCTCTTCCTGGGCTGCTACCTATACACTTTTTTGTACATGTTCTTTAAGATCTTGGCCTTGTAGGACCCGTGTTTTTTCTGTAATCCCAACTTGTATGGATGCCTATGGTATGGCCAACCATTATGGTAACATTATCGCATACCATGCTACATAGTATCTCGTCTTTCTAGGATCCACTATCTATGGCCATGCAACCTAAGGCTGTAGGAAATCATGCTGAAAACTATCATGAGCTCGTCGTGGTCTGTTTCGTGGGCCAATGTCAAATGTCTCCCTAGATTTGTGCCCATACTACATCTCATCTCTTAGAGTCCCCTAGATGTGGCAAAACTTGTATTGGACCCTATCCACTTTGTACCACCTAATGATGTAATATTGGCTACCAATGATGAAATTCTCAACCTCTGTTGTGTTGAACTCTATCCACCATGTAAACATACAAAGATTGATATCATCAAATTCTTACATGTAGTATGGTGTTTCTCTAGTCTGGCTGTATATATCATCACTTATTTTTACCCAACCCATAATAGATGGCTCATTAGGATCTCTGACTCGTAATAGTGTCCCTGGATCCATGGTCTTATGGATGTGGTATGCTATTAAATGTAAATAATACAAGTGGGATAATAGACATTTCCTCTAATAATAAACCTCATTGTTGATGACACCATGTATAACTCGGATCAGACCAAGGGAGAAACATCTAATAGTTTTTTTAGGTAGAAATATGATGTTGACAAGAGCCATCAACTATATTGGAACCCATGAAAGCTGATGATTTCCAAAACATTTTTATATGTCAACTTTCATTCCCCGATGAGAGATTTCCACTACATCAAATATCTTTGCAATACTTTGCAGAATATGGCCTTGGTCACCATTGTATGTAATTAAGATGAGCTATATTGGTACTCGCAATATGCGTCACACATCCTACAAGGTAATACTCATCTCACAAGTCTCAAATTTGAAATTATGAATCTTGATTCACAATCTCTTAGCTAAGGGTGTCAAAAGGCTATGGTCCAGAATAGTCTGTGGCATTGGAACCATATGAAAAAGACCTGTCACATCTAAGGTCATCTCTAAGAAGATGGAATAGCTCCATGAGAAAGTATCCTCATAGGCCCAAAACTACCCATGCCACTCCCGCAACTCCAATATGTGTATGGTAACCTAGAGAATCTACCAAATCACTTGTTAAACCATATTTTCTTCTTGAACAAATAATGTAAGTTAGTCTATTCATAATTAACTTCTTATATTCGTGAATATTTTCTTCTAAAAATTATCCTCAAATTCATCTAATGCCATATTAAATGGCCCATCCATAATAGCATGCCTATTGCAGAAGCAATGGGCCCATTTTAGTGCTTGTACCCGCTTTCCCACACCAACTCTTATGTTTTCATGTAGGTGTGCCCTAGTTCTCGCCATTCTTCATTCAACGAAAACACCTCAGTTTTGATGCCTAAAAACTTGTGCCTATATTTTCATAGATATGTTCTTTGGTATGCATCTTTTTCAAACATATGTGGCCACATATGTGATTTTTCATGTTAGTATGCCCCTGAACATGCCTGCGCACCCCAGGGGTTGTGCTGGCATTTCCATGCAAGCTTCTATATGCATTAAATGCTATTAAATTATCTTTAAAATGTTTAATTTTACTTTGTGTACCTGTGGGCCATCCCCAGGAAGCCACATGTAGTCTCAAAATTAGTCTACGTAGTGTCTATTGATTAGAATCCTCACCATTACTCTCGCACGTTAGAGAAAAATCACTAATCAAAGTGGTAAAGATGGGTAACAAATAACTAGCTGCAATTTTTTTTACCCCAAGTGACTTGGTATATATACCAAGTTTGACCCCTGCATCGTGTCTCTCACCCCAAATCACTCTCAGACTGCCTTGATTATTCCAAATTCTCCTATCATTCTCCTTGTTGATTACTTTCAATAACTAATCATTTTTCACCCATTTTCATTACACTAGGGCATGTTTTTTCTTCCCAACGACCCTTTCTTCTACATGGTGCACATTTTTTGTTCCCAAGATTATTTGTAAATGTTCATGCTATTGTCATTCTTCTAAATCATTTTATTCTTGGAAAATTTAAATAGTCTATAATTTTTTTTTGTAAAATTCAAAAAAAGTAATTTTTTTTGTAAAATTCATATTTTTCAAAAATTGGTAAACGACATGCATGTAGCTAAAGCATGTATCAAATTCATTGTCCTCAAACATCAAAAATTTTATTATGAAAACATCTTTCTTATGTTCTAACTTTTTCTCACACAACGACTCACGATTCATTTTGATCTACCTCCATTAACAAAGTTGGTCTACTTGTTATGTTTTTACTCCCTAACAACAATGAATTACTTGGTACTGTTTCATAGTGCACGATTGTTTTTTCATGTGATAAAATTTTCCTCTGTTATTCCCCTTGCATGTATCCTTTCTTAGGACACAATTTTTAAACCTTTTCGTTAAACATGAATAGTCACGAATCGAAGCTTGATACCAAAAAAATTAGTGCAATTGTCTTGAACGTCGTTTGTTTGATTATGTGTGTTTGTATTTATTTCCCTATCAGGTTAGCTTGTTTAATTTCTCGTATTGCATTGCATTATGTATTTTTCATGGAGTTAAGCATTTTTAACAATGAACAAATGTTAATATTATATATTTTCTTGATATTTTACACTTTTTTACATGCATACATTTTAATAAGGGTCGATGATTTAGATCATATGAGTGAAGTGATGAAAAAAAATTGTTTATTGAACAAGTTGGGAGCAAATAATATTTCTATTTTCATTTATAAATTCTCATTGCTAGAAAATTTTCTTCTACATGATACTTTTTTCTGTTTCCTTCTTATTTTCGATCGTCGATCGACTTCTTATATCACCCCATCGCACTCAAGCATAAATCAAACATTCTACTAATTTTTCTACAAGCATTACTTTTCTAATTTCTTTATAGTGATGTCACTTATACCACCCCAAAGAGGGGAAAATGTATACACCTAAAATCCACTTCTACATTTTTAATGCTAAAGTGGTACTAATTATCCTCTATTTCACCATCTCCATTATAATTAGTGATTTCCTTTAATTTACTAACATTTCCCTTTATTGTGGTCAACTAACAAAAAATCATTAATTGACTAACTTCTATCAAATTTTGTATACCAATTAATGACACTTCGTCAGTTACAATCCTCTTCGAATCAATTAATTAGCTAATTATTCCTTTTTATCATGCATTTAATCAATAAATAATCTTATAGGCTAAATATTTCTTTCAAATTCTTCCAATCTTATCAAATTCCTCCTAAATCACCTACAAATACCCTAAAAAGTTTAATATAGCTTATTAATTAATCCTAATTCATTTTAAAAATTACCCCCAACTCCTATGAGTTGCTAATTCACTAGTTAAATCATATAGTCATGGTTGGCTAGCCTAGAGCTACTATATGATTTATCCCACATTCATTGTGAGTCAAGATTTCCCTAAATAGAAAGCTACAAAAAGAACCAACCTCCTATGTTCACACCTTACACCATACTTTAAACAGTATGTCATATAAAACATATGATCATGATATTTTTCCATAAATTTGGCATAGGTGCTTTGCATCAATTCTACCATTGTTAAGTAGAAGAAGAAGATCAAAGCCTGGCCTTTTAGCCATTCTTTCAAGAGATATTCTCTCTCTGTCTCTATAGGTCTCTCTCTTTGGAGAAAAACATAATTTTATTTCTCATAGATCTAATTAGGTCCATTTTTAACTACAAATCATTTAACTTAGTATGAATTCTTATAGGTTAGATGAGTAATTTCATGTAGTTTTCACTATGCAGTCTCATAAGATATGTTATTGATGGTTCATTGATAAATTTAAGTTTAGCTCAAGAATGCTAAGTGTGAGTATTTTTAGGTAGCTATTGCAAAAGTTTAACATGATCACAAGAGTAGATCTTCATGAGAAACACCCATGATCACCATAGTGTTTATTCGAAAGTGTTTGTAAACACTTAGCTTGTGGTGTATGTACATCCTCTGAAATATTTTTATCATGGTACGATACATTCAAGGATTAAGAGTTTACTACAATGGACTGCTTCATTGTATTATTTGACAAGGATCTGTGGACTTCATCAAAGGTGGGTTCTTCTTCATTTTCACTCCTCAGTTCTCTTTCTCACCATTCTCTCTCCTCTCTTCCCCCAATTTCTCTCTCCTCATTCTAATTATTTGTTGGGATTGTAATTTTTTGTAATGCCTTTAATTAATTTAAAATGAATTTATTTTTTTATGTAATAATTCACCCTTAAGTCATAAAAGGTGACTTAATCTTTTCCTAAGGATGTTAAAATTCATAAGTTGTAATAAGGAATATAAAAAGGAATTGCGGGTAGAAAAAGAGTCATCTCTCATTTTATAAAATGTAAATTCCTTCTCTTTTCAAATGTTTGGTTGACAATTTTATAAACTGAAGAGTGCATTGTACTTAAAGAGAACAAACGAGATAATTATTTTCTTCCATTGCTCTGTTGGATATGTTTACTCTTTTTCCCTACTTTGTATGAATTTTCTAAAATACTAATTAAGGAAGAATTTTCCATTTTCTCATACGCATGAATGTGTCCATATATGTATGTAAGGTTTCCTCTCTTTGTTAGTGTTAAAGCATCATTAATTTTTCAATGAATATGTGTGATGGTAACTTATGGTTAAAAGTTGTAGAACTTTGATTTTCTACCTATAACGTTAACCCCTCTTTTCCTACTTATCACTCCCCTTTCCCTTTATCTTACAAATTATTGTATAGAAAGAAATTTATAGCTTTCCTGCAGGTTCAATGGAGTTCCTATGTTGGATCCCTAGTCGAAAGGCCACCAGAACAACGCGTTTCATCACGTATATAAACACGAAGCTTCACCACACAAGTAGAGGATTTGAGATTCCCAAAAAATCTCATTCGAAAGGAGAAAATGCAGATAATGGGGGTGAATTGAATAATTTTGGAGTTAGGACATTCTTGGAAGATGTAGTTGATGTTTGGGGAACAGAGGTTGTTTTTAAAGGTGAAACGGGAACTTTAGAAGTACCATATTTTATAGGAGTAGATTTATATTTAGAACTGGAAGAAGCATTGGAAGGCTTACTTGGAATTATGAGAACCTTCTTATTTGATACAGGATCAAGTATTTGAAATGTGGACTCCATGTAAGGTGGAAGTGGAGATTCTCAATTGATTCTCTTGTTTTGTAGAGTCACCATAAGAGGATCTTCAACATTCTTGTTCTTCATAGTAGGGGTGGAGGAAGAAGCTCCTTTATTATACTAATAATGGGTGAACACTGCACATGAGATACTTGGTTCATCTTCACCATCAACTTCATCACCTCTAGATTATTCACACAATCTTATTTTTGTCTCATTATCTACTTCCTCAACCTCTATAATATCATCATCCCTACTTTCTTGTTTGATCTCTTCTTCATCTGCTTAACTTCAACTTGCATTGATAGGTGGGGCCTCCAAGGAAAGCCTTCAGGGTGTTCTTGTAATTTGACTTCTGTTGTTTCTTTGAGGAGATACTCATTTGAAAATTTTCCTTGTTAGTGAAGATATTGCATTTGGAATTTTTTTTTTATAAAAATGGATCGATTCTCTCGTCTCTAGCATGATGGGATTTTCCCATTGATGGATTCTTGATATTTCTAGATAAGATGAGATTAACATCAAGTTCAACAACCATTCTTTTCACTTCTATCTAATTCCTTTGTTGAAACCTTTGTAATAATAATCCTACCTCCCATGATTGAGAATTAATGAAGAATTTCTTGACATTGTTTTCAGATAGTGAATACTCTTTTGGTATCATTTAGGGAAACCAGTTAAAACATTAAAAAACATCTCTCATAGTTTCGTTTGATACTTTTCTTATTTTCTTCAATTCCACCATGATGTCCCTACAGTCTTCGGTTGATTTCAATATTTCCTGCAACTTTGAATTGATATCATTCCAATGAGTGATTAATCTAGAGGGAAATAAGTACAACCATTCTACTACTTTTTCTTTTAGAGATTCCATGAAAAATCTTATGAAATTGTCTTCATGTTTGAATCTAAGAATCATGCACGATGTGTTAGAGGTGGTGATGTGTTCTTCAAGAATTTTTGAGTCATTTCTTGTAAATTTTGGGAAGTTCTTGCTGGAACCTATTGTTATATTGTGAAGAGAAAGTTCAAGAGTGAGAGGGCCTATATTTCTTCCCCATGAAACAATTGGTAGAGGTCTTTCTTCTTCCTCTACAATTTTTGTTTTTGTTTCTGGTTAGGATCTTACTTCTACAATTTCTTCCTTAGATTATTCTTTTGATTATTTTTCTTCTTCGGTCATGAACTTAATGCTCAATGATGTTTGAAAGATGGGAGTATTTACATGGGGATTATCAACATGATTTTTTATGGGATTATCAGGTGAACTATTTGAAGAACCAGATGGGGATGAGGCTTGAGAAAAATAGTAGGGAATATCTCTGATTCATTCTTGCTGATTTTACAAATCCTTAAAAGAGGGGTCAATAGCTCCTCTCGGCCTACTCAACCTAGTATGTCTTCCTTCATCTAGCTTTGAGAAACATTTTCTATGGTAATATGAAATGAAACTGTGGAATTTGAAAGGTAACATGCATAAATCAACAGTTTATCTTTCAGTGATGGATTTTCATGAAATATTTTTTTGTTTTTTGATTCTTTTGACTCTTTTGATTTTTTTCATATTGTTTTGAGTATTTGTTTTTTTTATTATTTTGGACATTGCAGTTGTATTTTAGGTGTAGATGCTACCAAGTATTCCCCACAATGGGTAACAAAACCTTTTGCTTTACCCCCCTTATCTGCATCTACTTCATAAACCATGCTAATAGAACCAAAGTAAAAAAAAATGAAATCAAATATTTGTGAAATCATCCAGATCAATTTGAAAGATTCTTTGTGCATATCATGAGTGATAGTTTAGAACCCAATACTATGACCCTTAGTTTTAAAGGACAACAAAAAAACCCACATATTCCCCCATCACATAAAATTCTTTCTTTATGTCCATCCAAGACAAAAAATGTCTATCCTTTCTACCTATCCCTTCTCGTTGGAGAATATGTATTAAACAATTTCATAATAGATTCAAGTTCCTCAAACAATTTGATTCCTGTGAAGGTTAACAAGGATATTAAACTCCCTATGAATGAAATCAATGGCTATTTTTATTCCATGGAGTCCAAAGAAGTCTTTCTTGTATGGGATATCAAAGATGCACAAGTGTCTCTCGCCTAATTTCAAGACAAAAAAGTTTCAATGATGATTTTGGTAGCAGACACCCCAAATTCATTTGGAATGATGCTAAGTAGTATTTTTTTTCAACAATTGGGAGCTAAAATCTAGATGAATTAGTTTTCTACAACCATTCTAGTTTAGGGAGACATGGAGAACCTATTTTTAGAGAGGAAGATGAGGTACACGTTACAAAATTCAAGAAGTCTAAGAACCAAAATTTTGTACAAAAGTAGCAGGAGGATAAACTATTTTATGAAAACTAAAGAGAAGGATGAAATCTCAATTTCGATATGACAAATAATTCCTTCCCAAAGGAATATTTACCTAAAGGACGCATTGAATAACGTTGAGTTGCAAGAGGGTAGCCCAAAATTACCAAAGGATGAGGGCCATGATGAAGAAGAAATGGTTCTTGGTGAATTTTAAAGAGAGAAATCAAGTTATGTGCTTACCCAAGATGAGGATATTTTATTATTCCCATTTTGATATTAATATACTCTTGATCATGTCATCATGAGGAGAAAAGGTCAACCTATGATGAGTCCTTGATATGTCTGAAAGAACAATCACTGCAAGATCTCCTTATGACTGCAGAAGAAACAAAAGACCTTGACCTCAGTCTTGAACTCATGATGTAGGCTATGGAGTTATAATACAAGCATGAATCAAATCCTAATCCCTCGATTGATTCATAAATTTTTCATGATTGAGAAAAGCAAGGTGAAAAACCTTATGTATCTCCTGAGAAATTTAATGATGAAGGTGATGTTTAATGTGTGGTGATTTCTTTCCCATTTTAGGAGGATGAATATTTATCTTATGAAGAATTTTCAGAAGAGAATTTTTAAGCCTGAAAAGTTCATACTCCCCTTGAAAAATAAATGGTAGAATACTATGATGGTACAAATAAAGAAACAACTCTTCCCAATGGTGACTTTGAAAATAAAAACTCATATTCTTCGAACTAAGGTAAATATGAGCTTTAGGTGGTGTCAAATAAAGATTTAGTATAAAACATTTTAGAAGTGACATAAGAAAAAAGAGATATCTAGCTAAGTATTAACCTATAAAATCAAGTCATGGCCCTGAAATATGGATATGAAGTCATTTTTGATCCTCCATTTTACATTTAAAAACCTCATTTTAATAGGAATTAAAAAAATGAATGCAGTTCTTCTTGCAAAAAGGATGTCTAGTAACGTGAATGGTTGGAACAAGAAAACTTGGGGCACTTAAATAATTTAAATAAGAAATATCCCTCGGGTAGTAGCGATATGATAAAAGAAAAAATTATAGTGTGGATAAACATAGAAGGCAACTGACACTACAAAATTGATTCCAAAGTAAATGAAGGAAATAATTTTTTTAAATGAATGCCTAAGCATTAGGGTGTTAATGTAGGCTCACTCCTACAAAATAATCAAATAATCATGAAAGCAACTAACATTCATAAGTAGTTGAGGAGAGGAGGATACTTTTTGGAGCTAGTCAATGGGTTCACAGAACATCATCATTCAATTTTACCTCTTTAGGGGTAACTCCTGGAAAGCAAAGTTCTTCAATGAAAGTGGGTTGTCCCCTGCCTTGTACAATAGGTGATTTTTAAGTTTTTTTTTACCCTTTACTTTTGTATGTGTCTTTGCATTTTGTGTGTTGTGTTTTTCCCTTCTATCATTGTTTGTGTGTGTGTTCTTGCTTTCTTGTTATCTCTTGCAAGTTGTGTGTTGTAAAGCCCAATGGATAATGCACTAGTCAACATATTGTAAACTTAGATTATGGGATTTCTCATGTCATTTCCTCATTGTGCTCAGCCATAACATGTCCCCAAGATTGAGCCAGTTGATTTCCATTGTTTTTACAAGGGAAAAATTTACTAGAAAATAGGACAACCGTACAATAGTGTCGAAATATTTGAAATCCATATTTTACCAAGAAAGCCCCAGGTCATTCCATTCCCAACATCAGCCCTATCTTGTCATTAAAATTACCTCCAAGTGATAGTCATGTATCTCCCTAGGTGATTTTGAAAGAAAACATGGTTTGAGGAACCTCTAGAGTGAAGTATTCAGGTAGTTTTGGGAAGGACTATCAACAACTTTCCTAAGACTAGTGCATCATCCTAAGAGCGGATCAAAAGGAAAATACTCATAATAGCAGAGTACTAAAGTGATAAAAATATGAGGGATTTGATTTTGGGAGTGTTAGGGAAGTTTAAGGGGTTTTGCAGCTGATTCGTCAGAAGTGGGTTTTTGGGTCTGAAGGAACATGCACCATGTTCAAAGACCTAAACTTCAAATAAATATTCTGGGAACTCCATATTAATTTTAAATCCAAAAAAAGTACACATGGAAATAATTTTCAATTCTATACATGGTGGAAAAAATGAGACTTCTTAAAACTTCATGCATTGTTCTAGGCAGCTCATTCTCCCAACACACAATTGGAAGTCCCGAGATAAAAGTGGAAATTTGGAGATGTTACAGTCATAATGTAGCCTTTTAATAGTAACCAATATTCTCAAAATTAAATTTTCATGTGAAATAATATAAATACATTCCCAAAAACTCATATGTGGGCTCAAGATATGGCCTTCACAAGTTGTCTCCAAGGGTACGCTTCTCAACACTGCACCATTTTATTACCTAGACACTTGGAAAATTTTTATGAAGGAAAAATTTCATGTCCCCATATCAAATTTTTAAATAGACATGAGGCACAAAAAAATTCACCCCATCCTCATTTAGTCTCCAGGTCACCCACATGACATGTGCTCACCTTCTAACCCCATTGACCAGTTTGACCTGCACACCTACCTCCTCCCGCATGCATGACACTTGTCACTATGAGGATAGGGAGAAATTTTGAGCACCTTTTCACCTTTCCAAATAGACCATAGAGACAAGAAAATTCTTTGAACCCCCTTTTAGCCTCTAGGTCCCTCGTATGACCCTAGCGGCCTATTTTAATCTCCTTTGACCAAGTTCACTTCCTCCTTCACCTACTCCTGCAAGTGTGTCTCTTGGAATATATAGAGTGAAGTAAACTTTTTTACACCCTTTTAAAATTTACAAAGGTACATGAGGGACACAAAAAAGGCACCCCGACCTGTGCATTCCTCCCTTTTTGGCCCTTGATCCCCCATACGACCTAGTCTTAGCCCAAGGTAGAAGACAATCAAAACAGCTACTGTCAACACCAATCCGGCACTATGATAATTCTTCACCGGGAACTCCTCATGCTATGATTATTTACTAATGCACAGCCTATAGTTTGGTGGATGTAATCTGGAAACAAAACAACAACATAACACAAGAACACCATCGACTATAATAAGACGGAATGATGAAAAATCTAAAATATCAAAGTAAATTATAATATTAACATGAAATTGTTACAATCTCACCCATGAGGTACTTCAACAAGACTATGGGAGAAACTTTACAATTACACCTCTTGATGGCTTCTTCAACACACCTTTAACTGATGGCTTCTTTTGCACACTTCCTACAATATTTCTCACTACTTCTTTCTATGCTAAATGAGCGGGGTGGCCTCTCTATTTATAGAAATTCCAGGCTTATCCATCCTATCTCTAAGATAGGATAATAAATCCACTCTGACGAATCATATTCCATACCTTAACTCTTATCTGTACATGTAAGCTTATCTCTTAAGATAAGATAAACCTTATCATTTTACATGGGTTCCACATTTTTAGACTTTTTACAAATAAAATACACAAAATATTTATGACCTCACTCCTTGTCCTTATTACCAATATAATATTTCTAATTCCTAATCATGTAGACCCTACTTCTCAAATTACCCAAACTTTGACATTTTAACATTACCGGACCACTTACGACAAATATTTACTTTTTACAACATTCCTATTGTACTTTGACTGTTACCGTACTCCACATTATTGGCGACACCGTACTGATGGCACCATTATCTTCTATCAGACGCTAATACTAATTATACTTAACAACATCCTATTCATAATACATACATTAATGAAATAGAAATTATGGAGGAAAATTTTAGTGTCGACATCTTCCCCCTTCCTAGCTTCTACTCCGTCCTCGGAGTAGACTATTCTGGTGCGTGGAAAATCTTCAACTTGTCGTGGTTGACCCATTTCGTAATGGGAGTGCCATCCAATTCCTCCAGTCGGTACGTACCATTTTCATGCACAGTTGTTATTTTGTAGGGCCCCATCCATTTTGGAAGAAATTTTCTCTGTCTTCTTTTTTTGTATCTGGAATCATATACTAGGACCAAGTCATTCTCACGAAATGGAGACCATCAGATATTTTGATCAAAGTATTCCTTCTGCTTCATTTTCTTCTTATGGATTGTATCCTTTTCTATTTCCCTCATTTCCTCTAGCAAATGAAGATGTACCAACCTTTCTTTTACTGAATCACTTTCATCCATCCTTTCATTTTTCATAACTCTCATAGTGGGAATATCAAACTCAATAGGAAGAACTGGATCAATGCCATAGGCCAACTGAAATGGGTAGTATCCTGTTGCTGACTTTGATGTTGCCCTATATGCCCACAATGCTGCATGAATCCTTTTATCCTATTTATGTACCTCCAAGGCTGCATCTTTTGCTAGAATTTGACACAGCACAAAATTTGTTCGTTCCACCTGTCCATTTTTGTTTGGCTTGTATGTTGTTGCCTTCCTATGCTTAATAGAAAACTTATTGACTAGGGCTTCTACCACCTCATTAATAAAGTGGATTCCTTGATCTGTTATAATTTATAATGGACAACCAAATCTGGTGACAATGCGTTCGTATATGAACCTTGCCACTTCATCCATGGAAGTTGTTTTCAATGGCCTAGCTTCAACCCACTTGGTTAAATAATCTCTGGCAACTACAATATACTTATTTTGGCGTGATGTAGTTGGAAGTGGACCTACAATGTCTATTCCCCACTTTTCAAAGGGACCAAGTGGAAGAATAGGACATAATGGAGCTGATGAAGTCTTACGGTTACCATGTGTTTGACAAATATCACATGTCTTACAATAATTATAACAATCTTTAAAAAGAGTGGGCCAGTGATAACCTGCATCCAAGATCCTTCTTGATGTAAGTTGTCCAGAGAAGTTCCCTCCACATGTACCATTGTGGAATTCTTCTAGCAGCTCCTTTCCTTGATCACGTCCAACTGCCCTCTTGTACTGTCCATCAGGTCCTATTCGAAATAATGCTCCATGCAGAATAGAATATGGATGACTGGCTTGAATAATCTTTCTCTTAGTCTTTGCATTGGCACCATCAGAAACTTGAATTCATTCAGATAATTCTAAATATCTATGTATTCACTAGGGATTGTGTCAAGGAAGAACAATGCTGCATCGTAAAAATCATCATCATCACAAGATGATCCTAAACCATCATAGGCTCGAGAGAGTGCATCTGCATTGACATGCTTCTTTCCTGGCCTATCTATAATATCAAATTCAAATTCTTGTAGCAAAATTATCCATCTTGATATCCTCCCTGATGGGTTAGGCTTATTGACAATATATTTCAGAGCCTGATGATCTATTACAACTATAAAGTTCTGCCCTAGCAAGTAATTTCTAAACTTCTTTACAGCAAAAATGATAGCCAGAGCCTCTTTTTCAGTTACAGTATAGTTTACCTCAGCACTGCTCATTTGTCTGCTCCCAAAGTAAATTGGATGTTCATTCCCATTTTCATCCTTTTGGCTCAAAGTACTACCTAGTGCTGCATCTGAGGCATCAGTGTACATAATGAATGGCTTGCTCCAATCTGGATTCTTCAAAATAGGTGAAGACACCAGGGCTTCCTTCAGTTGTCCAAAAGCTTCATGCGCCTTGTTTCCTAGTTCATAAACAACATCCTTCCTCAAGAACTGGGTTAGTGGCTGTGCAATCTTTGAGAAATTCTTGATGAACCTTCTATAGTAACCCACATGGCCTAAAAATGATCTCAACTTACTTCTATTCATAGGAAATGGTAAATCTTTGATTTTTGAAACTTTATCAGGATCAGTACCAATACCATCTCTGGATACAACATGCCCTAACAAAATGCATTTAGAACATCCAAAGACACACTTTGTAGGGTTTAGTGAGGCTTGTGCTTCATCTAACCTTTGAAATGTTGTCTCCATCTAGTGCAGGTGGTCCAAATTGCTTCCATAGATTCAAAAATCATCCAGAAATACTCTGATGAAGGTCCCAATGTAGGGTTCGAACACCCTATTCATCAAAAACTGGAATGTTGCTGGAGCATTACACAACCCAAAAGGCATAACTCTATAAACAAACGTTCCCCAAGGAGTGGAGAACGTGGTCTTCAGCTGATCTTTCAATGCTATACGAACTTGGTTGTAGCCACTATATCCATCAGCAAAACTATAACACTCCTGGCCAGCTACTTCGTCCAAGGTCTGATCTGAAAATGGAAGAGGGTAATGATCCTTCATTGTTGCCTTATTGAGCTTCCTGTAATCAACATAAATGGGTAGCTTCCCATTCTTTTTTATTGAGATCACAATGGGAGAAACCCATCCCGAATTCTCCACAGCAAATATGAATCCTGCATCAAGCAACTTATCTATTTCTTCTTTAACAATCTTAGAAAAATTAGGATTCATTCTATATGGCATTTGCTTTATGGGCTTAGCACCATCTACCAGCTCAATACAATGTTCTACCCAACTTACTTGACGGAGTTCCTTGTAATCAAAAGTGAATAGGTGTATGTACCTTCGAAAGAGCTAGAGGTAGGATTCCTTCTCACTCTCCATCACATCATCACCAATCTTTATTTGTTGGAGACGATCATCAACTTCTTCTTCAGATAATTTTATGGGGTCATGAGTTGGTGTGACTGGCAGGATATCCATGACTGAAACATCCACCTCACTTTCTTCATCTTCAGTGTCCACTTCACTGGTACTAGAGTAATCAGAGGATGTCCAATCATTAGTTTCATTACTTGAATCCACAGGTTCTACTTTATGATGTAGAGGGATCACGTTTATCTTCACCCTCTCTCTACCACGTCCAAGTGTCATGAAACCTTCATTCCAGTAGTTTCTTGCATGAACTCTCCTTAGCCATGGTCTTCCCAGTAGCATTGGGTACGCAAGAGTACCATTTTTCATCACCTGAAAGTCTACCACACATACAACACCCATAACAGATATTGCCACATTTGAAACTACACCTTCTGGTTTATTTTTTCCCTTATTTAATGACCTTAACATAAGTGTTGAAGGGCGATCATTTTTTAAACCCAACATATTCATTACAGACTCAGTCATTACATTAACTGCAGCACCTCCATCAACTAAGACATCATGAATTGAAATGCCATTACATTATACCTCAGCTTGTGGAGCATAGGGATCTGCCTCTGCCTCCAAAACAAGGACCTCAACCTCCTTCCTTCTTCGAGCATTGAGTCCACCTCGCAACTCCCACCTCTTCTCTGGAAGAAATAGCCAAGATTTGACCATATGTAATATTTGGAGGCATTTTGGACAGATCTTCCAAGATGGAGCATGGTCCTTGCCCCTGTGAAACCAGAAAATCCTGCACACCCAACTTTCTTCTCCTATGTTTCTTACTAGTTTCTCCTTTCATCTTCTTAGGATCAATTCCATCTTGATTATATTTTTCTTTCTTTATTTTTGTTACAAACACATCTACTTCATTATTTCTACTCTTATCTACTACATCAAGAGAATTCACAGGTGCTTTTCCTTTATCATTATCTCTTGTACCAGATGTAGAAGATCTATCTGGACAATTATACTTATAATGACCCTTTTTATAACAACCATAACAAACAACTTCAGAAATATTTCTTTTTGGACCTCTATCTCCTCCCTGAGAACTAAATTCCTTTCCTTGAAGAAGATTAATAGTTAACTGACCCATCTTTTTGAGCAGATCTTCATACTCAGTAGATGTACTAGGAGAAATATTTGTGCTCACCGGGAGTGGTTGTGGATTCTGGACCAAAGGTGCTGGTGTAGGCTCTATTTTAGCAACAATTTCTTTGGGCTCCTCTTCCATGCTTTCTTCTTGCCTTCTTGCAATCTCCTTTGCTTGTTCAATGGTGGCTGGGCGGTCATACTTCACTCGTTGTCTGATCTTTGGCTTCATCCCAAGAATGAATTGCTTACAGAGTAGATTATCCACACCATTCATCAACCCATCCGCTAGTCCTTCCTTCCGGATCTGGGCATCGAGCTTCCTCCTTATCTCTAGAACACGAGCATGATAATCCCTTATCTTCTCCTTCTCTCCTTGGGATAGCTTTGAGATCTCGATCATGAGATTTGCATATTTCTGTTGTTCACCAAATTCTTCAAGAAAACTTTCAGTTAATAAATACCATGAATTTTTCACATTATCACCTAGTGTTTCAAACCACCTAAGTGCTGAACCATCCAAAAAGGTAGGAAAAAATTCAGTCCATTGTTCCCTTCTTATGAGGCCATTACAAATACAAGATCATTTAAACTCTTGAATGAAAGAAGAATCATCATCATTAGATTGAGCTGAAAAAATAGGAATCTTTCCCATTTTCAAAAGTAACCACCGTGAAATACCAACCCACAAGTACAATCAACAAGACTTATGTGCACAAATAATTGGAATTACTATAGAAATGACCACGGTAAACTATGTTAAAACTTGAATTATTGAGGTAAAAACTGATTCTACTGTGGTAAACACTATTCACGGTAAAAAGTGAAGTTACTGTGGTAAATACTATTCACGGTAAAAAGTGACTTTAATGTGATAAATACTATTCACAGCAAAAATGACTTTGTCATGGTAACTACTATTCACGGTAAAAATGACTTTACCACGGTAACTACTATGCACAGTAAAAACAAGGTTATCCTCCAATTGATTTTTGACTAAGTGGGAATATCTCTCTAGAAAATCCACCAATGAGGAATGGTCCCGGCAACGGAACCAAAATGTCAACACCAATCTGGCACTATGATAATTCTTCACCGGGAACTCCTCGTGCTATGATTATTTACTAATGCACATCCTATAGTTTGGTGGATGTATTCTGGAAACAAAACAACAACATAACACAAGAATACCATCGACTATGATAAGACGGAATGATGACAAATTTGAAATATCAAAGTAAATTATAATATTAACATGAAATTGTTACAATCTCACCCATGAGGTACTTCAACAAGACTATGGGAGAAACTTTACAATTACACCTCTTGATGGCTTCTTCAACACACCTTTAACTGATGGCTTCCTTTGCACGCTTCCTACAATATTTCTCACTACTTCTTTCTATGCTAAATGAGGGGGGTGGCCTCTCTATTTATAGAACTTCCAGGCTTATCCATCCTATCTCTAAGATAGGATAAGAAATCCACTCTAACGAATCATATTCCATACCTTAACTCTTATCTGTACATGTAAGCTTATCTCTTAAGATAAGATAAACCTTATCATTTTACATGGGTTCCACATTTTTAGACTTTTTACAAATATAATACACAAAATATTTATGACCTCACTCCTTGTCCTTATTACCAATATAATATTTCTAATTCCTAATCATGTAGACCCTACTTCTCTAATTACCCAAACTTTGACATTTTAACATTACCGGACCACTTACGACAAATATTTACTTTTTACAACATTCCTATTATACTTTGACTGTTACCGTACTCCAAATTATTGGCGACACCGTACTGATGGCACCGTTATCTTCTATCAGACGCTACTACTAATTATACTTAACAACATCCTATTCCTAATACATACATTAATGAAATAGAAATTATGGAGGAAAATTTTAGTGTCGACACTACCTAATCTTGAACGGATGATTTTAGGAGCTCCGTAAGGATTTAGGAGGAAAAAAATACTAATCAGAAAGATAAATAATCCTATAGAGGTTTAAATCATCATATTTTTAAAAACCTCTTAGCACTTTCCATGGGAACTCATTCTTTACAAGGACAACTGAGGGTCCTTATCACAAAGGGTCCATTTCAGAGAGTTTCAAGTAGAATTAAAATATAAGAACCATTCCATTTATATTTTAAGTATATTTGGAGTGAAAATCATATAAAATTTCACCCAAGAATACCTCTGAGAGTCCAAGATATGGAATTTTCAAGTCTTTTTGTCAATGTAACATGTTTCGTTACTTAGTCAAAATTTTGAAGAAAACATGTCAGCATGAGGATGAGGCACATATTCATGTCCCCATTTTACCTTTCCAAAGGGAAAAAAGGTGTAAAAATTTACACTCTCATCCTTAGTTTCCCATGGTTCATCATAGAACCGTTCAGAGACCTTCGGGTGCTTGTTTTTAGCTCCCTCCTCTCTTCCTCCTAACTAATCATTGATCAAAACTTGGCAACATTAGGGTTAGGAAATTTTTTTTGCGCCTACTTTTCCCAAACCAAAGGGACAATGGGGGAAAAAAAATTCACCCCTTCCCCTCCCTTTACTTTCAAAATCTTGAGAGGTGGGACTTACCCATTTTTCGCTCTTTCTCACACCATTTCTTCATCTGCTCCCAAAAATTTCCCAAAATTTAAATAAAATACCCCTCCTCATTTTCATGCTACATATATTTCTTCCATTTTCCCATGATCATAAGAATAAGAAACAAGAAAAAACACATATTTTTTAAGGCTCTAAGCTTGTTCTTTTCCCGAATGACATTGTAACCCACAAAGTGAAAAATATTCATAACTTTAAGACTGGTGCACAGATGTACAAGGGATTTTTTGAAATACTATATTTTTTAGAGACTATCATGGTAAAATTGAAATATTTCACAAAAATTCTCTGTATTTTTCGTAACCAAGAAACCCTAGTTTTCTGCAGTGAAAATTTGGAAATTTAAAATCTCTTGTTCCTTAAACCAGATTGAGTTTATATTTCAGAGGTGCACTGTTGGGAAGAAAACCATATTGAGAAAGTTTATTTCATCATAAAATGATTCCAAAACACAAAATTTCCAAAAATATTAAGTTTTCCTACATGGGTACATGCTATTTTTTGTAATCCATCTCTAGAAGTGGTTGTAACGAAGATGATGTACACCAGAGATAATCAGAAGACTTGAATTATCAAGTAGTGATCAAAATGGTGAAAATGGCCACTCACTAAAAATAGTAAGTTCCCTATAGGGGTACTAGTTAAAAATAGTAAGTCATCTCAAAGAGTGTTTTCAAAGGGATTAGTGAACACAAGGAAAATTGAGAAATCCAACTTCACTGATTGGTGTCACGAAGGGTGAAAACTAACACTCCGTAAAAATAGTAAGTTATCATTTTTTTAGTGTAGTAAGGTGTCCAAAGAATCATGAAAATCATGTTCTTTAGGTTATTATGGTTTCATTTGTCTGAAAAACTAGTGCAGATGAATGATAGTGTATCAGAATGAGTAATATTCAACTTGATCAATGATGTATTCATCATTTTTTACTGATAAATTATATCATCCCAGGATCCATCTTTGTTAGTGGTACATTATAGTATTACAAAGATTCATGACATGGTAAGTTTTGAGCTTCAATCTCTTCATAGGGGATCTCCATGAGCAACACCTCTGATCACCTAAGGATTAATTCGATAGTGTTTCTAAACTCTAAGCTTATGGTGTTTGCGCGTCATCTAAAATATTTTTCTCATGTTGTGAGTCATTCAGATTCAGAGTTCAGTATAGTGGATTGCTTCATTAGATTATCTAAAAAGGATCTGTGGACTTCATCATATGTGGATTCTTCATCATTAAAACTCCTCCTAAGTTCTCTCTCTCCTCTCTTCCTCCAAATTTATCTCTCCTCATTCTAATTATTCATTGGGGTTTCAAATTTTCATAATGCCTTTGATTAATTTACAATGATTTTTTTAATGTAATAAGTCACCCTTAACTCATAAAAGGGTACTTAATCTTTTTTTAAGGATCTATAAAATCATAAGTTTTAATAAGGAATATGAAATGCCATTGGGGGATAGACAAAGAGTCATCTCTCACTCTATAAATTGTAAATGCCTTCTCCTTTCAAAGGGTTGGTTGTTGATTTTTTAAACTCAAGAGTTAATTGTACTTAAAGAGAACAAAAGAGATAGCTATTTTCTTCCATTCCCATTTTACATATGTTTCATTTTTTTCCCTAATTTATACAACTTTGTTGAAATGCTAATCAAGTAATAAGTTTCCCCTTTCTTAGACGCATGGATGTGTGCATCTTTGTATTCATGGTTTCCTCTTGTCATGAGCATTGAATCATCACTATTTTTTTCTATGAATATGTGTGATGGCAACTTTTGGTTAAAAATTACTGAACTTTGATTTTTTACCTACAACGTTAACCCTTATTTTCTTATTTCTCACTCCCATTTCATGTTATCTAGAAAAGTCCTTTCTAGCAAGCAATTGCTAGATTTGTGGCAGGGCCAATAGAGTGCCCCTATAGGATCCCCAGTCGAAAGGACATTAGAATAAGTCATTTCATTGTGCATATAAACACGAAGTTCCACCATACAAGTAGAGAGACTCAAATTCCCAGAGTGTTTGAAAGAAACCCATAGATTTGTCTACATGACAAATTTTCTCACCAACACATACAAATTAATGGATTAAGACTCACTATCCAAGATAAGATTAACATTTTAATTCCTAAATCAGCTGAAGAGGCATATTAATATGCTTTTATAGATGAAGAGAAATTTTCAAGGAAAAAACCTCAAAATTCAAGAGGTAAACGAAGACCTTATAGAGGAAGAGGACATCAAGGTTGATGAATTCATATGTAAATCCAAGAATAAGAAAACAATAACTCACAAAAACTGTAAAAATCTTCAATAAGTAGGCATTATTTTAGAGGTAGAAGATTCTTTAATGGAGGTAGAAGATTCTTTAATAGAGGTAGAGGATTCACTCGTATATGTTTCAAGTGTTGAAATTTTGGGAATATATAATATGAATGTATATATAATCCATCTAAAAGGTATATAAGTGTTCATTTGAATCAAGCTGAAGAAGAAGAGATTATGAATATACCTATCCGAGAAGATGTTTCAAAAGTTAGAGAAACATTATTGATGAAAATTATATTTCTCAAGTAGAAAAAAGAGGTTCAAGATCCACCTCATATTTTCAAAACAATAATCAATGCAAAAGGTAAGTGATGTTAATCCATTATTGATAATGGGAGCATTGCCAATTTAGTGTCTACAAATATTGTTAATAAACTAAAATTGTAAAAGGCAAGTCATCCAAGTCTTTACAAAGTATCTTGGTTACAAAAGGGTCATCAAATCCTTTTTAATGAGAAATGTGAAGTCAAATTCTAGATGGGAAGTTATAAGGATGAGAGTGTGTGTGATGTGATTCCTATAGATATGTGCCATATTTTCCTAGGCATATTTTATCAATATGAAAAGAGAGAAGCACATGACAAGAAATAATACACTTATACCTTTTGAAAATGATGGTAAGAAACATGTTCTGACTCCATTGAAAGAATAATGTTAAATTTTAAAAGAGAGATCTAATGTTATTGTAAGTGATCATAAGGAATTCCTCTAAAATATTAAGAAAGAGGAGGTCAACTATGTAATCATTATTAAGACAAAAAAATTCATCACTACTGCAAAATTGAATGAATTACCTATTGAAATTCAAAATTTTCTAAGTGAGTTTCATGATATTTTTTTTTATGATTTTCCAAATGATTTACCTCCTAAGAGAAGATTTAGCCATCATATTAATCTCATACTAGGATAAATTCTTCCTAATAAAGCAAATTATAGGCTAACTCTATGGGAGAATGAAGAAATACAAAGGTAAGTTTACAAACGTTTGGATAAAGGGTTGATAAGACAAAGTTTGAGTCCTTAAGTAGTTTCAACTGTTTTAGCACCAAATAAGGATTAAGGATGGAGAATGCTTACTTATTCTAGAGTTAACAACAAAATTACAATCAAGTATAGATTTCCTTTACCAAGAATGGATGATCTAATGGATTTTCTGAGTGTTATTAGGTACTTTTCCAAGATAGATATGAAAAGTGGATATCACTAGATAAGATTAATATAAGGACATGAGTGAAAGATTGCTTTCAAGACAAATTATGGTTTGTATGAATGGTTCGTAATTTTTTTTGGATTGAAAAATTCTCCAAGTTATTTTATGAGATTGTTGAATGAAGTACTCAAACCATTCAAGAGAAATTTGTTATTGTCTATCTTGATGATATTTTGGTTTACAATAAAAAAAAGAAAGAGCATCTTGAGTATTTAAGAATGGTTTTGAGAAAATTACAAGAAGAAATATTTTTTATCAATCTCTAAAATATTTCATTTTTAAAAATAGAGCTTGTTTATTTAGGTTTTGTTATTTCACAAAGACTAAAAATGGATAAGGACAAGGTAAGATCCATAAAATAATGGCCTACAAAAATAAATCCATTTAAGATAATAATATTTCATGGCCTTTCTATTTTCTAAAATAAATTTATAAGAAATTTAATTTTTAGATGTGATGCTATTATGGAAACTATCAAAGGGAGTAAGAAACCATTTAAATGGATTGATAATGCTGAAAAGATTCTTCAAATTTTGAAAAGTAAAATCATATAATAACATGTTTTAGCATTTTCTTGTTTTAATACATTGCTCCAAGTTGAATGTGGCGTAATTGATACTACTATAGGGGATGTTTTGAGTCAATACGGTAAGACCAATACATATTTCATTGAAAAATGTAGTGATGCGAAGAAAAAAATATTCAACTCATGATCACGAGTTTTATGTAATAGTGCAAATTTTGAATAAGTGGAGACATTAATTAATCCGCAAGGAGTTTGTATTTTGCACTGATAATAATGCTTTGCAATGTTATTAGTGAAACTAATTTGAATGAATGGCATGTTCAATGGGTAGAATTCCTTCATAATTTTTCTTTTCTAATAAAACAAAAGAGTGCTTAATCTAACAAAGTTGTTGGTTCCTTAAGCAGGAAGAATATGATTTTACAAGAAATATAGGTGAATTTCATAAGATTTTACGTGTTGAAGTATTTGTATAAAGAATATTCATATTTCAAAGAATCTTATGAGGTGTTTCAAAATCCTGTAAGTAGTGATAGAATTCCTTGGACAGAATATATGTTACCAGATGGTCTATTATTCAACGCTAAGTAATTGTGTATTCCAAGAGGATCTATGGGAGAGAATTTGATTAAAGAAAAACATAGTGGCATCCTTACATGTCATTTTGGAAAAGATAAGACACTTACACAAGTGAATTCATTCTATTTTTGGCTAGATATATGAGATTTGAATAAGGGTTATAAGAATTGAATAATTTTCTAGTATATAAAGGTGAGAAGTTAGAATATAGATTTTTATAATCAATTTCCTACTTCAAATAGATCTTGGGATTCAGTAAGTATGGATTTTTTTTCTCTGTCTATGAGAAATTTAGAGGAAAAATTATTTTTTTGTGGTAGTTAATAGATTCTCCAAAATGGATCATTTCATTTTATGTTTTAAGACAAGTAATACAACTCATATAGAATTTTTTTCCAAAGAAATAATGAGATTGAATTTACCTAATAGTATTGTCTTATATAGCAGTACTAATTTTTTTTGTCATTTTTTGGATAACTCTATGGAAGAAATCAGGTACTAATTTGAATTCTACATCTGTATACCACCATCAAATAGATAAAGAAAAAATTTTGGTCAACATGAGTCGTAGGAATATCCTAAAAAGCTTGGTAAGTAAGAGTTACAAATAGTGGAATCAAGTACTAAACCAAGATGAATTTTCATACAATGAATTAGTAAACAGGAGTACATGTATGAGTTTATTTTAAATATTATATGGTATGAATCCTAGGGGTATGTATGAATTGAGAAATTTGGGTCGATAAGAAAGGAGTTCGGATGATAAAGACTTTGCAATATCTATGCAACAGCTCCAAGAAGAGGTAAAAAGGAAAAGTATAAATATAAATTAGATTAGAAAAGGAGAGAGGAATAATTTGAGGTAGGAGATCTTGATTTAGCTCACATGAGGAAAGAGAGATTCCCAAAAGAAAAATGTAATAAGATAAAACTAAAAACAATTGCACCTTGCAACATACTTAGAAATTTGTCAGCTAATTAACATATAAATTATATCTTCCAATGGACTTAGCAGTTTTTCAAATTTCCAATGTTGCCAACATTTATTTTTTCAAGTTTAGACCATATCTTGTGAAGGATAGTTTCCAAAGAAGCCGCCAAAACAACTAGAAACCATCATAGATAAAAAGGTGGTCAAGAAGAGAAGAGAAAAATTATTTTTTGTATTTGGTGAAGTTGAAAGACCGTCTTGTGGAAGATTTAAGTTGGATGTTAGATTTATATATCAAGTAACATGAAAAAAGTGTAGAACAACTCATGAACATGAGTTCATGAGGAGTTAGTTTTTACCTTTGTGGTTCGATGCAGGAGCATAATTGAATAGTCAATTAGAATACTAAATTCAAATGATTTAGAGTTGGAAGGAGTCGTTAAAGAATGATTAACCCATATTTAGCATAATTAGAGTAATTGATATTAATTATGTCTTAGGAGGCTTTCCCTCTAAAAATTCAATTTGAATTTTTTCTAATTGTTATGTAATTTATAATAATAAATCAATCAAAATGATAAGTATAGTGTGGTGTTATAACATTCTAGGTATTTATAACGTGGATAAGGAAAATTTTAGTTCACAAGAGCTAGAAAAAGTCAGATATAGTTGTTTTCTATGAATAAATGAGGAGAAATAGCCATCCCTTATCTTTTAGTTACTATAGGTTGAGTGAAAATATCAAAAGTGAACTAAGTTAGAACATGTATATCATGAATTTTCAAGGTTATTTATCTTCTATAGATATGAAATATATATTATGTAGTGAGAGATTAGAAAAAATGGTCAAGAAAATATATAGGTTCATTGTTTATATATTGTTTTCTCTGTGTAATCAGTACAGACAAAAAGTAAATGGAATAAGTACATATTCTGATATGATTCCTAAGTATTTTTAGTACTATATAAGGTCTATGAAGGTTGATACACTTAATTCATTTGATGAATTTCAAATCAATTTTCTCAAGACAAATAAGTTTTCTTGTTTGAGGTAAGAAATTTGCACTTTTGGACCAAAAGCTTATCGTTGTGGATAAATGGAAAATCTATAGGTCATTATTGTATAGGGGGAAATTTCAAACAATTCCCCATGAAGATTTGTAAATTTTTTAAGGCTTTGGAAGGTTCTATAGAGAAAGAAAGAGGAATTTTCCCTATCAGGATTTCTAAAATCTTGTTTTAGGATTCTATATCTCTAATATTCGTAGCTCTATTTTCAAGAGATCCCCATATCTCAAATTTACAATAAAATTTATCTAAAGCATGTATCAATGGATTGTGTAAGTTACAGAAAAAAATAGTATATTTATGCAAGATATCCTTGACAATCCACTAAAGAAAGATTTTGCAAGTTACAGATACCTAATTTATTCAATTTGTTTTGTGAACTGGGCATAAATTCCAAAGTAACAGTCAATAAAACTTGGCAGTATTTCAAACCAAAAAAGTGATATTTGAAAATGCAAATATAATTCAGGGAAAGTGAGTCAAAGGAAAAATAGGATATATTTTTCCTAGTAATAGAATTAATTGGCTTGACAGGCCATAAGAGTAGAAGTTTCAAGGACAACTTTATGAATTAAATCGAATCTATATCATATGATGAGGATATCATGGAAACAATTCAATTATATATATATATATATATATATACATATATATACATATATATATGTATATATATATATATGTATATATATATATACATATATATATGTATATATATTGTATATATACATATATATATGTATATATATGTATATATATATATATGTATATATATATATATATATATGTATAATATATACAATTATATATATATATATATATATATATATATATATATATTTCATTTGTTATCTTAGTCATAAAAAAGAATCAAGGCCACTTTGTTGCTTCATTTGAAAAAAAAATTGAATTGTTTGAGATTTTGTATTAAGGAATCAACAAATAATAATAATACTTACAAATAATCTATAATAATACAAAATAATAATCCCCCCATAATAATTTAACAATTTTATGAAATTAGTAATTAATATATTTGTCGAAATAAATTAATTACTTGACAAGATATAATAATAAACAATAAATTATAAACAATATATAATATTACTTCATAATAAAATTAAATAAAAAATTATTTTGTATTAGTTAGAATAATTATATTTAATTGACAAATAGTAATAATACTTATAGATAAATAAAATCATAGTAAATAATTATTGAGAATTGAGTTATGTTAACAAATAGTATTAACATAAGAGATAAAAAATAAAATATACGTAAAATAAAATTACGAAAGTAAAAGAAATTAATCTATATGGAAAGTAAAAATACTATTAAAATGGTGAAACTATGTGAAATGTAAAAATTTGAAAATGCAAACCTCTATTCTTTGTCTATGTATTTGCTTTCAATATGAGGATGGTTAGAATGGACATCTTCCCATTCTCATACTAAAATTTCTTGTAAAAGAAACATATAGAAAGAATGAGGAGGTTACTTCTATGAGAATATTTAGAATGGGAGGATTTTGATTCTTATACAAGAAATATATAAATAATGAGGAAGATATTTGTATGAGAATGGTTAGAATATGTAGATTCCCATTCTCATACTATCAATATAGAAATAATATGTAAGATATGTGTATGAGAATGTTAAGAATGGGAAAATTCCCATTCTCATATATGCAATATTGAAAGAATGAGGAATATTGTCATAAAAGCAACATATAACAAGAATTAGGAAGATACTTGAATGAATTTTTTTATAATGGGTATATAACTATTCTAATACATGCAATATAGAAAGAATGAGAAAGCTTCTTTTAAAATAAGCATGTAGAAATAATTTCTAAGATACTTGTATGAGAATGTTTAGAACGAAAATATGCTAATTCTATATAAATTAATATATATGAGAATCAACATATAAAGCAATAATGGACATCTTCTCGTTCTCATCATTCTTGTAAAAGTGACATATAAAATGAATGAGGAAGATACGTTTATGATAATTTTTAGAATTTTTGTATGCCCATTCTCATAGAACCAATATATAGGTTAAATATTAGATGAATGTTTCTTCTATATTAATAAAAAATGTTTAGAATGGGCATATTCCCATTCTCATACAAGAAATATCAAAAGAATGAAGAAGATACTTGTATGAGAATACTTGTATGATCTCGCACCATTTTACCCTGATTTTCCTCCAATCTGCGTGTTATGAAAAGTTTTATATCTTGATGTGAATGCTATAAAGCTTTTACCTCCATTTGAATGCCTCAAATTCTTTGTAGAACCCATTGTCATTGCCAATTTTGAAAAATTCTCCGACTTTGGCTTGTTTTTGCACTAATTTCTTCAAAATCTGCGACCTCTATCATTTTTCCTATTTTGCCCCAACCATGGAAGCTTGAGAATGATCAATTTATAAGTTTATGCCTTTGAAAATACAAATCCATGGTCAAAATATGCTTGGAAACATGCTTCACTTGGTTTTGTTTCAAAAAATTTCATCCTCAGTCAAAAATCAGTTTCTCGGCATGAATGGTGAATTTATGTGTTTTTGATAATCTGGCGGATGTCTTTTCCTATCAAAATTATTCCTCAGCATTCGGTGGTCACATGGATTCTTTTGGTTGGTCAGGGGATGACGGGAAAATGTTTTAACTTGTCGCTTTTTGATTTTTTTTCCAAAAAGGAAAATTTGGTCCCGTAGCTCCTCTCAATTTTGATTGGTTCTTTTGGTACTTACGTGGCTTCTTCTAATTTGATGGGGTGCTGTCGACACTAAAATTTTCCTCCATAATTTCTATTTCATTAATGTATGTATTAGGAATAGGATGTTGTTAAGTATAATTAGTAGTAGCGTCTGATAGAAGATAACGGCGCCCTCAGTACGGTGTCGCCAATAATGTGGAGTATGGTAACAGTCAAAGTACAATAGGAATGTTGTAAAAAGTAAATATTTGTCGTAAGTGGTTGGGTTATGTTAAAATGTCAAAGTTTGGGTAATTAGAGAAGTAGGGTCTACATGATTAGGAATTAGAAATATTATATTGGTAATAAGGACAAGGGGTGAGGTCATAAATATTTTGTGTATTTTATTTGTAAAAATTCTAAAAATGTGGAACCCATGTAAAATGATAAGGTTTATCTTATCTTAAGAGATAAGCTTACATGTACAGATAAGAGTTAAGGTATGGAATATGATTCGTCAGAGTGGATTTCTTATCCTATCTTAGAGATAGGATGGATAAGCCTGGAAGTTCTATAAATAGAGAGGCCACCCCCCTCATTTAGCATAGAAAGAAAAAGTGAGAAATATTGTAGGAAGTGTGCAAAGGAAGCCATCAGTTAAAGGTGTGTTGAAGAAGCCATCGAGAGGTGTAATTGTAAAGTTTCTCCCATAGTCTTGTTGAAGTACCTCATGGGTGAGATTGTAACAATTTCATGTTAATATTATAATTTACTTTGATATTTCAGATTTTTCATCATTCCGTCTTATCATAGTCGATGGTATTATTGTGTTCGGTTGTTGTTTTGTTTCCAAATTACATCCACCAAACTAAAGGCTGTGCATTAGTAAATAATCATAGCATGAGGAGTTCCCGGTGAAGAATTATCATAGTGTCGGATTGGTGATGACATTTTGGTTCCGTTGCCGGGACCATTCCTCGTTGGTGGATTTTCTGGAGAGATATTCCCACTTAGTCAAAAATCAATTGGAGGGTAACCTTGTTTTTACTGTGCATAGTAGTTACCATGGTAAATTCATTTTTACTGTGAATAGTAGTTACCATGATAAAGTCATTTTTGTTGTGAATAGTATTTATCACAGTGAAGTCACTTTTTACCGTGAATAGTATTTACCGTAGTAACTTCACTTTTTACCTTGAATAGTGTTTACCACAGTAAAATCAGTTTTTACCATAGTAAGTCAAGTTTTACCATAGTTTACCGTGGTCATTTCTATAGTAACTCCAATTATTTGTGCACATAAGTCTTGTTGATTGTACTTGTGGGTTGGTATTTCACGGTGGTTACTTTTGAAAATGGGAAAGATTCCTGTTTTTTCAGCTCAATCTAATGAAGATGCTTCTTCTTTCATTCAAGAGTTTAAAGGATCTTGTCTTTGTAATGGCCTCATAAGAAGGGAACAATGGACTGAATTTTTTCTTACCGTTTTGGATGGTTCAACACTTAGGTGGTTTGAAACACTAGGTGATAATGTGAAAAATTCATAGGATTTATTAACTGAAAGTTTTCTTGAAGAATTTGGTGAACAACAGAAATATGCAGATCTCATGATCGAGATCACAAAGCTATCCCAAGGAGAGAAGGAGAAGATAAGGGATTATCATGATCGTGTTCTAGAGCTAAGGAGGAAGCTCAATGCCTAGATCTGGAAGGAAGGATTAGCGGATGGGTTGATGAATGGCGTGGATAATCTCCTCTGTAAGCACTTCATTCTTGGGATGAAGCCGGAGATCAGACAACGAGTGAAGTATGACCACCCAGCTACCATTGAACAAGCAAAGGAGATTGCAAGAAGGTAATAAGAAAGCATGGAAGAGGAGCCCAAAGAAATTGTTGCTAAAGTAGAGCCTACACCAGCACCTTTGGTCCATAATCCACAACCACTCCCGGTGAGCACAAATATTTCTCCTAGTACATCTCCTAAGTATGAAGATCTGCTCAAAAAGATGGGTCAGTTAACTATTAATCTTCTTCAAGGAAAGGAATTTAGTTCTCAGGGAGGAGATAGAGGTCCAAAAAGAAATATTTCTGAAGTTGTTTGTTATGGTTGTTATAAAAAGGGTCATTATAAGTATAATTGTCCAGATAGAGCTTCTACATCTGGTACAAGAGATAATGATAAAGGAAAAGTACCTGTGAATTCTCTTGATGTAGTAGATAAGAGTAGAAATAATGAAGTAGATGTGTTTGTAACAAAAAGAAAGAAAGAAAAAGATAATCAAGATGGAACTGATCCTAAGAAGATGAAAGGAGAAACTAGTAAGAAACATAGGAGAAGAAAGTTGGGTGTGCAGGATTTTCTGATTTCATAGGGGCAAGGACCATACTCCATCTTAGAAGACCTGTCCAAAAGGCCTGAAAATATTACATATGGTCAACTCTTGGCTATGTCTTCTGAGAAGAGGCGGGAGTTGTGAGGTGGACTCAATACTCGAAGAAGGAAGGAGGTTGAGGTCCCTGTTTTGGAGGCAGAGGCAGATCCCTATGCTTCACAAGCTGAGGTATTATGTAATGGTATTTCAATTTATGATGTCTTAGTTGATGGAGGTGATGTAGTTAATGTAATGACCGAGTCTGTAATGAATATGTTGTGTTTAAAAATTGATCGCCCTTCAACACTTATGTTAAGGTCATTAAATAAAGGAAAAAATAAACCAGAAGGTGTAGTTTCAAATGTGGAAATATCTGTTATGGGTGTTGTATGTGTGGTAGACTTTCAGGTGATGAAGAATGGTACTGTTACGTACCCAATGCTGCTGGGAAGACCATGGCTAAGGAGAGTTCATGCAAGAAACTACCGGAATGAAGGTTTCATGACACTTGGACGTGGTAGAGAGAGGGTGAAGATAAATGTGATCCCTCGACATCATAAGGCAGAACCTGTGGATTCAAGTGATGAAATTGATGATTAGAAATCCTCTGATTACTCTAGTACCAGTGAAGTGGACACTGAAGATGAAGAAAGCGAAGTGGATGTTTCAGTTATGGATATCCTTCCAGTCACAGCAACTCATGACCCCATAAAATTATCTGAAGAAGAAGTTGATGATCGTCTCCAAAAAATAAAGATTGGTGATGATGTGATGGAGAGTGAGAAGGAATCCTACCTCCAGCTCTTTCGAAGGTACATACACCTATTCACTTTTGATTACAAGGAACTCCGTCAAGTAAGCTGGGTAGAACATTGTATTGAGCTGGTAGATGGTGCTAAGCCCATAAAGCAAATGCCATATAGAATGAATCCTAATTTTTCCAAGACTGTAAAAGAAGAAATAGATAAGTTGCTTGATGCAGGATTCATATTTGTTGTGGAGAATTCAGAATGGATTTCTCCCATTGTGATCTCAATAAAAAAGAATGGGAAGCTACGCATTTGTGTTGATTACAGGAAGCTCAATAAGGCAACAAAGAAGGATCATTACCCTCTTCCATTTTCAGATCAGATCTTGGATGAAGTAGCTGGCTAGGAGTGCTATAGTTTTACTGATGGATATAGTGGCTACAACCAAGTTCATATAGCAGAGAAAGATCAGCTGAAGACCACGTTCACCACTCCTTGGGGAAGGTTTGCTTATAGAGTTATGCCTTTTGGGTTGTGTAATGCTCCAGTAACATTCCAGCGTTTGATGAATAGGGTGTTCGAACCCTACATTGGGACCTTCATCAGAGTATTTCTGGATGATTTTTGCATCTATGGGAGCAAGTTGGACCACTTGCACCAAATGGAGACAGCATTTCAAAGGTTAGATGAAGCACAAGCCTCACTAAACCCTACAAAGTGTGTCTTTGGATGTTCTAAAGGCGTTTTGTTAGGGCATGTTGTATCCAGAGATGGTATTGGTATTGATCCTGATAAAGTTTCAAAAATCAAAGATTTACCACTTCCTCTTAATAGAAGTAAGTTGAGATCATTTTTAGGCCATGTGGGTTACTATAGAAAGTTCATCAAGAATTTCTCAAAGATTGCACAGCCACTAACCCAGTTCTTGAAGAAGGATGTTACTTATGAACCAGGAAATAAGGTGCATGAAGCTTTTGGACAATTGAAGGAAGCCCTAGTGTCTTCACCTGTTTTGAAGAATCCAGATTGGAGCAAGCCATTCATTGTGTACACTGATGCCTCAGATGCAGCACTAGGCAGTACTTTGAGCCAAAAGGATGAAAATGGGAATGAACATCCAATTTACTTTGGGAGCAGAAAAATGAGCAGTGCTGAGGTAAACTATACTGTAACTGAAAAAGAGGCTCTGGCTATCATTTTTGCTATAAAGAAGTTTAGAAATTACTTGTTAGGGCAGAAATTTATAGTTGTAACAGATCATCAGGCTCTGAAATATATTGTCAATAAGCCTAACCCATCAGGGAGGATATCAAGATGGATAATTTTGCTACAAGAATTTGAATTTGATATTATAGATAGGCCAGGAAAGAAGCATGTCAATGCAGATGCACTCTCTCGAGCCTATGATGGTTTAGGATCATCTTGTGATGATGATGATTTTACCGATGCAACATTGTTCATCCTTGACACAATCCCTAGTGAATACATAGATATTTAGAATTATCTGAATGAATTCAAGTTTCCTGATGGTGCCAATGCAAAGACTAAGAGAAAGATTACTCAAGCCAGTCGTCCATATTCTATTCTGCATGGAGCATTATTTCGAATAGGACCTGATGGACAGTACAAGAGGGCAGTTGGACGTGATCAAGGAAAGGAGCTGCTAGAAGAATTCCACAATGGTACATGTGGAGGGCACTTCTCTGGACAACTTACAACAAGAAGGATCTTGGATGTAGGTTATCACTGGCCCACTCTTTTTAAAGATTGTTATAATTATTGTAAGACATGTGATATTTGTCAAACACATGGTAACCGTAAGACTTCATCAGCTCCATTATGTCCTATTCTTCCACTTGGTCCCTTTGAAAAGTGGGGAATAGACATTGTAGGTCCACTTCCAACTACATCACGCCAAAATAAGTATATTGTAGTTGCCACAGATTATTTAACCAAGTGGGTTGAAGTTAGGCCATTGAAAACAGCTTCCATGGATGAAGTGGCAAGGTTCATATATGAACGCATTGTCACCAGATTTGGTTGTCCATTAGAAATTGTAACAGATCAAGGAAGCCACTTCATTAATGAGGTGGTAGAAGCCCTAGTCAATAAGTTTTCTATTAATCACAAGAGGGCAACAACATACAAGCCAAGTACAAATGGACAGGTGGAACGAACAAATTTTGTGTTGTGTCAAATTCTAGCAAAAGATGCAGCCTTGCAGGTACATAAATGAGATAAAAGGATTCATGCAGCATTGTAGGCATATAGGGCAACATCAAAGTCAGCAACAGGATAATCCCCATTTTAGTTGGCCTATGGCATTGATCTAGTTCTTCCTATTGAGTTTGATATTCCCACTGTGAGAGTTATGAAAAATGAAAGGATGGATGAAAGTGATTCAGTAAAAGAAAGGTTGGTACATCTTCATTTACTAGAGGAAATGAGGGAAATAGTGAAGGATACAAGCTATAAGAAGAAAATGAAGAAGAAGGAATACTTTGATCAAAAGATCCGTTGGTCTCCATTTCATGTGAATGACTTGGTCCTAGTATATGATTCCAGATACAAAAAAAGAAGACAGAGAAAATTTCTTCCAAAATGGATGGGGCCCTACAAAATAGCAGCTGTGCATGAAAATGGTACGTACCGAATGGAGGAATTGGATGGCACTCCCATTACGAAATGGGTCAACCACAACAAGTTGAAGATTTTCCAAGCACCAGAATAGTCTACTCCGAGGACGGAGTAAAAGCTAGGAAGGGGGAAGATGTCGACACTAAAATTTTCCTCCATAATTTCTATTTCATTAATGTATGTATTAGGAATAGGATGTTGTTAAGTATAATTAGTAGTAGCATCTGATAGAAGATAACGGCGCCGTTAGTACGGTGTCGCCAATAATGTGGAGTACGGTAACAGTCAAAGTACAATAGAAATGTTGTAAAAAGTAAATATTTGTCGTAAGTGGTCCGGTAATGTTAAAATGTCAAAGTTTGGGTAATTAGAGAAGTAGGGTCTATCATCACCAATCCGACACTATGATAATTCTTCACCGGGAACTCCTCGTGCTATGATTATTTACTAATGCACAGCCTTTAGTTTGGTGGATGTAATCTGGAAACAAAACAACAACCGAACACAAGAATACCATTGACTATGATAAGACAGAATGATGAAAAATCTGAAATATCAAAGTAAATTATAATATTAACATGAAATTGTTACAATCTCACCCATGAGGTACTTCAACAAGACTATGGGAGAAACTTTACAATTACGCCTCTTGATGGCTTATTCAACACACCTTTAACTAATGGCTTCCTTTGCACACTTCCTACAATATTTCTCACTACTTCTTTCTATGCTAAATGAGGGGGGTGGCCTCTCTATTTATAGAACTTCCAGGCTTATCCATCCTATCTCTAATATAGGATAAGAAATCCACTCTGACGAATCATATTCCATACCTTAACTCTTATCTGTACATGTAAGCTTATCTCTTAAGATAAGATAAACCTTATCATTTTACATGGGTTCCACATTTTTAAACTTTTAACAAATAAAATACACAAAATATTTATGAACTCACTCCTTGTCCTTATTACCAATATAATATTTCTAATTCCTAATCGTGTAGACCCTACTTCTCTAATTACCCAAACTTTGACATTTTAACATTACCGGACCACTTACGACAAATATTTACTTTTTACAACATTCCTATTGTACTTTGACTGTTACCGTACTCCACATTATTGGCAGCACCGTACTGACGGTGCCGTTATCTTCTATCAGACGCTACTACTAATTATACTTAACAGCATCCTATTCCTAATACATACATTAATGAAATAGAAATTACAGAGGAAAATTTTAGTGTCGACATCTTCCCCCTTCCTAGCTTCTACTCCGTCCTCAGAGTAGACTATTTTGGTGCTTGGAAAATCTTCAACTTGTCGTGGTTGACCCATTTCGTAATGGGAGTGCCATCCAATTCCTCTAGTCGGTACGTACCATTTTCATGCACAGTTGCTATTTTGTAGGGCCCCATCCATTTTGGAAGAAATTTTCTCTGTCTTCTTTTTTTGTATCTGGAATCATATACTAGGACCAAGTCATTCACATGAAATGGAGACCATCGGATATTTTGATCAAAGTATTCCTTCTGCTTCATTTTCTTCTTATGGCTTGTATGATTTGCTATTTCCCTCATTTCCTCTAGCAAATGAAGATGTACCAACCTTTCTTTTACTGAATCACTTTCATCCATCCTTTCATTTTTCATAACTCTCACATTGGGAATATCAAACTCAATAGGAAGAACTGGATCAATGTCATAGGCCAACTGAAATGGGGAGTACCTGTTGTTGACTTTGATGTTGCCCTATATGCCCACAATGCTGCATGAATCCTTTTATCCCATTTATGTACCTGCAAGGCTGCATCTTTTGCTAGAATTTGACACAGCACAAAATTTGTTCGTTCCACCTGTCCATTTTTGCTTGGAGTGTATGTTGTTGCCTTCCTGTGCTTAATAGAAAACTTATTAACTAGGGCTTCTACCACCTCATTAATGAAGTGGCTTCCTTGATCTGTTACAATTTCTAATGGACAACCAAATCTGGTGACAATGCGTTCATATATGAACCTTGCCACTTCATCCATGGAAGCTGTTTTCAATGGCCTAACTTCAACCCACTTGGTTAAATAATCTGTGGCAACTACAATATACTTATTTTGGCATGATGTAGTTGGAAGTGGACCTACAATGTCTATTCCCCACTTTTCAAAGGGACCAAGTGGAAGAATAGGACATAATGGAGCTGATGAAGTCTTACGGTTACCATGTGTTTGACAAATATCACATGTCTTACAATAATTATAACAATCTTTAAAAAGAGTGGGCCAGTGCTAACCTACATCCAAGATCCTTCTTGCTGTAAGTTGTCCAGAGAAGTGCCCTCCACATGTACCATTGTGGAATTCTTCTAGCAGTGCCTTTCCTTGATCACGTCCAACTGCCCTCTTGTACTATCCATCAGGTCCTATTTGAAATAATGCTCCATGTAGAATAGAATATGGATGACTGGCTTGAGTAATATTTCTCTTAGTCTTTGCATTGTCACCATCAGGAAACTTGAATTCATTCAGATAATTCCAAATATCTATGTATTCACTAGGGATTGTGTCAAGGGAGAACAATGCTGCATGGGAAAAATCATCATCATCACAAGATGATCCTAAACCATCATAGGCTCGAGAGAGTGCATCTGCATTGACATGCTTCTTTCTTGGCCTATCTATATTATCAAATTCAAATTCTTGTAGCAAAATTATCCATCTTGCTATTCTCCCTGATGGGTTAGGCTTATTGACAATATATTTCAGAGCCTGATGATCCGTTACAACTATAAATTTCTGCCCTAGCAAGTAATTTCTAAACTTCTTTACAGCAAAAATGATAGCCAAAGCCTCTTTTTCAGTTACAGTATAGTTTACCTCAGCACTGCTCATTTGTCTGCTCCCAAAGTAAATTGGATGTTCATTCCCATTTTCATCCTTTTGGCTCAAAGTACTACCTAGTGCTGCATCTGAGGCATCAGTGTACACAATGAATGGCTTGCTCCAATCTGGATTCTTCAAAATAGGTGAAGACACCAGGGCTTCCTTCAGTTGTCCAAAAGCTTCATGCGCCTTGTTTCCTGGTTCATAAGCAACATCCTTCTTCAAGAACTGGGTTAGTGGCTGTGCAATCTTTGAGAAATTCTTGATGAACCTTCTATAGTAACCCACATGGCCTAAAAATGATCTCAACTTACTTCTATTCATAGGAAATGGTAAATCTTTGATTTTTGAAACTTTATCAGGATCAGTACCAATACCATCTCTGAATACAACATGCCCTAACAAAATGCATTTAGAACATCCAAAGACACACTTTATAGGGTTTAGTGAGGCTTGTGCTTCATCTAACCTTTGAAATGTTGTCTCCATCTGGTGCAGGTGGTCCAAATTGCTTCCATAGATTCAAAAATCATCCAGAAATACTCTGATGAAGGTCCCAATGTAGGGTTCGAACACCCTATTCATCAAAAACTGGAATGTTGCTGGAGCATTACACAACCCAAAAGGCATAACTCTATAAGCAAACGTTCCCCAAGGAGTGGTGAACGTGGTCTTCAGCTGATCTTTCAATGCTATACGAACTTGGTTGTAGCCACTATATCCATCAGCAAAACTATAACACTCCTGGCCAGCTACTTCGTCCAAGGTCTGATCTGAAAATGGAAGAGGGTAATGATCCTTCATTGTTGCCTTATTGAGCTTCCTGTAATCAACACAAATGGGTAGCTTCCCATTCTTTTTTATTGAGATCACAATGGGAGAAACCCATCCTAAATTCTCCACAGCAAATATGAATCCTGCATCAAGCAACTTATCTATTTCTTCTTTAACAGTCTTAGAAAAATTAGGATTCATTCTATATGGCATTTGCTTTATGGGCTTAGCACCATCTACCAGCTCAATACAATGTTCTACCCAACTTACTTGACGGAGTTCCTTGTAATCAAAAGTGAATAGGTGTATGTACCTTCGAAAGAGCTAGAGGTAGGATTCCTTCTCACTCTCCATCACATCATCACCAATCTTTATTTGTTGGAGACGATCATCAACTTCTTCTTCAGATAATTTTATGGGGTCATGAGTTGGTGTGACTGGCAGGATATCCATGACTGAAACATCCACCTCACTTTCTTCATCTTCAGTGTCCACTTCACTGGTACTAGAGTAATCAGAGGATGTCCAATCATCAGTTTCATTACTTGAATCCACAGGTTCTACTTTATGATGTCGAGGGATCACGTTTATCTTCACCCTCTCTCTACCACGTCCAAGTGTCATGAAACCTTCATTCCAGTAGTTTCTTGCATGAACTCTCCTTAGCCATGGTCTTCCCAGTAGCATTGGGTACGTAACAGTACCATTTTTCATCACCTGAAAGTCTACCACACATACAACACCCATAACAGATATTGCCACATTTGAAACTACACCTTCTGGTTTATTTTTTCCCTTATTTAATGACCTTAACATAAGTGTTGAAGGGCGATCATTTTTTAAACCCAACATATTCATTACAGACTCAGTCATTACATTAACTGCAGCACCTCCATCAACTAAGACATCATGAATTGAAATACCATTACATAATACCTCAGCTTGTGGAGCATAGGGATCTGCCTCTGCCTCCAAAACAGGGACCTCAACCTCCTTCCTTCTTCGAGCATTGAGTCCACCTCGCAACTCCCACCTCTTCTCAGAAGACATAGCCAAGAGTTGACCATATGTAATATTTGCAGGCCTTTTGGACAGATCTTCCAAGATGGAGTATGGTCCTTGCCCCTGTGAAATCAGAAAATCCTGCACACCCAACTTTCTTCTCCTATGTTTCTTACTAGTTTCTTCTTTCATCTTCTTAGGATCATTTCCATCTTGATTATCTTTTTCTTTCTTTCTTTCTTGTTACAAACACATCTACTTCATTATTTCTGCTCTTATCTACTACATCAAAAGAATTCACAGGTGCTTTTCCTTTATCATTATCTCCCTTACTAGATGTAGAAGCTCTATCTGGACAATTATACTTATAATGACCCTTTTTATAACAACCATAACAAACAACTTCAGAAATATTTCTCTTTGGACCTCTATCTCCTCCCTGAGAACTAAATTCCTTTCCTTGAAGAAGATTAATAGTTAACTGACCCATCTTTTTGAGCAGATCTTCATACTCAGTAGATGTATTAGGAGAAATATTTGTGCTCACCGGGAGTGGTTGTGGATTCAGGACCAAAGGTGCTGGTGTAGGCTCTACTTTAGCAACAATTTCTTTGGGCTCCTCTTCCATGCTTTCTTCTTGCCTTCTTGCAATCTCCTTTGCTTGTTCAATGGTGGCTGGGCGGTCATACTTCACTCGTTGTCTGATCTCTGGCTTCATCCCAAGAATGAAGTGCTTACAGAGGAGATTATCCACGCCATTCATCAACCCATCTGTTAGTCCTTCCTTCCGGATCTGGGCATCGAGCTTCCTCCTTAGCTCTAGAACATGAGTATGATAATCCCTTATCTTCTCCTTCTCTCCTTGCGATAGCTTTGTGATCTCGATCATGAGATCTGCATATTTCTGTTGTTCACCAAATTCTTCAAGAAAAATTTCGGTTAAGGTATGGAATATGATTCATCGGAGTGGATTTCTTATCCTTTCTTAGAGATAGGATGGATAAGCCTGGAAGTTCTATAAATAGAGAGGCCACCCCCCTCATTTAGCATAGAAAGAAGTACTGAGAAATATTTTAGGAAGTATGCAAAGGAAGCCATCAGTTAAAGGTGTGTTGAAGAAGCCATCGAGAGGTGTAATTGTAAAGTTTCTCCCATAGTCTTGTTGAAGTACCTCATGGGTGAGATTGTAACAATTTCATGTTAATATTATAATTTACTTTGATATTTCAGATTTTTCATCATTCCGTCTTATCATAGTCGATGGTATTCTTGTGTTCGGTTGTTGTTTTGTTTCCATATTACATCCACCAAACTAAAGGCTGTGCATTAGTAAATAATCATAGCACGAGGAGTTCCCGGTGAAGAATTATCATAGTGCCGAATTATATTCCCATACATAGTCTATTTTCAAAACGTTTTTATAGGCCTGGGAAATGTGGAGGGACCGCACATGTTTGAGGACCACCCCTTGAATTTTATTTTAAGGAAGCGCTAGGAGGACACTTGGAGGCCTCTGATCACTTTTCTTTTTTCTTGGACTTTTCAATGGCCAAAGGAGATTGCCTCGGACCCTGACACATGGCACCTTCCATTGAGCTTTAAGCCTTCAAACAAATTTTGTCAGGCTAGGACACATGGTGAGCCCACACTCCTTAAAGGTCTCAACTTTTGTGGACCATCTCAAGATGTGACATTGTGACGAGTGGCAATTTGAAAATTCAAAGGGGTGGGGAGGCGGGCCATTGGGGGAAACTTGAATTTTTTTCCCCTTGATATTCAAAAGACTGAAATCATCAAAATGACCTGCAGGCTCGATAGAGAAAATTCAAAACTTGCTCCAATCAACGGCGGAGGTACGGAATTTCGGGGGTAGACTGGAAAATTTTCCTTTTGTTTAAAAATGAGTTAAAAGTGAAAAAAAAAGCATGGTTCAGTTGGGTCCCACATCAGAGACTAGAAAAAGAAGGGAAGAGTTGCAGGGAAAACTTGGAAAATTTTCCCTTTTCCAAAAAGGAGGTGAAATAGCATATTTTAGTCGTGGTTCCTTTGGGACCCAACTTAGGACACATTTCAGCCTCATTTCTCAAGGGCGGAGGTGTGGAGGAAATTGAGAAATTCTACATTTTTTGTAAAAAGTGTAAAAGGTTAAAAGGAACCCCCAGGCCCATTTTAAAGTCGATCTCCCACGTGGAGGGTCCAAATTCAAAATATAAATCAAAGGCAGTTGTCCATCTATATATGTTTTTTCCACCATTTTCACTCCAAATCTCCTAGAGATACGAGTCTTCATGATTTCTTGATATTTCTTGCACACCAAACAGGGAAGGGGAGTTAATTTGATATCTAAGTTTGGTGAGGGAGATTTGGAGACATCTTTTACCATTCAGACAAAATGTTATTACTGGGTTTGATCTGATTTTCTAGTATCTCTTCCTTGGCATGCAAAGAACCAAATTTGATAGATTAGGGGTGGAAGTAGGTTGTGAATAAGGGAAGCGTGTTATACCATGTGAAGAATTGAATGCTGAATTATTTAGAAAGATTTTACCTCTACACTGCACACTCAATGTTTTTATTTTTAGGGGGAGAACCTTGTTGTAAAATGTTATAAATTTTATGAATTTATTATGTAAATGGTTGGAGTGTTAGATGTCGTGACTGATTTTTCTAAGACAAAAGCTTGATAGAACCTGTCCTTCTAAGAAATCATCTGAAGAAACCTGTTTGTCTCGTTTTGTGTTAAATTTTATCATGTAAAGGTGGTTGTGAGTGTACAACCATTGAAAAGCTCTGATATTGTTCTAGAAACTATCCCCTACTGATAAATTTAATCAAACTTGGGTTAATCTCTGAATGTCTACAAGTAGCTTTTTTGTTCCCGTTGCAATCTTACATTGAAATATTTGTGAATCACGCAAGCTCTTATCCTTGTGATATTTTGGTGGCATTTGCAATTTCATTTATCATAAAAAATTTCATTTGATAGTGAAATAAACAAATTTAAAATCACTGCGACTCCTAGCATGATTATAAGATTGTTTGTTAGCCTTTGAGGGTATCTTAGACATGTCGAAACAAAGGTTGATAATTTTTAGTTATGTTTTCAAATTTGAGATTTCATCTTGGATCCTTGAAGTTTGTGTGAAAATTGTTAATATGGGCCTCTATTGAAGCACATATTTTGGTTAAAGGAACATCTTAGCTATCTTGAAGCATTCTGTTGTTCAAGCTCTCCATTTTTTATAAAATTTCTCAAGAAATCTAGTGAATCATATTCATTTCTACCTCACCTCCCACAAAAAATTCATTTCAAAACAACCAATCATACCCATACTACCCTTGTTTGTCATGTGTGTGTACAAGTGCATAATTTTTACTACTAAAACATGCAGAAACAATCGTGTTTTCATTGTCTTTAGTGGTTTGTACCTTGCCTAGAAAATATCTCCATTATCTAGAGTGACAACTCATGAGAGTTGTGTTTTGTTGCATTGATCATATTTTCTTCAAGGTATTCTTAATAATTTCACAAGGAAGGATATCTCCATCTCCTCCACAAACAGTAGGCTACACAAAGGGTCCTCTCACCCTGGTTGAAAGGCACAACCATAAAGTAGTGAGGATAGGTCAAATCCTCTTGAGGGTGCTACCCATTTCTCCACATCTGAGTGACAAAGAGCTAGCTGCATTTCATCCCCGGCTACAAAATGACACAATACATGCTCTGCTTATCTCTAAGCTTCCTATCAAACCTGTGATGCTTCTCAAATTTTGAGGGAGAATCAATTTGGATACCAACACCCGATTGGTGTTGTTGCCGAGGACATAGTTGTTGTAGTTCATATTCAGACCTTGGTAAACACTTTTTATATGGCCTAATTGCAAATACATTGTTTCAAATATCATCTTGTGTTCGGACCTGTAAAAATTATTCAAAGTTGCAAGTGTTGTGTGTAATTCTTTTAGTTTCCACACCTAGTGCACTAGCTTTCATAAAAAAATATGGTTATAGAAAAGTTAGATCATCCCATTTCTAGTTTCTAGTATTGAAAAACATTTGACAGATCATATTTTAGTGCATTCACACAACTAAGCTAGAAATCCTTAGTGGAAAATCCCTGTTGATCTAATTCTTGATGACTACCAGTGTCTTAACCTCTGTCAAGTTAGTTTTTTACTAATCTTTGCAAAGATGGAAGGAAGAAGATATTTCTTTTCTAGATATCCTACTAGGATGTTATTCCTAGAGCTAGGAAAAACAAATTCAGAAGGAAGAAAATCTTGGAGAATTATTAGAGTTCAACAAACAAGAAGAGGGATCTCCATTGATGAAAGTGATCGGCCTATCGTTGAACACTGCCATTCAAGTGCTTCTGAATTAGGTATCCTCTTTGTGGAATTTAATTCTCCAATTGGATAGGGGCCTTCATTTGATTTTGAAAAGTTTACTTCTCATTCCACCCCTGTCTTTTCAAAAGTTGATAGGGTTTTCCAAGAAACAAGGCCTTTAAGGGATATCTATTTTGAATTTTATACCCCTATGTTTCAAATACCCTCTGCCCCTTATCAATTTGTCTCCCCTCTAGGGTCACATCCTAAAAACAACATGGCCTTACCCCCTCCTAGACCTCCATTTGTTGTAAACACCTTTGGTCCCATAAATTTTATAGGGATGGTTGGTTATCAAATTGTAGTTCCCCAGGATGTAATAAATAGATTACCAAAGTTCCAAGAAAAAAATGCTATAACTAGTGATCAACATCTAAAGCATTTTATCAATATGATGGAATAATTTGAGATTGAACCTGAAGATGTATATATGAAATTTTTTATCTATACTTTGGAAGAAGATGCAAGGGAATGGTATAAACATTTCTAGATAATTCCATTGATTCCTGGACAAAGATGAACAATGCATTTAGATTTCAATATGGTGATAGAACTAACCCTAGGTTTCTTCTATCAGAATTTTAAAACATCAAAAAGAATTGTAATGAGTCAATACACGATTTCAACACAAGGTTTAACAATAACTTGAGGAGATTGTCTATTAGCTTAAGGTCATGTGATGAATCATCTTTGATCAAATATTCATATGCATTTGATAAAAAGGATGCTTACTACTTAAGGGAAAAAAACCATACTAATTTGATGTAGGCCTTCACCATGGCTCTGTAAATATGAACAACATCAAGGAAATTGGAAAGCCTCCAAAAAGGGAGGGTGTAAAAATAATTAACCCGGAAAAGCCTCAAAACCAGTAAGGTTGTTGATTTGGAGGAAGTTGTGAAAACTTTGGCAGTGGCTATTAAAGAAATATCATACAAATTAGCCCAGGTAGAAAAGGGAATTTTGAAGAGTTCACAAGGTCAGCACAAGAAACAAGGTGAATATGGGTTTAGAAATAATCATAGAAATTATCAGAGACCTAATGAAAGAGGAAAGGGACCTATTGGATTTGGAAATAAACAGTCCTAGGCTAGGGAAAATAGAATGGTACCTGACCCTTTGGCTACCAGAGTTGCTTTTGTGGAGCAAATAGATGTCATTGATTGGTGTGACAAATGTTTCATGCCCCATGCTCCATGTGAAGAATATCAACAAGAATAAGAAGAAGCTGATGATGATAATTATGGTGATATTTTCATGATGGGTTGCTCCATGAGCTCACAACAAGGGGTAACTTCAACCGAGGTAATAAGTGCTAGAACTACTGCTGATTTTTGGGATTACATTCACTGAGTACCTATTCTTCCTCCCTCTCAAACTTTAGAAGTAGATATTGTACAATATTTTGAATTTCCCAATAATGAATTTGAACATTTAAGAGCTTTAATGATAAATAAGTATGATGGAGGAATCCCATTTGAGGAGGACAGGTAGTTGTTGATGAACATTGTTGCTGCCCAAGAGAAGGAATATAACACAGAAAGTAGGGTTTTCAAAGGGATAGGGCCTCAAGAAAAGCCAAAAACTCCATTTCTTTCAAATATTCCTAAAGAGGCTCCTAAGAAAGATGCATATGCCAAGGGCCTTGATGTCCCAAACGAAACTCATACCCCTCCTCATGCCAAAGTTGTCAAAAATCCTATGCCATCTAATGAGTGTGCCAACTTTCCTTCCAATGTTTCCTTTCCAAAGTTTGTCCCTTACGATATTACCCATGTCTTAAGTCAAATCAAGATCTCAGTTCCAATTGTTGAGTTGCTTAGTATTCCTAAGCACAAGAAGAGGGCATTGGATTATTTTAGATTGAAAGAAGAGAAGAGTGTCATAGGAAGAAATGTAAATTTTGTGGAGACTCCTCCAATCATTGAAGAGCTACAAGAACCACCAGCATCAGAAGAGCTAGATGAACCACATGAGGTTTATTTGTGGACATCCTTTGTATATTATTAGCTAAATGTGGATCCATTCTTCACCACTCACATCATTAAGGATAGAATGTTGCACAACTTTATGTTTTATTCAGAGGCATCATGCAATTTTATGCCTCTAGAAGTTATAAATGAATTGAACATCTACGTAACAATAACATATGGGAAGTGCACTGCCATGGATTCCAGAGAGGTGTCAGTGGTGGGATGCATGAAATGTTTGGTGGTATAACTTGTAGCCTATTTGGGCAGGAACTTGAAGCTTGATGTAGTTATTGTTGATTGCCCAGCCAAGTGGTGTATGTTGTTGTCTAGAAAATGTGTTGCAAGTGTTGGTGGGAGTTTTCAAATGAATATGTCCTATGCCACCATCCCAATTGAGGGTAGTCTTTTCAAGTTGTATGGGGAAAATAAGATGTTTCACCTTATTGAAGATCCCAACAATGCATATTATAAAGTATTGTACACAAGTGTTGATGTTGATAACTTTGTAGGATTTCCTGATGGAAAAGAGCACAAGATTGAAGAATGAAATTGTCTTGAACATGCAATCTCTCAATGGAATTTATTGTTTGATGGAGCTTGCTCCATGTTCACAAATGGTGTTGGTGTTGTTCTGATCTCTCCAAGCAATGAAGAGTTTGGTTTTTCCATCAAACTCAACTTTGAGTGCACTAATAACATTGCTGAGTATGAGGCACTGTTGTTAGGTCTAAGGATTGCTTGGAAATATGGTGTTAAAGACATCATTGTCAAGGGAGATTTGGAATTAATTGTAAAGCAAATCAGAAAACTATATGCCACAAAAAATCAATGAATGAAATAATATGAGCATGCATTTTTGGATTTCATTGAGATGTTTGATTCATTCAACATTGTGCATCATGATAGGAAGTTCAATGATTTGGCAGACAAACTTGTAGTATTAGGATCTTGGATTGATAATTGTGTAGTGTCCCCATTTTGTGAATATGATGTTGAGGTGTTAACAAGGCCATATGTACCTAATAATATTAAGCATTGGAAAGTTTTTGATGATGATTCTTAGGTCAGAAGATTTATGTATAATAAAGGGGAGTTTTCTGATCAAAATATTGATTGGGAACCAATGGTGTACATAGCAGTGGGTAAATAAAATTTGTTTGGAAAAGGTATCATCCAAATAAAGACTAATAAGACTAATACATTCCTAGAGGGTTGGTTGCTCTTGAATCCAACTCTGATAATTTTGATCACATTATTAATAGATGCACGGAAACCTCAAGGGATATTGAGGAGCATGACCTTGGCACAACAGAGAAACCAAGGTATAGTTGGGAAATAATCTCAGGAAGGAGGAGAAATAGTATTATGTCCGATTTCTAAAAAAATATCAAGATTTCATGACTTGGACTTATTCTAAACTAAAGGAATATAGAGAGGATCTGTTTCAACATTAGATTCCCTTGGAATCCAATTCAAAACCATTCAGACAGAAACACAGGTCAATCAATCCACTCCTATGTCTTAAGATGCAAGAGGAACTGAAGAAACTGAAGGATGGAGGGATTATACACCCCACAAGGTATTCTTCTTGGGTTGCAAACCTAATACCAGTCAAAAAGAAGAATGGTGACATCAAGCTCTACTTGGATTTCATAAATTTGAATAAAGCATCAATGAAGGATAATTATCCTTTACCAAACATGGAAAACATGCTACATCTAGTGACTAGTTCTGAGTTACTTTCTACCCTGGATGGTTTCTCTGGTTATAACCAAGTTGTGGTGAAGGAATCAAAAAGAATTAAAATATCCTTTACCACCCCTTGGGAAACATACTTATATTTCAAGATGCCCTTTGGTCTGATGAATGCTGGAGAAACGTTTCAAAGAGCAATGGATGTCGGTTTTTCCAGTTACATTAATGATTTTATTATTGTTTACTAGGATGATGTGACTGTGTTTTCTAGAAAGTGAGGTGATCTATTGATGCACTTGGAAAATATGATGATAAGATGCAAAGAATATGGCATTTCATTCAATCCAAAGAAGTGCCATTTTGGAGTGCAGAAGGAAAAGTTGCTTGGTCACATTGTGTCACAAGAAGGGGTGATGATTAATCCAAAAAGGGTAGAGGCCATCAACAAGGTTCCAATCCCAAGAACCAAGAAAGGAATTCAGTCCTTCTTTGGGCAGACAAACTTCATCAGACTATTTATATCAAATTTTTCTGAGTTAACCATACCAATTACTTCAATGTTAAAGAAGGACTGGGTCATCAAGTGGGAGCAGGATGCCATTGAAGCTTTCACTGGGATTAAAGAGGAATTAAATCATGCACCTGTTCTAGTAGCTCCAAATTATAAGAAGCCTTTTCAACTATTTTCTTTTTCTTCAGAGAACACTCTTACATTTGTCTTTGTCCTATTGTAGAAAGATGATGAAGGGGATGAGAGGCCAATTTCCTTTTTCAGTAAGGCATTGCAGGGGGCTAAGCTGAAATACACTATTATGGAGAAACAAGCATTTGCCTTGGTAAAATCAATAAAGGTTTTCAGGCCTTACATTTTGAGTTCTAAGATTTTTGCTTATGTTCCCCACACCATGGCAAAATAAATCTTATCAAAGATGTAAGTCTCAAGAAAAAGATGCAGATGGGGTGAACAAGTTACAAGAATATGACATGGATATCCAAACCATGAAGTTGGTGAGAGGTTTGGGCTTGGCTAATCTTATGGCTAAGAGAAACCTGCAAACTGTTGAGGTGAATGAGGTAGGAGAAGGAATGGTAGATGTATTTGAGAAACTAATGAGTTTTAAGTGGTATAAGGATGTGATTTTTTATCTCATACATTTATACTGCCCTGAGTATTTGAGTAAGAACCAGAAAATGGCCCTTAAGTTGGCTTCCCATAAATATGTCATTACTAATTATGGGTTGGATTGGAAGAACCCTGAGGGAGTCCTCTTAAGGTGCATTACTGAAGATGAATCTTCCAAGATAATTATTGATATCCATGGAGGATTTTTTGTGGGGCATTTTTTGAGAAGGGTCACAACACACAAGATCCTGAGGGATAGTTAGTGGTGGCCAACCCTCTTCAAGGATGCAACTCTTTTGGTTAGAAGATGTGAGAGTTGCCAGCACTTCTTTGGAATACTGAAAGCTTCAGGCTCCCTTCCTTTGCAGCCTATATCAATTAAAGCTACATTCAAGCAATGGGGAATGTATTTCATTAGTGATATTTCAAACCCTTCAAGTTCTAACCATAAGTGGATTCTTGTAGTCATAGATTACTTCACCAAGTGGGTGGAGGAAATCCCCACCAAAAGGGAAACACACCAAATTGTCATGGACTTCATGCTGGACCATATCATCTACAAGTTTGGGGTGCCAGTCAAATTTGTTGCTGACAATGCCATGAGCTTCAGAGCTAAACCCTTGATGGAAATGTGCAAAGAATATGGGATCGATTTTACATATGCTTCTAATTACAATACCCTAGGAAATGGACAAGTTGAGTCTAGTAATAAAAATTTGTTGAAGATTATCAGAAGAACCTTGGAGCTGAACAAGAGAAAATGGGGTGAGAAGTTGAAGTTTGTTGTCTAGGTAGACCGAATTATTGTTAAAAGAGCCACTAGAAAGAGTCCATTTGAGTTGGTGTATGTAACTCAGGCCCTACTGCCCCTACATATGCAATTATCCTCATATGAGTTCATGCAACAACTTGAAGATCAAGACTTAAGTCCATATGATGCCCACATTAACCATATTATTGAAATTGATTAAGAAAGGAGGGCACCCCACCAAAGAGATGTAAAGTTTAGAGAGAAGTTGCTGAAGTTATTCGACAAAAAGGTCACCCTAAGAGCTTTCAATGTTGAAGATATTGTGCTACTATGGGATAGCAGGCATGAATATAAGGGAAAGCATGGTAAATTTTATGCTTTATGGATGGGTCCTTACTCCATTGATATTAGAATTGGTGAACATACCTTCTTCCTAAAGGACTTGGATAGATAATTTCTCGAATTGCATGTTAATGGAAGGTGTTGGTAATTGCATGTGTAATGGAAGGTGTTGGTGTTTGGCCAGTCTTTTTTGCCATTTTATTCTGCTCCTGGGTCGAAGATCATGTGTGGGTCCGTATTTGTCTCATAGTTCCTTTATTTCTCTGGAAAAGATCTGTATTTTGAGTCTCCCATGCTTTGTTCCATCAAAAATCACATTTTCCCATTTCCTCCATTTTCAACAGTCAAGATCTATTGTCACTGTAGTTTTTTCCCTAAATACTCGAGGAGAAATGAGTTGATGTGTCCTTAAGGATCATGTTTGAGCCTTGCAACAGTCTAAATTCTCTATCCTTGAAGAAAACCTCATTTTCTTGCTTGAATGGATGTTTCTATGTGTTTTAATGTTTGACAAGAATTTCTCCCTGTCAAATTTACATCATTCAATTGACAGGGAAAAGTGGCACCTCTTAGTTGGATGCAAATCAACTTAATACTTTAGAAATCATCTAAAAAGCCTCAAATTTAGAATGTGTCCATGTGGTGGAACAATGCTCGTTTGAGAGTTAACTTTTAAGTTTGATAGGAAAGAGACACGTGGAGGGTTGTGTTATCCTCAGTTTTGAGTTTACGCTAAAACTATCAGATAACCCTATGAATTTTTTTAAGCTGGTTTTGTAAATTGCCTTTTTGAGAGAAAATCGGGTTTTCAGGTTTCACCAATAGGACAACATGTGTTTTAGGTGTTTCATGTCTGGTGTTCCCCGAAACCCAAAACCCGCTTCAAGTAAGGAGAGTCGGGTTTTCGGACCTTCATCACATCAGAACATGCCTTATCTGAAACATGTTTCGTGTCGCCTACCTTCCGGTACCTGAAGTCTGATTCTGTCCTTCATGTCGGGTTTTTGAAACTTTGAATCATCTAAACATCTCATGCTTTGTGTCAATTTTTTCCCAGAACCCAAAACCCGAATTACTCTAAACACCTTTGTGTCGGGTTTTCAGACCTCCTGAGCATGCTGACATGGCGTTAATACCGAGTTGTCGGGTGAGTTGGCACATGCCATTCGAAGTGTATTAATTGCAAATTTCCTTATATATATGTGGATTTCCATGTCATTTTTACCGGACGTATTTTTAACTCATGGATTTTCACGCATGCTTCTCCAACCTCGAAACCTAAAATTTGCTTGTGCCTGATTGAATTGCCCATTTTTTTATCTTTCCTTTCTCTGGTTGAAGGTATCTCTCTTTCCATTCTTTGTTCTTGGTTTTTATGGATTGATTATATATGGAATTCTTCCCATTTCCTTACCAGGTTTGTGGGGTTTTTTATTCTTTTTCCTTTTGGGGTTGTTTTCCAAACAGGGTTTATGTTTTAGGGTTTATTTCTTTGGAATTACCACTTTGTGATATTTCCCCAGAATTTTGTTGTTGGAATTAAGATATGTTTGGTATATGAATGGTAAAGAAAGAATTTTCATGTTTTAAATTCAACAAAAACCCTGTTCTCTCTTCTCGGGTTTTGAAGGGTGTTGTGCAGTATCAAAAACCCACAATATATCAAAAGATTTGTTGTGTTCGGTTTTCTCCAGTATCTGACATCTTCAAAGTGTTAGGCTTTATCAAGTTTCCGACATCTTCGAAGTGCCGGGATTTCTCAAGTTTCTGACATCTTCAGCGTGTTGGGTTTTCTCCAGTCTCCGACATCTTCGAAGTGCCTAGATTTCTCAAGTTTCTGACATCCTCAGCGCATCGGGTTTTCTGGATTCCCCGACATCATTCTCAATGTGTCAAACTCTTCCATCCTTCCGGCATCTCCTTATTTTCGAAACTCTCTTCCTTCGTAATCCTTCATGTCGGACCCTAGTCCATCGCAAGAAAAGACTGAGAAGTCAGGAAGGATGAAATACAAGTTCAGAAAGGTGGAGTCTCCGTCATACATCGATTGCAATTATGACATCCGAGATATAGAGCTCGGAAATATAGATATTGAGGATTTCTGGAATAGGGTAAGGAGTTCCTCCCAAACTCCATGGATGAAATTGCTAGCCGATAGCGGTTTACCTCTTGTAGTGGGTTTTCCCATGTCTACTCAGTGCCCTGAATTCATCTTAGCCTGCGCTTCTAGTTATGACTCTTCTTCTCGTTCTGTGAGAAATCAAACAGGAGAAGTTGTGATCAAGTTAGATGGAGGATACTTTGATGATCTCCTCAAACTGCCTAATTTTGAAGAATATGGAGAGTTTGATATCAAGTCAGCTCAGAAAGCTTGGGATAACGATCAAGAAGATTATATCAAGCATGTAAATAAGAAGTTCCTGATCAAAGCCAAACTGGCTGTCTCCAGATTCCCAAGACTTATCCCCAGGAGTGATTTCATCCAGGAAATCAATGATGTCATCACTCTGTTCAATCAGGTTTTTGGCTTACTCGAATCAAATGTTTTCCAAGGGTGGATGTATCAATTCATGATCACCATCAAGAAGAACTAGCAAGGGATTGATTGGGGCACTCTCATTAGTAATGAGATAGATTCCCAAATGACAACAGTCTTGTCCATAGGGAAATTTTATATGTCTTCATATGTCACATATGCAGCGGTCGGGATGAGGAACTATCCTGGGTTGGATACCAGGGGAAGCAGGATGGTAGAAAATGTTTATCAACATTTCCCTCAACTGACAAGAAAAGGGTCTAAGGACCAATTCAGAAGGGTGAATGATGCCTTCTTTTATGAAAACATCTGCAAGATAAATCCTTAATTGAGGAAGATAAGAGTCTCAAATGAGGCCTGGGCTGAAGTTTCCAAATGGGGATGTGTCTTCTTACAATTCAAGAAGTTCACATATCTTCAGGAAGTCATGTACTCAGGAGATCCTTTCCATCTGCCCCGATATCCAGGAGATAAACTGATATTGATGGAATTAGTTAGGAAACTGTTGGATTTCCATAAGTTCCAGCAAAGTAAACATACGGCTGTTGTATCTTTCCCAATTTATATTAGGAGATACACTTGTTTGACAGTGGTGAAAGCTAAAAATGTTGTCCATGAGCTTCAGGACAAGTTGAAGAAGCATATGAAGCCCCGAGACGGGTTTTACATTCGAGGAGTGCTCAGGGCATATGGAACTTTACACTTGCACAGGCAAAGCATAGAAGATATCTGGATTGATCTGCGTGATGAGGTTGCTGTTCGCAGAAAGGATCATAGCAGATTAACACTTGCTGAGATTCAAACACTTGAGCTTTCTAATTTACTAGAAGGTACTAGTGACAATGAAAGTGTTTTGGATCTTTCCTATGATGGACTAAATGAAGATCAATATGTTTTCCCACCTATTGATTGGTCTGTCAGTGAAAAAGCCTCCATTACAGATAGGTTGGCTCTGATTCTTGCACACACCAAAGCATGGCTCTCCTCTTGGTGAATGAATTTTAAAGATAAGTTTTCAAAGTTCTTTGCTTCAGAGGCGGGGCCCTCCAAAAAGGAAAAGGACAAAAAATCTTCTAGGGGGCCTATAAAGGTCAAGTTTGTCAAAAAGAGGAAAGAAAGAGAAATCTCTTCAATTATTTCTCCAGTTGAAACGGTGAATGTGCCAGAATCACCAACACCACAAGAAATAAGAGAAATTACTTTGGAAGGAGAAAGAAGCCAGCCTCTGGTTTCACCATTTACTGATTGCCCAACTGAAGAGACCTTATCTCTTGTATCCCAGGCTTTGAAGTCTGAATCTGCGCCTCCCCCCTCACAACCACTCCTACCTCCTCATTCTCCAACAACTTATTCAATCATGGCCAATATTTTCTCTGGACTGTCACCCCTCTCTGCTGGGACCCAAGTGATCACCAACACGCCCCCTTCTGTGCCTCTTTTTATCGGGTCTACTACCACATTGGTAACTATTCCCCCTCCACTAGTAGAATCTTCTCCCCTTGAGAGTATGATACCAACTTCTACAACATTGGCAACTTCCTCTGATATGCCACAATGGCTACTTGAGCAAACTCCGAGGAAGAGGAAGGTGATTGTACCTCTAGCGGCCTTTGATTTTAGTTCACTCAAAGCTACTACTGCTAAATCGACCAAGAAACCCAAAACAGTTTCAAGGGTTTTGGTGGATGCTTCAGGGCATAAGTTTGCAAAGATTGCCACTCCCACGACTGACAAAACCAAAGAGGATGTAACAGCCTCTGATTATCAAATAACTGGGGTGGCTCTAGGAGAGGTGACAACGGAAGGAGCACAACAAGATGCGCAGGATTCCACAAACATGTTGTGCCAGAAGTTGAAAGAAATAAAAGACAACAGAGATGAGCTTAAAGGAAAAGTGGAGCAGTTGACTGAGGTCTTGCTTAAGCTCTCAAAACACCTTGAATCCATACCATCTTCTTCTGTCCCTGTCGAATTCAATTTCTCATCAGTATCTACAATTGTGAAAATTGCTAAAAAAGGAAGGTTGGTCGGTGAATGGATCCAAAGGCTACTCCAACAGGGGAAGGAAGTGATTCAAGACATTGTGAAGGTTCATCAATCTTTGGGGGATAGTCAAAAGGATGGAGAGAAGATGGACGATGAGTTCTCTCAAGAAATTGGACATCTTGATTTGACTTGTGAAGCTCTCCAGGTATTAAAGAAAATACCATCACATATCTTGATAGAAGAAGGCGTCATCCCACATGCGGATAAGCATTTCCAGCTAACTAAAGCCATTAGGTTCAGGGTGAATATTCTCAACGAAGCCTGCAGTAAGTTGAGAAAATCAAGGGATAAATTGATTGATGGAAAAAGTGATCTTGAAGAAGAGTTGCTGAAGATTTGTCCAAAGGTGTCAGTTGGAAACTCAGGTATCCTATCAGCAGATGATCTTTTCAAACAGGTCCAAGAGTCTGTTCAGCATGAACCAATGCATGAATTTAGTATTGAGATCATTGATCAGTTTGTAAGAATTGAACATTCTTTGGAGGCCTTAAGAAAGCTCAGCAAAAGATTGAAAAAGCTTCCCGGCGGTGCTAGTGATACCCATGAAACCTGTGAAATTTTGAATGATCATTCCACTGTGCCTGATGAAAACAAAATGCAAGGCATAATTTGAAAGTTCCAAGAATTTCGGAACAAACAGTCTCAGCTGGAGGAAGAGAAAGATGAGGGAGCGAAAGATGATGATTCAGATTAAGTCTTGATGTTTCATGTCATTTCAATCTTGAAATTGACATGTCTTTTTCATTTTTGTTTTGTCGCATAGGAAGCAAATTTTGACTTGGTCTCCTGCGTGAGAGTCAAGCAAAATAGAAGTCTTTTTAAAGAACACTATTTTCTAGGATTTATCCTATTTTCTCTCGTTTCCTTTTATTATAAATAAGGGATGCTTATGCATTCGAAAGGGTCGAGATTTTTGGAATATTTGGAGCTATTGGAAAGAAGAAAAACTTTGTGTTTTCTTTTAATCATTTTGAAGAATAAGAGTTGATATTATTTTGCAAACTTTGTGTTGTGGGATATATCTTTCTTAAGACATTGTTTTTACGTTCATTATCTTAAGCTATTCTTTGCATAGCATCTTAGTGTTTCTAATCATTTCAGACATTATATTTATGATCTGAAGCCCGTATGATTATTTCGTTCTCTATGTTTACTCGAAAGAAAATACGTTTCTCTCATTTCCTTTCCATTGTTCTTCTTTCATTGTAATAGTTTCTGACCCAGTTCATTTACGAAAGCAATACCTTTGAAACGTGTGAATGTGGATTTCAGGATCTTATCCCAACCCCAATGGTTATATTAGTGTGAATACTGTATATATTGTTTTTGCTGTGTTTTAGATTAGTAATAAGCAGGAAACCTCACTTGTCTTTGATGAGGGATTTAATCCCATATACAGTGGTTGAACCTCATATTTTGGATTGACAAAATATCCAACCAATAGTTTTTGGTGACTCCACTGGGGAATATGGATTCATAGTTTAAAGCTTATCCTCTTGGTGTCTGAAGACTCCGTATTTGCCTTATTTTTAACAAGGTCTCTTTCCCAGCTCAAGCTGGCCAGGAAGATCTTCACTCGGTCCCGCCAAGCCCAAGGTGAAATTGACCCACTCTTTGAGTTGCTACAACAGCACAATTTCAGCCTGTCCCTCAACAACATTGTTTCTAACCGAACTAGAAGTTCTTCGCCTATTCGGAGAAACTGAGTCCTCGTGGAACGGGAAGCGTCTGAAACTTGTCATGCATTACTCTTGTCTGATACTTGGATCCCTATACGCACTCTTTTCAGAAGGATGGCAGTGCAACCTGTGCCTTGGGGCACATTTATTGGTCCTCTTTCTTTAACTCCACCATTGCATGAGTTACCACATGGATCACATAAAAACATTCCAAAATTCAATGGGGATGGGAAGCAGCATCCTGCTGAACACGTTGCATCTTTCTTTGTAGTGTGTGGCATCCTTGGAGTATCTCAAAAATATGTCTCTGTTCGACACTTTGTTAAAACGTTGCATGGTGTAGCAGTTGAATGGTTTTATCACCTTCCGAATGCGTGCATCACAAACTGGGCTACCATGCAGAACAAGTTCGAAGCAAGTTTCAAACCAACTGAAGATTCTCATGCTTTGCTAGCACAACTTACCCATATGAAGAAGGAATCTCATGAACCCATGCGGGACTTCGTGGCCAAGTTTAATAAGCTGATCTGCAAGATTCCGGAAATAGCTCTACCGACTCCAGAAAATCAGAAATGCTTCTTCATTAATTCTCAGCCTCCTGATGTGAGATTTTTATTAAGAAGGTCGGTTATCCCAGATTTAGTTGTTGCTCAGTCAACAGCTATTGAAATAGAAGATGATCTTATTTTGGCTAGAAGAATCAAGAAATACATAGCCAAACTCAAAAATCAAGGTTCTTGTCAAGGTAATACTGATCCTATGTTTCAAAAAATGGCTAATGATTTGATCACTTTAAAAAAGAAAATGTCTCAGCAGGTGAAAAATGTTCCGTATCGGGATATCCCTAGACGGAATTTCAATAACAACAATGGTACGCCTGCCAGGGATAGGCCACGGTTAACTCCTGCTCAACCGAGACTAGTAATCGAAGCTCCTCCCGTCAATGCAGTAGTAGAAATAATCAAAGAAGAAGAAGAACCAGAAGAACAAGATTCTCCAAAGGCTTTTGAAGCTTCAGGATATGCCGATGAGTCTTATGACGATTCAGCTGGTGACTCCAGCATTGGGTATTTGGAATACGATGAAGATGAATGTGCGCCAGATGGTCAGTCATTTGTTGTCTTCACTCGATCCCAATCTCAGAATCCAAGAAAACATCTTGAAAATACTAAGGAGAAAAATAAGGAACCTCCCATAGCCATAGTTAAGAGAGGTACTCCTATTTCAACACAAACTGAAAGAGAAGTCACCAAAAAGACAACTTCTCCTTATTCTCTTTCTCCTAAGATCAGTGCCTCATCACAAGCTCATGTGATTAGAACTGAGCCTACCATCACCCCTTCTTATACTGCTTTTGACATTGTTGATCATGCAAAGAGAACCAAAATCCAAATGTCGGAAGCAGAATACCTTCAGTCAAATCCTGAACAGTTCGAAAAACTTTCCAAATTCATCAGAAGTAAAGTGGCTGTTCCATCACCTTCAAAAGTTATCCTTCCAAATCCTACTCAATCCCCATCTCAGAATAATCTGACCTCTGCTTCTTCTTCAGGAAATATTGAACCATTTTATTTGTATTTACTTATAAATGGGTTTAAACTCAGCAATTGTATCATCAACTCAGGAGCCTCTGAAAATGTTATGCCTACAAAAGTAGCCCATGCCCTTGGGCTTACTTTGACTAAGTCATATGGACGGTGTTACTCTATGGAAACCAAACAAGTTCCTTTGATTGGTCAAATCAAAGATGCACAGTTCGCATTCATTGCTTTCCCGGAAAAGAGAGTGAAAATGACCATTCTAGTTGCTGATATCCCTGCAACTTATGGTATCCTCTTGGGTAGAGGTTTTTGTAAAGACGTCGGAGGAGAGATTAATATGGATTGGACCAAAGCCAAGATCCTAGTCAATGGGGTTCTTAGGTTCTCCATCCTGAATAGCAGGCGAGGTATTTGGTAACTAAATCAGATGATCCTAAAGCTCAAATTCTTTTCGAAGATGCTAGCTTCGGAAATTATTTCATGACTTCAGAGATACCCACTATAGATGTCAAAGAAGAAGATCCCAATGCTATTTGGACCCTAAAATTTGATGGTAGCTGCTCAACCACTGGATCAGGCGCTGGTGTTGTTCTTATATCTCCTAATTCTGAGATTTTCCCATCAACTTACAAGATGAAATTTGATAATACTAATAACACAGCTGAGTATGAAGCTCTGTTATTAGGATTAGAAATGGCTAGATAGAAGGGAATTCAAAATCTCAAGGTTCAGGGGGATGCGGAGCTGATTGTCAACCAGGTCAGGGGAATCTATCAGGTGAAAAATGATCACTTGAGATATTACAGGAACAAAGTTTGGGATAGTATAGAATGATTTGATGCATTCTCTATTAAGGCAATTTTGAGAGATTATAACGACAAGGCTGATTCTTTGGCCGTGTCTGCATCCCTCCTTCTTCCTCATCCTCAGTTCAAACAAGATACATACTCTATCGAGATTGTGTACCGTCCCAGTATCCCAGATAATGCAACTCACTGGTAAGTGTTCAATGATGATTAACAGGTGTTGGCTTTTCTAGAAAAGGCTGACAATTTTAGTGAGTTATACTTTGAAGGTTTGGAATCAGCTTTCCGTGAAACTATCTCAGATCCATATCAAGAGGTTGATGGTGAGTTTATCCAGCTTAAAGGCAACAAGATACCAAAATTTTTGGTTTCTCTGGAGGGTTTGTTTGACAAGCATGATCGTTTTATTCAAAACAAAAGGCAAGTTGAAGGAGCTTCTTCTTCGGAGGTAGATCAAATCAATCTAGGTTCGTCTGATCAACCTCAGATGGTGAATATTGGGAAATGTTGTTCCCTTGAGGAGAAAGTGAGATTCAATTTGCTTCTGTAGAGATACATGGATGTGTTAGCCTGGTCATATGCAAATTTAAAATCCTTCAAGCCCAAAGATGTGCAGCACAGTATCCCTTTGAAGCCTGATGTGAAGCCGTACAGACAAAAGCAAAGACATTACAATCCCAAGATCTCAGGAACCATCCTTGTGGAAATCTAGAAGATGTTAGATGCTAGGATTATTTTTCCAATCCATCACTCCACTTGGATTGCTAACATCATCCCTGTCAGGAAGAAGAATGGTGAAATCCGAATCTGTGTTGACTTCCGGAACCTGAATCAGTCCTCGCTGAAAGACAATTATTCCTTGCCTATCATGGATCAGGTATTACAAACTGTTACTGGATCAGAAATGCTATCCATGCTCGATGGATTTTTAGGATATAATCAAATTGAAGTAACTACGGAGGATCAACACAAGACGGCCTTCACAACCCCATGGGGTACCTTTGCTTACAGGAGGATGCCTTTCGGCTTGATCAACGTCGGAGCCACTTTTCAGAGAGCTATGGACTTGGCATTCAAAGACCTAATGGGCAAGGTCATAGTTGTGTATTTAGATGACTTGACTGTTTTCTCTAAAAAACAGAGTGATCATTATGATCATTTAGAGCAAGTACTTTTGAGATGTAGGCGTCACGGGATTTCATTAAATCCTAAGAAGTCCATGTTCGGGGTGACCAAAGGAAAATTACTGGGTCATATCGTGACTAGAGAAGGAACCAAAATTGACCCAGAAAGGGTAAAGGCCATTCAGAGCCTTACCCTACGCACAAGTAAAACTGGAGTTCATTCTTTCTTCAGAAAGGTTAATTTCCTAAGAAGGTTCATACCTGATTTTGCTGATAAAACTAAGGATATCCTTGGGATGATGAAAGGAAAAATTCCATTTCGATGGAGTACAGAAGGGAAGCTTGTGTTCGATGAGATCAAAAGGGTAGTTGCTTGCGCTCCTATCCTAGTATGTCCAGACTTCAAAAAATATTTCATCATGTATAGCTATGCCTTTGCTCACATGGTGTCAGCCATCCTGATGCAGGAGAATGGGGAAGGCATTGAAGTTCCCATCGCTTTTATGAGCTGCCCATTGAAGGAACATGAATTAAAGATGTCACAAATTGAAAAGCATGCTTATGCAGTGGTACGAGTGGTGAAACATTTTAGGTACTATGTGTTGAATTCCCATACCCTCGTTCTCATTCCCGACACTACCGTTAAATCCATCTTGACTCAACAAGAGCTGGGGAGTCAACGAGTTACTTGGATAGCTAAAGTTCAGGAGTACAACTTGGACATCAGACCTACCAAGTTGGTATGAGGAATGGGCCTGTGCCAATTGATTACAGAAAATAATTCTGAAGCAGAGTGTGAAAAGACTTAAGATACTTCTTCAGAGCTGCCCATGGTGCTTTTCGTGAGTACAACTGATGAATGGTACACGGATATTGCTTTCTTTCTAACTTATGGTGAATGCCCCCCGCATTTAAGCCAAAAGGAGAAGAGGACAGACAAGTTGAGATCTGCAAGATACCTCCTGTGGGATAACGGAATATACAAGAAAGGTATTGATGGTGTTTTCCTGCGTTGTGCTGATAAATCACAACAATTAAAGTTGTTAGAGTCCTTCCATAGCCTAGCATGTGGAGGACATTTTTCATCTTCTGTAATAGCTTATAAGATCCTATGGGCTAGGTACTATTGGCCTACTCTCTTTTGGGATTCAGCAGAGTGGGTGTCCAAGTGTGAAGCTTTTCAACATTTCGTTGGTCATCCCAAGCTAGCAGCTCTCCCCTTGAAGCCCGTAGTGATTGAAGAACCTTTTCTCCAGTGGGGAATTGATTTCATTGGAACATTGAATCCTGCCTCTAGTGTTGGACATAATTACGTGCTGACTACTACAGACTATTTTACAAAGTGGGTGGAAGTCGCACCAATCAAGCAAGCAACCTCTGAAGCTGTTTGCAAGTTCCTTAAAGAAAATATAATTGTCAGATTCGGTATGCCTCACAAGATTGTAGCTAATAATGCCTCTAATTTCTCGTCACATGAGATGACAGAATTTTGCTATGGATTCAGCATCACCTTGGCTCACTTATCTGATTATTACTCCAAAGCAAATGGGCAAGCTGAGTCCAGCAACAAGAACCTGGTTACCATAATTAGAAAACTAGTAGATGAAAACCAGAGGACATGGCACAAAGCATTGTATGACGCGTTGTGGGCTGATCGGATTACCCCAAAGTGAGCTATAGGAATGTCCCCTTTCCAAGTACTGTATGGGATTGATGCTGAGATTCCTATCTCAGTAGAATTTCCAGCCTTACAGTTGGCAAAAGCAGTCGAAGATGCGGCTTTTCAAAATTTTGTTGAGAAAAGGGTTATGTACCTAGCCAGGCTAGAAGAGGAATGAAGCAAGGTGGTTGATCGCATCACAGATCATCAGAGTAGAGTGAAGAAATTTTTTGACAAGAAATCAAAGCAGTGTAATTTCTAGATTGGAGACCTGGTGTTGCTTTGGGATAAGAGGAGGGAGCAGAAAGGAATGCACGGGAAGTTCGATTCTTTGTGGAAAGGACCTTTCAAGATCCATGAGCTGAGTGGTGAAAATAGTTTCCTTCTATCATATCTGGATGGAGGGTTACTCCCTTTGCCTTTCAGCAGACAACATCTAAAGCTATTACATCACTAATGTAAGATGTTCTCTTGCATTGTACATACTTTACTTTTTGTTGTGTGTTTGCTTTTGGTCTTCTTTCTTTCTTCATTTTGTTTTGTTTTGGTTTTCTTCTTTTCTGACTCCGTAGCCCAATGGATAAAGCCAGAGATTTTGAGTTCTCTTCCTTTGGTATCACAAAGAAAGTCCCCAGCTGGAGCCACTTGTTATCTCAGTTTTGAGTTTACGCCAAAACTATCAGATAACCCTACGAAATTTTTAAGCTGGTTTTGCAAAATTGCCTTTATGAGAGAAAATCAGGTTTTCAGGTTTCACAAATAGGATAACATGTGTTTTGAATGTTTCATGTCTGGTGTTCCCCGAAACCTGAAACCCGCATCGACTAAGGCGAGTCGGGTTTGCGGAACTTCCGAACATCGGAGCATGTCTTCGTCTAAGCATCATGCTTCATGTCGATTGTTTCCCACAACCCGAAACCTGAATTGCCTAAGTCCTTCATGTCGGGTTTTCGGAACTTTGAAGCATCTAAGCATCATGCTTCATGTCAATTGTTTTCGCGCAAACCGAAACCCGAATTTCTCTAAACACCTTTATGTCGGGTTTTCAGACCTCCCGAGCATGCTGACATGGCATTAATGCCGAGTTGTCGGGTGATTTGGCACGATGCCAGCAGAAGTGTATTAATTGCAAATTTTCATATATATATGCGGATTTCCATGTCATTTTTACCGGACGTATTTTTACCTCGTGGATTTTTCATGCATGCTTCTCCAACCTCGAAACCTGAAACTTGCCTATGCCCGATTGCATTGCTCGTTTTTGATCTTTCCTTTCCCTGGTTGAAGGTATTTTTCTCTTCATTCTTTGTTCATGGTTTTTATGGATTGATTATGTGAGGAATTCTTCCCATTTTTTATCAGGTTTGTGGAGTTTTTATCTTTTTCCTTTTTGGGTTGTTTTCTAAAACCGGGTTTATGTTTTAGGGTTTATCTCTTTGGAATTATCATTTTGTGTTATTTCCCGAAATGTTGTTGGAATTAAAAATATGTTTCGTATATGAATGGTAAAGAAAGAACTTGCATGTTTTAAATTCAAAAAAAACCCTATTCCCTCTTCTCAGGTTTTAAAGGGTGTTGTACAGTATCAAAAAACCCGCAGTATATCAGAAGATTTGGCGTGTCAGAGCTTTCTCAAATTTTTGACATCTTCAAAGTGTCGGGGTTTTCTCAAATCTCTGACATCCTCAGCGCATCGGGTTTTTTGGATTCCCTGACACTCCTCCTCAGTGTGTTAGACTCTTCCATATTTCCCTGGCATCTCCAGTAGGTTGGGGTTTCCACAATGTGCAACATCTCCTGAGTTCCCGAAACTCTCTTCCTTCGAAATCCTTCATGTTGGACCCTGGTCCATCGCAAGAAAAGACTGAAAAGTCAAGAAGGATGAAAATACAATTTCAGAAAGGTGGAGTCTCCATTATATATCGATTGCAATTATGACATCCGAGATACAGAGCTCAGAAATATAAATATTGAGGATTTCTGGAGTAGGGTAAGGAGTTCCTCCCAAAATCCATGCATGAAATCGATAGCCAATAGCAGTTTACCTCTTATAGCGAGTTTTCCCATGTCTGCTCAGTGCCCTGAATTCATCTTAGCCTGCGCTTCCAGTTATGACTCTGCTTCTCGTTCTGTGAGAAATCAGGCAGGAGAAGTTGTGATCAAATTGGACGGAGGTTACTTTGATGACCTCCTCAAACTGCCCAATTTTGAAGAATATGGAGAGTTAGATATCAAGTCAGCTCAGAAAGCTTGGGATAACGATCAGGAAGATTGTATCAAGCATGTAAATAAAAATTTCCTTATCAAAGCCAAACCGGCTGTCTCTAGATTCCCAAGACTTATCTCCAGGAGTGATTTGATTCCAGAAATCAATGACATCATCACTCTGTTGAGTCAGGTTTTTGGTTTACCCGAATCAAATGTTTTCTATGGGTGGATGTATCAATTCATGATCACCATCAAGAAAAATCAGCAAGGGATTGATTGGGGCACTCTCATTAGTAATGAGATAGATTCCCAAATGACAACAGTCTTGTCCACAGGGAAGTTTTATATGTCTTCATATGTCACCTATGCAGCGGCCGGGATGAGGAACTATCCCAGGTTGGATACCAAGGGAAACAGGACGGTGAACCAGGTTTATCAATATTTCCCTCAACTGACAAAGAAAGGGTCTCAAGACCAATTAAGAAGGGTGAATGACGCCTTCTTTTATGAAAACATCTGCAGGTTAAACACTGAATTAAGGAAGACAAGAGTCTCAGATGAGCCTTGGGCTGAAGTTTCCAAATGGGGATGTGTCTTCTTGCAATTCAAGAAGTTCACATATCTTCGAGCAGTCATGTACTCAGGGGATCCTTTCCGTCTTGCCCCGATATCCAGGGGATAAACTGATATTGATGGAATTGGTTAGGCAATTGTTGGATTTCCATAAGTTCCAACAAAGTAAACATAAGGCTGTTGTATCTTTCCCAATTTCTATTGGAAGATACACTTGTTCGATAGTGGTGAAAGCTAAAAATGTTATCCATGAGCTTTAGGATGATTTGAAGAAGAATATGAAGCCCTGGGATGGGTTTGACATTCGAGGAGTCCTCAGGGCATATGGAACCCTGCACCTGCACAGACCAAGCATAGAAGACATCTGGATTGATCTGCGTGATGAGGTTGCTATTCGTAGAAAGGATCATAGCAGATTGACACTTGCTGAGATTCAAACACTTGAGCTTGCTGATTTACCAGAAGGTACTAGTGACAATGAAAGTGTTCTGGATCTTTCCTATGATGGACTAAATGAAGATCAATATGTTTTCCCACCTATTGATTAGTCTGTTAGTGAAAAAGCCTCCATTACAGATAGGTCAGCTCTAATTCTTGCACGCACCAAAGCATGGCTCTCCTCTTGGGGAATGAGTTTTAAAGATGATAAGTTTTCAAAGTTGGCTGCTTCAGAGGTGGGGCCCTCCAAAAAGGAAAAGGACAAAAAATCTTCTAAGGGGCCTATAAAGGTCAAGTTTGTCAAAAAGAGAAAAGAAAGAGAAATCTCTTCAATTATTTCTCCAGTTGAAACGGTGGATGTGCCAGAATCACCAACACCACCAGAAATAGGAGAAATTACTTTGGAAGAAGAAGGAAGCCAGCCTCTGGTTTCATCATTTGTTGATTTCCCAACTGAAGAGACCTTATCTCTTGCATCCCAGGCTTTGGAGTCTGAATCTGCACCTCCCCCCTCACAACCACTCCTACCTCCTCATTCTCCATCCACTTCTTCAATCATGGCCAGTATTTTCTCTGGACTTTCACCCCTCTCTGCTGGGACCCAAGTGATCACCAACACGCCCCCTCCTGTTGCCTCTTTTTATCGGATCTACTACCACATTGGTAACTATTCCCCCTTCACTAGTAGAATCTTCTCCCCTTGAGAGTATGATACCAGCTTCTACAACATTGGAAACTTCCTCTGATACGCCACAATGTCTACTCGAGCAAACTCTGAGGAAGAGGAAGGTGATTGTACCCCTACCAGCCTTTGATTTCAGCTCACTCAAGGCTTCTACTGCTAAATCAGCCAAGAAACCTAAAACAATTTCAAGGGTTTTGGTGGATGCTTCAAGGGATAAGTTCGCAGAGATCGCCACTCCTTCGTGACTGAAAAAACTAAGAGAGGACATAACAGCCTCTGATTATCAGATAACCAGGGTGGCTCTAGGAAAAGTGACAGCAGAAGGGGCGCAACAAGATGCATGGGATTCCACAAACGTGCTGTGTTAGAAGATGAAAGAAACAAAAGACAGTAGAGATGAGCTTAAAGGAAAAGTGGAGCAGTTGACTGAGGTTTTTCTTAAACTCTCAAAACCCCTTGAATCCATACCATCTTCTTCTGTCCCTGTCGGATTCGATTTCTCATCAGTACCTACAATTGAGAAGATTGCTAAAAAAGGAAGGGTGGTCGATGAATGGATCCAAAGGCTGCTCCAACAGGGGAAGGAAGTGATTCAAGATGTTTTGAAAGTTCATCAATCTTTGGGGGACATGCAGAAGGATGGAGAGAAGATGGATGATGATTTCTCTCAAGAAATTAGACATCTTGATTTGACTTTTGAAGCTCTCCAGGTATTAAAGCAAATACCATCACATCTCTTGGTAGAAGAAGGCATCATCCCACATACGGATAAGCATTTCCAGCTGACCAAAGCCATCAGGTTCAGAGTAAAGATCCTCAACGAAGCCTGCGGTAAGTTGAGAGAATCAAGGGATAAATTGATTGATGGAAAAAGTGATCTGGAAGAAGAGTTGCTGAAGATTTGTCCAAAGGTGTCAGTTGGAAACTCAGGTATCCTATCAGCAGATGATCTTTTCAAACAAGTCCAAGAGTCTGTTCAGCATGAACCAACGCACGGATTTGGTATTGAGATCATTGATCGGTTTGTAAGAATTCGAACATTCTTTGGAGGCCTTGAGAAAGCTCAGCAAAAGATTGAAAAAGCTTCCCGGCACTGCTAGTGATACCCATGAAACCTGTGAAGTTTTAAATGATCATTCCACTGCACCTAATGAAAATGAAATGCAAGACAAAATTCGAAAGTTCCAAGAATTTCAAAACAAAAAGTCTCATCTGGAGGAAGAGAAAGATGAAGGAGCGAAAGATGACGATTCAGATTAAGTCCCGGCATGTTTCATGTCATTTCAATCTTGAAATTGACATGTCTTTTTCATTTCTGTTTCGTCGCATAGAAGCAAATTTTGACTTGGTCTCCTGCGCGAGAGTCAAGCAAAATATAACTCTTTTTAAAGAACACTATTTTCTAGGATTTATCCTATTTTATCTCTATTTCCTTTTATTATAAATAAGGGATGCTTATGCATTCCAAAAGGGTCGAGATTTTTTGGAATATTTAGAGCTATTGGAAAGAAGAAAAACTTTGTGTTTTCTTTTAATCATTTTGAAGAATAGGAGTTGATATTATTTTGCAAACTTTGTGTTGTGGGATATACCTTCTTAAGACATTGTTCTTACGTTCATGATCTTAAGCTATTCTTTGCATAGCATCTTAGTGTTTCTAATCATTTCAGACATTATATTTATGATCTAAAGCCCGTATGATTATTTCGTGCTCTGTGTTTACTCGAAAGAAAATACGTTTCTCTCATTTCCTTTCCATTGTTCTTCTTTCATTGTAATAGTTTCTGACCCAGTTCATTTACGAAAGCAATACCTTTGAATTGTGGGAATGTGGATTTCGGGATTTTATCCCAACCCCAATGGTTAGATTAGTGTGAATACTGTATATTTTTTTTTCACTATGTTTTAGTTTAGTAATAAGCAGGCAGCCTCACCTATCTTTGAGGAGGGATTTAATCCCATATACTGTGGTTGAACCTCATATTTTGGATTGACAAAATATCCAACCAACAAGAATCTTTCCCTAGAAGTGCCATCTTGTGCGCGTCACACTTGATAGCAAACAATTTCTTGGTCAGATTATGTCACAAGAAGGGGTGATGATTGATCTAGAAAGGGTAGAGGCCATCAGCAAGGTCCCAATTCGAAGAACCAAAATGGGGATTCAGTCCTTCTTTGGGTATATAAACTTTATGAGGAGATTCGTATACAAATTTGCTGAGTTTACCATTCCAATCACTGACATGCTAAAGAAGGCCTAGAGCATCAAATGGGATGAGGAATCCATTCAAGATTTCAATGGGATCAAGGAGGTATTTAAATCATGTCACCTTTTTAGTAGCTGTATATTATAACAATCCTTTCCAACTATTTTCTTTTACATCAGAGAACACTATCGCATATGTCTAGTTACAGAAAGATAATGAAGGGGCTGAGAGGCCAATTGCCTTTTTAGTAAGGTATTACAGGGGACTAAGATGAAATAAAGGGGATATTATGGAGAAACAAACATTTGCCTTGGTAAAAGAAACAAAGGTTTCAGGCCTTACATTTTGAGCACCCTAAATTTTTTTCTTATGTTCCCCGTCAGCTATGGTCAAAGATATCTTATCAGAGATGGAAGTCTCAAGCAATGAGATGTAAATGGGGTAAGACCAATAAGTTGCAAGAAAATGAAATAGATATGAAAAACCAAAGACATGGTGAGAGGTTTAGGCTTGGCTAAGCTTATGGCTTAGAGAAACTTGCAAACTATTGAGGTAAATGAGGTATGAAGAAGGAACGGCTAGATGGTTTTGAAAAATTGATGATTTTGAGTGGTACAAAGATGTAATTATTTTAATCTCAGACATCTATACTGCCTGGTGAGTGGATTTGAGTAAGAATAAATAGAAAGAGCCATTAAGTTGGCTTCCTAGAAATATGTCATTATTGATTATAGGATTAGCTTGGAATGAACCCTGAGGGAGTCCTCTTAAGGTGCATAACTAAATATGAAGCCCCCCAAGATAATTGCTGATCTCCATGGAGGAGTTATGTGGGGGAATTTTACCAGAATGAAATTCATAGCACATAAGATCATGAGGGCTAGTTATTGGTGGCAAAATCTCTTTAAGGATGCAACTCTTTTGGTCAGAAGATGTGAGAGTTGCTGAAGTGCTTCTCTTGAAGACTGAAAGCTTCCCATACAGGCTCCCTGACTTTAAGTAGTCTGATGTACAATTGAAGCCCCATTAAAGTATTAATGGGGAATGGATTTCATTGGTGACATTTTATGACCCTTCAAGTGATGGACATAAGTGGATTCTTGTAGCCACTGATTACTTCACCAAAAGGGTGGAGAAAGGATCCTGAAGTTGTTGTAGAAGAGAAACACACCAAATTGTCATGGAAGTATTTATGCTGAACCATATCATCTGTAGGTTTGGGGTGCGAGTCAAAATTATTTCTGTTACATTGCCATCCAAGCTTTAGAGCTAAACCTTTGGTGTAAATGTGTACACCACTGCAATATGGTGTATAAAATTTGACATATGCCTCTAATCACAATCCCCAAGGAAATGGACAAGATGAGTCGAGTAATAAATTTTTATTAAAGATTATCATTGAAGAACCTTGGAGTTCTTAACAAGTAGAAAATGGGGTGAGTAGTTGAAGTTTGACTTCTAGGCTAACTGAATTACTATTAAAAGAGCCACTGGAAGAAGTCCATTTGAGTTGGTGTAACATTGTACTTAAGTGCCCTGTCTTCCCCTACATATGCGATTAAATCCTCATATCATTTCATGCAACAACTAGAAGATCAAGAAGTAAGTCCATATGAGGCTCCGCATTAACCAAATTGTTGAACTTGATGAAGAAAGGAGGGGTAATCCCACCAAAGGCATGTGAAGTTGAAAGAAAAGCTGAAGAAGATATTTACACAAGAAGGTCACTCCTAGAGCTTTCAATGCATTAGAGATATTGTGCTGATTGTGGGATAAGACAAGCAAGAGAGATAATGGAAAACATGGTAAATTTGATGCACTATGGATGGGCTCTTATTCCATTGATATTCAGGATTGGTGAACATACCTTCTTCCTAAAGGATTTCGATGGGGAATTGCTTAAATCTTACCTATTAATGGAAAGATACTATAAAGCATTTCTTGGATTGATTCCCTAGAATCAAAGGTGAGCATAACCTATACAGTGTATAGTTTGTTGGTTTGTCTTCTGTATTTTTGTGTTTTTACTAGTTTCTCAGTCCACTAGGTTTTGTTGGTTTCTAGGATAAAAAATTTTTACAGGATAGAACCCATTAACCTATGCTAGTTTTCTCTTTAACTCCATGTTGCCAAGTGGTTTATTCTTGGCACTTTGTCTGCTAGTTGTTTTAATGTGGCACTCGCACAGGAGTGCCCATACCCTGAGTTAGAGCCGATGTTGGTGCTTATTTTTATCTCACACCATTTGCCCTTGATTTTCCTCTGATATGCATGTTATGAAACTTTTTATCTCTCGATGTGGATGTTATGAATCTTTTACCTCCATTTGAATGCCTCGAATTGTTTGTCAAAATCCATTATCATGCCCCTTTTTGAAGAGTCTCCGAGTTTGGCCTATTTTTGCCCTAATTTCTTTAAAATCCATGGGCTCTATTGTTTTTCCTATTTTTCCTTGACCATGGAAGCTTGAGAATTATCAATTTATATTTCTATTCCTTTGAAAATATCAAATCCATAGTTGAAAGATGCTTGGAAACATTCTTCAGTTGGTTTTGTTTCAAAAAAATTCATCCTTAGTGAAAAATCAGTTTCTGGGCATGAATGATGAATTTCTGTGTTTTTGATACGGTCTGGCAGACATCTTTTTCCTGTCAAAATTATTCCTTAGCATTCAGCTGGTCACAATGGCTTCTTTTAGTTGGTCACGAGATGGACGGGTAAATGTTTTTAACTTGTCACTTTTTTATTTTTTTAGAAAAAAGGCAAATTTGGTCTCGTAGCTCTGCTCAATTTTGATTGGTTCTTTTGGTACTTATGTGGTTTCTTCTAATTGGATGAGGCATGGTAGGTTTGTTTTATGAACTTGTAATTTTTGGCTACTTTGGAAAAAAAATTGAACTCACCCCCGCATGGCCTCACCAGGCACTTCGATTAAAGAAAAATTTAAGCGGTAAGAAAAACAGTCTTACTTTGACCCCGCAGAAGGACACGTAGCAAATTTAAAGAGTGGAGATGCGAGTCCTTCGGAAGCAAGTTGGATATTTTTCCCTTTTGTAAAAATGGAGTAAAATTCTAAAATGGAAGCGTGCCCCCATCAAATCATTTTGAAGCCTTGTAAGGCTCTTGAAATTGCCCCATGGAGACACGTGGAGGCTTCCGTCGGGTCTTCCCATACTTAGTATTTTTCAAAAGGTTTTGAGAGGCCTGGGAAATGTGGAGGGACCGTGCATGTATAAGGACTAGCCCTTGATTTTATTTTAAATAAGTTCTCAGAGGACACTCAGAGGCCTCCGCTCAATTTGGTTTTTGCTTGGACTTTTCAATGGCTAAAGGAGATTACCTCGGACCTTGGCACATGGCACCTTCCACTCAGCTTTAAGCCTTCGAACACATTTTTTCAGGCTAGGACACGGGGTGAGCCTACACTCTTCAAAGGTCTCAAATTTTGGGAACCATATCAAGCTGCGCCATTGTGACGTATGGTAGTTTGAAAAGTCAAAGGGGCGGGGAGGCAGGCCATCGGGGGAAACTTGAATTTTTTACCCCTTAATATTTAAAATATTGAAATCATCAAAATGACTTGTGGGCCTGATAGAGAAAAGTAAAAACTTGCTCCAGTCAATGGCGGAGGTGCAGACTTTCAGGGGTAAATTGGAAAATTTTCCTTTTGTGGAAAAAGGAGTTAAAAATGAAAAAGGAAGTGGTTCCACTCGAACCCACAATCAGAGACTAGAAACAGAAGAGCATAGCTATGGGGAAAACTTGGAAAATTTTATCTTTTCCAAGAAGGAGGTGAAATAGAAGAATTTAGCCGCGGTTCCTTTGGAACCCACCTTAGGACATGTATCAGGCTCATTTCTCAAGGGCGGAGGTACGGAGCACATTGAGAAATTTTGCATTTTTTCCAAAAAGTATAAAAGGTAAAAAGGAACCCTCGGGCCCATTTTAAAGTGGATCTCCCACATGGACAGT